>VWZO01015900.1:148724-159355 GCA_013396975.1 Bucco capensis | reverse complement strand
TCTATGATTCTATGATTCTATGATTAATGCACCCCAGGATACCATTGGGCCTCCTTGGCTACAAGAGCACACTGATGCCTCATGAGTAGCTTGTTGTCCACCAGGACTTCCATGTCCCTCTCTACAGAGCTGCTTTCCAGCAGGTCAGCTGCTAACCTGTCCTGGTGCATGGTGGTATTCCTCCCCAGGTGCAGGACTCTACACCTACTCCTGTTGAATTTCATGAGGTTCCCCTCCACCCAGCTCTCCAGCCTATGTCTCATTTAATGGCAGCACAACCTTCTGGTGTATCAGTCACTCCTCCTAGTCTTGTACCAACAGCAAACTTGCTGAGGGTACACTCTATACCTTCATCCAGGTCATTTATGAAGATGTTGAAAAAGACTGGGCCTAGAACTGACCCCTGAGCTACAGGCCTCCAACTAAGCTCTGCAAATGTGCAGTATCCCGGTATCCCAGTATGTCAGGGGTTGGAAGGGACCTTGAAAGATCATCTAGTGCAACCCCCCTNCCCATGGATCAGTACAGACTGGGAACTGATCTGTTGGAGAACAGCCCTGGGGAAAAACATCTAGGAGTGCTGGTGCTGGTGGCTAGGAGGATGCCCATGAGGCAGCAATGTGCCCTTGTGGGCAAGGCACTGACCTCTTCTGAGAAAAGGAAAGAATTTAAAGAAGCATAAATGATAACTGTACACATTCTGGAAGCAAACCTAGAAGAGCTGCCTGGAAATACCACCCTTCTCGTTACACAACCATGAACACATTCTCTTGCCCTTCTGCCCGCACAGCAGAGCTGACACGTCCAAGGGGAGAGAGGGAATGCTTCTGGCCTGCAGTGCACAGTCAGTCCTCAGCAGAGAAGGATGGACATTAAGTCTGAGTTGCAAACTCAGGGTTATAGGATTGGCAGGACAGATTATTGGGGAAAACCACTGTAACACACTGAACACTGGCACCCAGGTGGGCACAGCAGCTTTCTGGAGAGCACATGAACAGAGCAAGCACTACACCTATTGGAGTTTCCAGCAGATAGGGTGTAGGTCACTTGCTCCTTCCCCTCCCACAATGAACAGTAAGCACTGCTAGGTACTGCCCTCCAAAGAACTGGGTACTAAAGAAATTTTCCCAAAGACTTCTCCAGAAATCACTAGCTTCACCCTTTTTGCATGCTCCAGATGGCTGTAGTAGCAACAACAGTCTCACACAAATATTGGCAGCTAGATCCACAGATAACGTAAACCTGTGCAGGATTTATTTTTCCTTGTTCTTCAAACAGTTATGCCTCCACACACTTTCTCTGCATTATACTTCTCTTTTCGTGCTGTTCATTACCTCCCCTTGGACCTAGTGAAATGGAAGTTACGTTCAGTTTGTACACTCACTTTGTACTAGTTTTATTTAGATATTTTTTCAGGCCAGATTACACACTGAATAGGTCTGATTTGCACAGATAAACAGTATTGCAAAATCCTTTCTGGACTAGAATGGTTAGCTGATGGGCTTCCACATTTATTACAAATATTTCCATTTAATGTACACAATTTGCTCAGATTTGTCAATCAGAGCATTAATCTAGCACAAGAAAAAAATGAAAAGCCCAAGTCATCAGCTATTGGGCTGCTGAAGCCAGACCTTTTGGCTACTTCAGGGAGTTTACTAGGTGTGTATAAATAAACACAGAAGATTTCAATACTGCAGTAGTTTAACAAAGTGCTAAAATCTCTTCTGAAATGTTTATGACGTGAAAATAAGTAAGCAAACTCTTCAAAACCAACTGACATTTTTCAGTTTATGAGGCTTCCCATCTCACAATGTCTGTTATTTCATGTGAAGATTTTCATTTAAAAACTGCCTTTCTGAGCTATGCTGAGAGGAGAAGGCAACTGGGATTCTGGGCTGACATCCCAGGAACTGCAGTAGATTGCCTGATAGTCGCAGTGAAGTTTTCTAACAAGGCAGTGCACATTTCCAGAATGTCACTGCACAAGTGGCCATCGGTGCAGTTATTAAAAGGCAGTGGTTCAGGAAGGCACTTAGACTTGTTTCTGTTCTTGAATCAACAGACATACATTCCTTGAACTTTCATAAGACCCTGCTGGGAAGAGAGAGACTTTAATGGCAAAGACAGCTCCAGGATCACTTACTGGAAGAGATTTTTATCACTTGTCTACTGGTGTCAATTAGAAAAAAAATAAATTGTAATTCAAGGAGTTAGTCCTGGATAAAAGCAGACTGAAGCCTGAAATAAGACATAAAGCAGCTTCTGCCTTCCTGCAGTGGTGTTTTCCACTGGTAATCCACACTAAAACAGAGGGCAGCTAGAGGGAAACAACCAAGTGTACCACCCCATCTGTGAAGGCTCCTTCATCTCCCTTTTGAATATCATGTACTCAGAGTCAGCTTTGAGGCTCATACACTACAAGTGCAATCAGCCAAGTTGGTGGATGTCCTGAACAGTGTTGATGCTGTCGTGCAGTGATCTGAAAGGCATTTCCAAAGAATCTCTTCGCTCCTTATTTTGAAACTCTGAAAGGCACATACCTTCATTCCACCATCCCTCAGGTCCTCTCTGTGGAAATCCAATTAATTTCCTTGCTTCTTACCTTCAATTCTAGCCACAGTCTGAAAATCCCTTGTGGTCTCCTGTGGCCCCTGGTGCCATAACTGTGCCCACAGCAGAGGGAGCATTAAACTCATTGCCCACGGGAAAGTGTGGGGAGTGATACCCATGTTCCTAGAATCCTTGGATGGGTAGCATGAGCTCATTAGCCTTCTGGCAGTCATCCTAGGAGAGGGACAACTCTGATTCCAAACCCAGGCAGATGGAGCTCGTTTAGCCCTGGAAGGCCTTCTAGCTAAGAGAAGGACCCTCTAATAAAACCTCCGTCCTAAGGACTTGGCTGCCAGCGTCCAAGCTTGCTAGGCCCTGGCAGATGAACCTTAGGACTAAAGGGTGGGTCCAGCTCTGTGCATGCTGTGTCTCACCTAAAAAAATCCATAGTGCAGGCTCGAGGGTGCTATCTGCTATCCTCTTTTTATCAGCGCGCTTGGAAAAGGCGCTGAGGAGGAGCATGGATGGAGCCCTCCCTGGAGCTTCATTCGCCAAGCCTAGCCATACATACATACCTTCAATTCTCTTATCTGATCACTTTTAAAGTTACACTGCTTATGGAAGTTGCTACTGGGGGGACATTGATTTCTGTTTCCTTACCAGAGCTGTGCAAGATCATAGAATCATAGAACCATAGATTTGTCAGCATTAGTTCCAACACCCCTGTCATGGGCAGGGACACCTCCCACTAGATCAGGTTGCTCTGTCTTTGACCAAGATGCTCCCAAAGGCCAAAATGCTTATGTTATATCTATGTGACATCAAAAATCTGAGGAACATCCTTTTACCTCCACATTTCTAGATAAATGGATGGTCACACTGCTACTGCCTGTACTTCTTTATGCCCAAAGAAGGTAACAATGCTGGTTGACACCCATGTACAGAAATTAGAATGGTATGTCCTTGGTCACGTGTACTTTTGTGATTTTGGGAGGCAGCTAAAGCCCCAGGTATAATGGGGCATCCATTATACTGTGTCATACAGGTCCTGGAGATTCCAGGCAGAAGTCACAAGCACCCAAGGTGTACAAAAAAGCAAAATACCCTATTGGTTATAGCTAAATGATGTTCAAAGTGTACTGCAGTGCAAAAGTAAAAACCAGCCAAACAAAAGATGGTTCTGAAAGGAACATGTCCACAACCTTCACCAACAGAAGGTTCATTCACTTCAGCTCCTACATACAGGATACCTGTGCAAGGAGCCTGCATAGCACCTGCCCAGACCTGCCTGTCAGCAATATTAGAGTCACTGCAAAAGGGGTGTCTTGGCCTCCAGAGGGCTCTAGGAAGAAAGCCTAATCTTGTGAGACTGATGTTACTCAAGAGAGCAGATCTTAGAATAGCATTGCCCAGCAAAGATCTTGTGCATGTTGGTACATAGTGAGTAACTACTGACACAAGGCTGAGGAATTTCTGTTTTCTCACAAATCTTCCTAAGTTACTTCTGCGTTACCTTGGTACCTCAGAAATTGGACTCTGAATTGAGACACCACCTCTGAACTTAGTAATAGTTTTCCCCAGTCATGACTAACCCAAATAATGTAAAATTAAATCTGAAAAACTCTGCAAGCTTCCTATTTGTCCAATCTTCCAGTAGCTTAGTATGTTACGTTTTAATATGGAACCTTGAATTATCTGTCGTTGTCCCTTAAGATAAACAGAAAACAATTTTATTTCCTTTTTTTGTCCGTTACTCAGTATTTTATCATTCCTTCCTGACTACTCAACTTCATTATAGGAGAGACATTGAGATGCTGGAGCATGTCCAGAGGAGAGCTACCAAGCTTGGGAGGGGTTTAGAGGACAAGCCATATGAGGAGAGGCTGAGGGAGCTGGGCATGGTTAGTTTGGAGAAGAGGAGGCTGAGGGGAAACCTCCTTGCCCTCTACAACTGCCTGAAAGGAGCTTGTAGAGAGGTGGGGTTTGGCCTCTTCTCCTTAGTTACTAATGACAGAACCAGAGGGAATGGTCTGAAGTTGCAGCAGTGGGGGGTTAGATTGGATATTAGGAAGAAATGGTGAGCTGCCATACAGTCCCTCCTCCTTCTTCCAGATGTTGTTACCTCTGCCTGACAATCCTATGCAGAGAAGCCCAGTGCCACAGAAACCACTGGGTGTCTTTTATATAGAAATATCTGGAAAAAGGAGTTTCTGATCCATGAGAAATTCCAACATTTTGAAATCTGTTTTTCTTCCAAATGTAAAAGAGAAGCCCAAATTCTATGGCCCATGTGGAATGGATCTCCTGGAGAGGAACAGAGGAAAGGAATGGAGAAGATTAAGAGAAACTTTATTTTGAAAGAAAGAAAAATTCCTGCTGGACCACAGGAGGTTTAGTATTAACACGAGGAGAAACCAGTGCAGGTGCCAGAGCACTGGCCCAGGCTGCCCAGGAGGCTGTGGAGTCTCCTTGCCTGGAGACATTGCAGAGCTGCCTGGACACATTGCTGTGTGAGCTGGTCTAGGTGATCCTGCTCTGGCAGGGGGGTTACACTAGATGATCTTTCTAGGGCCCTTCCAACCCCTGACATACTGGGATACTTTACTGATGAACTTTGCCACTTATGAACTTCAGTGGGGACCAAACCAGATCCCAGAGAAGATCCATAAAGCCTGCAGCTCACTGGGAATCTGGGAGAGATGTATGAAAAAAGAAGCAAATAAGTAATGATCAGTCAAGTCCAATAGTCAGAAACAAATTGATAAATAGGTTATGTAAAAATTGGTCAACTATTTCAAACAATTCACATATATTCATTACTTACACACAGCTATATTACTTCTCAAGGGGTCCAGCCAAGTATTTAAGTAAGATTTTCAATTTCAGGATATGCATCCCCACTGAAAATATTTACTCAAGCATTTACAGCTAGACTTTTACTTAATTGCTTTCCTGGACTAGTTCCTATTCATTCTTAACCCAGGAACATTACATCTGATACAACACCCTTCTGATTTCTAAGGAACTCTCACTCTCAATTTCATTCAGCATTGGGCCTGCTGTTAAATTCTTTAGCCAAGCTCTGCTGACCCTTTTAATCTGAAGTCAGCCCTTTAAAGTTGAATAAATATCAGAAATTTATTTTCTAGTGAAACTGCACATCCCCAGATTCCTTAATCAGTGCTGTTGAACATTTGCTGCATTCCCTTTCACGATCCATGAAATTTTGGGATACTCATGGGCAAAGCAATATTCATGTTCCTGAAAATCCTGATTCCCACTTCCTGTTTGCTATACATGAAGTGACTAGAGCTGCTCAAGGGAAACTGTTAACATTTTTAACTAGAAAAAACCTAAATTTTACAATGAACTAGAAAAGAAAGACAAGAATAAGAAGACAGTTTGCTACCAATAATTGCATATTTAAAGTATTAAGGAATGATTATTGAAAATGTCAGATGAAGGTGACGAGACAGAGAGTCTGGCCAGAAAATGGGCACACAACATTGAGTGTCAATAAACATGAAATGATGCACACAGCAAGAAATTATCTTACATACTTCTACTTTGCCTTCAGAGCAAAGAGCTCTGAGCTGGCTCTTTCTCTTTCAGAGGAAGGACCAAGAGGGATTTGGCAGAAGCTGGCCTTCAAAATGATTGCTTCCAATGTAACAGCTTAGGTTCTTCAATTGAAAAGGACAGGAAATAGGTGCAAAAAAANAACCTTAGGACTAAAGGGTGGGTCCAGCTCTGCGCATGCTGTGTCTCACCTAATAAAAATCCATAGCGCAGGCTCGAGGGTGCTATCTGCTATCCTCTTTTTATCAGCGTGCTTGGAAAAGGCGCTGAGGAGGAGCGTGGGTGGAGCCCTCCCTGGAGCTTCGTTCGCCAAGCCTAGCCACGACGGCGACTGGCCTCTGTCAAGAATGAGTATGCTGACCTAGACAGATGACTGGTCTGACCTGGTATGACTGTTCTTGCACTTTTATATCATATTTTCCTATTCCCTTGTTCTCAGAAAAGCCCTCCCAAAAAATAACTGGAATTATCATAACATTTGTGTACACATATAATATTTTATCCAACAGAGTTGGCTCAGGAAATTTCAACCTAAAGACTTAAAGCCTAGTAAACTTATAAGCAACCAAAGACAAGTAAATGCTGTATGTTCACAACTTCAATAAGAGTCAGAGCCACCATCCCTACCTTTCATTCAAAAAGTATATTTGGAGTTCAAGTAGACAGTACATATAAGAAATTTAGGGTAAAATACAATACAGAAATTATTTAACTACCTGTGAAGTGAGCTTTCTATACTCAGGTAATTCAGAGCTACTTTTAAAGTTCAAAGAAACCCAAGTATGCTGAGATACAGAAACACATACATATTTTGCACCCAGACATAATGTGGTAACATTTGCAATGTTTCCCACAGTCTAAAAGACTCTAGTGCTATTAGAGATATTCTTTACAGTTAAAATACAGAATCCTAGTAAACCTGATAATATTCATCATTTTGGTTGGAATTTCTTGTGTGCACACATACATGCAATATCTTTGTTTCAGAGGTCAGCATTAATTAAATTTAACTGCTTCCCGTGTAGATTTATATATGGATAGCAAACTAATCTATTACTACATACAAATTGTTTATAAGTCATTCTTTTTTAGCAAGTGCATATTTTCTGTGTAGTTTAGAATAGAAGCTGCCCTTGTTCTCTAGCACAACCTCTACCACGAAAGCATGAGAAGTAACTACATTTAACAGATGCCACCCTTACTTAATGGTGTATAAATATACTGGTGTCAGCCCTACGCTTGGCATACAAAGACAGGTCAAATACATTAAACATCTGCAGCTTAACTAAACACCAGTGAAATGCTGGAGGGGATATGATAACCATAGCCAAATACAGAAGAAATGGAACCACTAATGATGGAAGAGTATTTATTAGGATAGCATTTAGTCATAGAATGATGTTTTAAAATTAAACACAGGGAACATTATGTTGGAAATATTTCCTAACTAGAAGATCTAGCAGGCTGTGGAATAATTTCCCTGGGGAGATGGATGAAGTCCTTTTGACTGAGTTGTTTCTTTCTGGGCTGGGCAAAGTGTTAAGCATACTGCAGGGAAAAAGTGCACTGCCAGATGGAGAGACTACCAGGTCTACTGCTCAGAAATCTAAGACATTTCCATTCTCGACAGCAGCAGTTTTGTTCAAAACAAAATCAAACCCATCAAAAATCTTTCTCATTGTGCATTAAAAGATGAGTGACTTCTGTAGTCTCTCTCATCTCTTTCTCAAATATAATGTATATATGTGTATTTATGACTCCTTCTTAAAATGCGTTTCCAGAACAGAGTTTTCCCTTTTTGTGTTCCCAGCTCTGCAGTCACATATTGCCTTTGTACCTCTGATGCTGTGTGGCAAGAATGTGGGCAATGACCAATGGCATGAAATTCAACCAGGCCAAGTGCAGGGTCTTACACTTTGGCCACAACAACCCCATGCAGCGCTAGAGGCTGGGAGATGAGTGGCTGGAGAGTGGCTCAGCAGAGAGGGACCTGGGAGTATTGGTTGATAGCCGGCTGAACATGAGCCAGCAGTGTGCTCAGGCAGCACGCAAGGCCAATGGCATCTTGGCCTGGATCAAGAATAGTGTGACCAGCAGGACTAGGGAGGTGATTCTCCCCCTGTACTCTGCACTGGTGAGGCCTCACCTTGAGTACTGTGTCCAGTTCTGGGCCCCTCACTTCAAGAAGGATGTTGAGGTGCTGGAGAGAGTACAGAGGAGAGCAACGAGACTGGTGAAGGGGCTGGAGGGGAAGCCATATGAGGAAAGGCTGAGGCAACTGGGACTATTCAGCCTGAAGAAGAGGAGACTCAGGGGTGACCTTATCGCCCTCTACAACTACCTGAAGGGAAGTTGTAGTCAGGTAGGGGTTGGGCTCTTCTCCATGGCAGCTAGTGACAGGACAAGAGGCCATGGCTTGAAGCTGCAGCAGTGGAGGGTTAGACTGGACATTAGGAAGCACTTCCTCACACAGAGGGTGATTGGGCTCTGGAATAGGCTGCCCAGGGAGGTGGTGGAGTCGCCGTCCCTGGAGGTGTTTACGAAAAGATTTGATGTGGCACTGAGTGGCATGGTTTAGATGTTGTGTTGTATTGGGTCATAGGCTGGACTTGATGATCCTGGGGGTCTTTTCCAGTCTTGGTGATTCCGTGATTCTGTAATGGATGCAGCATTATTGGAAACTTGTCCTGATCAGGCTCTCGCCAAGCATGACTGGTTTAATGTGACAGATTTTAAAATGAAAGGAGACTGAAAAGGGAGGAATAACAAGTGCCAAGGAAAGATTAGATTCTTCACACATTTGTGCATTTATTGACCTTTTCTTCTTCGATATACCATTATTTACCCAGATTTACAGCTCAAGATGGCAAGCTAGCTGTCAGGTGCACTGTTTAGGTCATTGATGATGTTATGAACTCTACTGGAAACTGATTTCACTAAATGAAAGTATGTGACTTTACCTTTGGTGCCACAAATATCTGAGATTTTTAATTGCTCCTTGTACAATTCCTTTGTAATTATTGAGATCTTTTTAATAACTTCTAGAAAATTGCAAACTCTGAGAAAATTGCACAGCAAGTATACAGCAGCCATGTTAAAAAGTCATTATATGTGAGCGCAGGTTGGCATTACTGTACATAAATTAATAGATCAATCTGCAGAGAAACAATGTTTTATCTTTCTAAGAAACATTTAGATGCTCTACTTAGGGACATGGTTTAATGGTATGTTAGTGATAGATACAGTTGGACTTGATGATCTTAGAGGTCTTCCAATCTTAATGATTCTTTGAAGTATCTTGAAGGCTCACTTAAATGGTTTTCTTTCAGCAACCTCTACATCAAGTTTTTAGTCATAAGTTAGACCTAAGTTCAGGCACAGTCTAAAAATCCCTTGGGGTGTCCTGTGGCCCCTGGGGCGATAACTGTGCCCACAGCAGAGGGAGCATTAAACTCATTGCCCACGGGAAAGTGTGGGGAGTGATACCCATGTTCCTAGAATCCTTGGATGAGTAGGATGAGCTCATTAGCCTTCTGGCAGTCATCCTAGGAGAAGGACAACTCTGATTCCAAACCCGGGCAGATGGAGCTCATTTAGCCCTGTAAGGCCTTCCAGCTAAGAGAAGGACACTCTAATGAAACCTCCATCCTAAGGACTTGGCTGCCAGTGTCCAAGCTTGCTAGGCCCTGGCAGATGAACCTTAGGACTAAAGGGTGGGTCCAGCTCTGCACATGCTGTGTCTCACCTAAAAAAGCCTAGCCATACATACATAGACCTAAGTTGCAATTTATTAATGAATAAAATACTGACTCTTGGACTTGATCCACACAGAAAGTAAAGAACCTAACTACTGCTGGCCAGCAGAAAACCAGTTCAACACACAGGACAACAGTCTGAGCAAAGCTCTGCTTTGGCTTCTGATCAGTTCATAAACAGTATAAACTGATGCAGTTGTCTACAATACTGCAAGTAAGATTTGATAACCTTCAGGTCTACATTTCTGAGGGCAAAACCTATACTATATTTAATGCAGCAGAGCAATGGAGGTCTATATCTTTATTCTAAGGTTTGAACACATGCTTTCACTCACTGTACATTCACTTTACTCATTACATTAGTTGAAGCAATATAATCCAATGATACAGAAGATCCCTATCATTGGAACTGAGGTAAGAGTTCAACTGTAGCCTGTTAGAGCCATCAAAACATTTATCTTGTTAAAACATTTTCATGCTACAGCAGCTGTCTCCTAAGAAACTTCTCTCACCACCTAGTAATGCCTTATAAACAGAAACCCTTGGAGGAAAATAATTGCCATGCCTGTTCATGGCATGAATCCAGCATGCAATGTCCAGACACCAGAGCAAGCAGGGAGTAACACCACGAGAATCAGAAAAGCAAGTCTGACTGAGTGTCCTGGAGTGATTAAAATTTAAGAGTGTACGTCATGTTCCCTTTTTGAACTTTTGAATTTGGATATGGACACTGTTTCTTTAAAA
>VWZO01015900.1:113970-124060 GCA_013396975.1 Bucco capensis | reverse complement strand
TGTGCTTTGTGGTAACTAAGTGGCACCCTCATGTCATAGAATCATAGAATCCTAGAATGGGCAGCTTGGAAGGGACCCTAAAGATCATCTAGTTCCAACCTCCCTGCACTGAGCAAGGATGCCAATCACTAGCCCAGGTCACCCAGGGCTGCATCCAGCCTGGCCTTGAACACTGCCAGGGATGGAGCATCCACAACCTCTCTGAGCAACCTGTGCCAGTGCCTAACCACTCTCTGGGTAAAGAACTTCCTCATAATCTCCAATTTAAATTTCCCCTCCTTCAGCTTATAACCATTCCCCCTTGTCCTATCACAGTCTGACTGCTTAAAAAGTCTCACCCCTTCTGTGTTATATGTCTGGGGTCTTGATGTGGGTTTGTCCTTCCAACTAATTAAAATGACCACAGTGCACACTCAACCAGAGTATTAAAGGAGCCCCACTAGAGAGGCATTTTGAGTTGGTCTTCTTGACATACACAGCTTTGCAGTCAGAGCCTCCCTTCAGACTAGGTTGCCATGTAAGGATACTTCCACAGATGGAGTGAGTCCTCACTCCACCTTTGGTGAGTGTATATTTTGAGTACCTTGAGTGGGAAGTTTTCCCTTTATAAGTGGGTGCACACACATTTTGGTTCATCTTTCTAAAACGAATATTTCTTAAACCTTAAAAAATCACAAATGAAGCCCAAAGCACAGCAGTGCAGAGCTTAGCAGTTTCCCAGAACCTCAAATGTTCTCAAATGCCCACGTTCTGTTCTCCTCTCTCACTCGATAATGAAAAATAACATTCAAGTGTATCCTATTAAAAGAAAACAAGCATTTTGCTAATTGATCCAAAAGTAAAGCTTTTAAAGTACCACTCATTTAAACAGCTTCTGCAAGCATTGAATCTATATAAGGGGTGGGATGTCATCCAGAAGGACCTGGACAAGCTGGAGAGGTGGGCCCAGGGGAACCGAAGGAGCTTCAACAAGACCAAGTGCAGGGTCCTGCACCTGGGTCAGAACAATCCCCACTATCAATCCAGGCTGGGGGATGAAATGATAGAAAGCAGACCTGCAGAAAAGGCCTTGGGGTGCTGGTGGCTGAGAAGCTGGCCATGAGCAACCAGTGCACGCTGGCAGCCCAGAAGGCTAATGGCATCCTGGGCTGCAGCAAGAGAAGCGTGGCCAGCAGATCCAGAGAGGTGATTCAAATGGACTTTGTAACAAAGATGAGGAAGTCTTCACTGGGAAGTAGATTTAGACTTGATATTAGGAAAAAGTTCCTCCCCACGATGGTGGTGGAACACTGGAGCAGGTTGCCCAGGGAGGTAGTTGAGTTCCCATCCCTGGAGGCATTGCAGGTGAGGCTTGCCAGGGCTCTGGGCAAGCTGCTCTAGTTGGGGATGTCCCTGCCCACTGCAGGGGGGTTGGACTAGATGAGCTCCAGAGGGCCCTTCCAACCCAAACCATTCTATGATTCTATGATACTAATGTAGATTAATAAATTCACAGTAAAAAAGCTTGGAAAGGATTCTTCTTAGAAATTAACATCTTAACAAAGATATATTTTCAGCTGTGCATAGTTAATTCCATTATTGGTCACTTCAGGGTTTCTTGGACTTCAGAAGTAAATGTATTGCAGGCCATGGTGTACAGGACTGGATGAGATCTCAATCTGGCAATTCCTATGCACGACAAAACTTCCTTGTCACAGGATTTTCTATTGTGTCAAAGTACTTGCACAATGTCTTTAAAGCAAAATACAGAAGAACTTCGCACAACTGAGAATTATTATTGCAACTTGCAGCATAAAGCTGCTCTGCACAGGTAATCGTCGTCGTTGTGGCTAGGCTTTGCAAATGAAGCTCCAGGGATGGCTCCATCCACACTCCTCATCAGTGCCTTTTCCAAGCGCACTGATAAAAAGAGGATAGTGGATAGCACCCTCGAGCCTGCATTAGGGATTTTTTTTAGGTGAGACACAGCATGTGCAGAGCTGGACCCACCCTTTAGTCCTAAGGTTCATCTGCCAGGGCCTAGCAAGCTTGGACGCTGGCAGCCAAGTCCTTAGGATGGAGGTTTAACCTCTTAGCTGGAAGGCCTTCCAGGGCTAAACGAGCTCCATCTGCCCGGGTTTGGAATCAGAGTTGTCCTTCTCCTAGGATGACTGCCAGAAGGCTAATGAGCTCATCCTACCCATCCAAGGATTCTAGGAACATGGGTATCACTCCCCACACTTTCCCGTGGGCAATGAGTTTAATGCTCCCTCTGCTGTGGGCACAGTTATGGCACCAGGGGCCACAGGAGACCACAAGGGATTTTCAGACTGTGCCTGACAGGTAATCAATCAGTGGGAAAAAAAGCAAATCTGAGATTCTGGTGACGTTTGGGTGCATAATACTCATTCTGTAGCATGTGTACATCTAAGCAGGAGCTCTATGACATCACAACTGCAATTTGTATCAGTCAGAAGTCAGATGTGTTCATCACAACACAAAATTATGTGAGGCTGTGAACTGTCTGGTGCCAGCATTTAAAGCATACACTAAATGGTATGCTACACCTCACTGTTTATGTACATTCCTTAGTGTTTGAAGGAACTTACCATCTAAGAGCTCCCACTGAAATCCAGCCCTACTGCATAGAGTGTCCATGCCCTTCCTGTAGTAAATTCCCTGCTCAAAGGTGAATTTTAAATAATGTTTGGTCAACCAAAACACATTGATCACTGTCGAAACTTCCAGAAATCTGAACCAAGACATTTCCATAGATCTTGCAGAAAGTAAGAAGACTGATAGTAGACTGATAGTAGCAATCCCAGTAGTTGCCAGTTCCAGCATTCATCTATACTGCTCTCCAGTTTGCTCTAGCCCAGCAAATAGGTGTAGAGTGAAGTCTGGTTTAAGTCAGTTCTTGGCCTTTGCTAGGAGAGGAGCATCAATACTGACAAAATAACATTCTACAGGCAACTTCAGAACATGCTTTAGTTAATGACTCAGTCTTACTTTGACCATTTGAAAAGCTGATGAGTTTTGCAACAAACTGTTAACCCTGAGCAGTAGTAGTGAGTGACTCACAGGACAGAGTGCAATTAGTGCAAGTTTCTATAGAATAAGTCTCTTATTCTATAGAATAAGTCTCTGTCAGTATAGTTTTCTGTATGCCTGGATATGGCATAATTTATCCCCTGGGAAGCTCTGCCACAGTTTCAAGTAGTGAACCCTACGTTGCTCACAACTGACCCATGATAGTAAAATTGCAGGAACACTAGCTCTACAGAAAGGGGATAAGCAACTTCAGTTCAACAGCAACACAACGGAACAGGGACATTTGGACAAGTACCTATTCCACGTTGCACTGCATGCCCAGAGAAGCTATTCCACATAGTGAAAGACAACACCCAGAAAAGCCTACCTCTGTGTTGAAGGTGTGCTCTAACTGCAGAGCTCCTACACAAAACAACACCTGCCCAGTTGGCATTTACCCTTTAAGACATTCTGTCCAAGAAATCCAGGTATAAATGGTAGAACATAGCCTGAAAAAACAAAGAACCTCTCGATATAAAAGATAGAAGCTAATTTCTCTTTGTTTCTCTCGTTCCAGATGACTACTTCACCTGACCTCTCCCACGTCATGTTCTTGGTCTGGCTGACCCTTGCATCACTTGGCAGGAACCTGCAGCCAAAGAAAAATATGAAATGTTTATTCTTCTATGGCTGTACAACCATTTTCGGAACAGTGAGGTTGAATAAACACCCTTAGTAACTTCTTGTGAGTTGATGGCACTCTGACACTTTCAGGCAGTATTGAATACCTCATAGATTTGGGCCAATAGCCAGGGCACAGGTCTGGCACATGGAAGACAAATGGAATATCTCCTTGTTACCACAGCAACTTGAAAAATACAGTGAAAACAGTGCATATCCCTGCAGAATTACTGAGGATGAACAGACATAGACTTCTGATATATTGAAACGAATATTACAATGATGTTCCTGAATTGCAGAATAAATCCTATTTCATGCCGACATGGATGTTAGAAAGCCAGATGTTGTCTATTGATACTCTAAGTTCCTATAATCCCCTAAAACCTGTTGGATAACATGCAGGGAACTGATTGTTCCAAAGCTTAAAGGAACAAGAACAGCACTGACAGTTACACAACTAAACAAGGGGAAATACTGATTGTATTTCACAACTTAATCAAGCTTCTGTGCTTTTTTTTTTTTAAATAGGCTTCTTTATTTACTTCCACGGATTGTATGATAGTGATGCCGAATTTATGCCCCAAAAGGCACAATGGAACTGCTCAGAGACAAGTTTTAGCCTTTAAGCAGTTCAGTCAACATTGGGGAACCCTGGCTCGTGCTGGACAAAGAAGTTCCAAAGCAGTCAGTGAAAAGCCAGGCTATTTACACAATTTCTACAAGAGATAACGTCATCTTTACATGCATATTCATATTATTGCAACATCTAATTATAATATTCCTAGCAGGCAGAGTTAGGGTGGAGTCAGGGGTGGAGCCATCTTGTTGTGGAGATTCCTGGTGGGACTTCCTGTTACTTCAGTCTCAGGGGTCATCTTTTTGCTCCTCTTCCTCAGGTAAACTTTTGAACTTTCCTTAATTCTGCTGACTCCAATGTATATTTGGCAAGAGTTTCTGGGCTCCTGCCTTTCTGTTTCCCCTTATCTCTCCGTGTTCCTCCCTTATGTCTATTTATGTATGTGTGTTAGCATTTTTGGTGCTTGTTATTTTCCTGTGTTCTTACTTTATGTTCTTTTTGTGTCAGTGTGTTAGCATTCTTTGGCAAAGTGTTACCTTCAGCTAGCCCTTGAATCTTGGTTCTTCATTTCTTAGCCCAGAGCATGCATTCTGAGTTAACTCTTCAGGTCTTGCTCTGTTTCAGTAGACACCTCATCCTACCATCTTAGCAGGTTTGATTCAAAGGTCATTAATGTCAAGAGAAAGAACTCCGTTAACTTCAGTGAGCTTTGGCTCTAGGCTTCAGGCAAGACCATGGTTGAGCCAAAGGAGTCAATTAATCACTTCTAGCTGAAGTCAAAGGAGACTCAAAGACAGTAGTTTGATAACCTGTTCATCTATACTCTTCATGATTCAGACTTAAGGAACACCAGACCCCTCACTAGCCTCCTTGCCCTTCTCTGGACACACTCCAATGGCTCTGTGTCCTTCTTGGACTGAGGAGCCCAAAACTGAACCCAGTACTCTAGGGGTGGCCTCACCAGTGCTGAGTACAGGAGGATGATCACTTCTCTGCTCCTACTGCTCACACTGTTTTTGATCCAGGCCAAGATGCTGCTAGCTTTCTTGGTCACCTGTGGCCAAAGTGCAGGACTCAGCACTTGGCCTTGTTGAACTGCATCCCATTGAACTTAGCTCATCAATCCAGCCTAGATTCCTCTATAGAGTCTTCCTACCCTCAAGCAGACCAACACTTCTACCCATTCTTTAAGCTCAGTCATCCAGCTAGCTTCTGAACCAGTGGAGAGTATGCCCATCCATGGGCAGCTACTTTCTCCAGAAGAATACTATGGGAAACAATGTCAAATGCTTCAGTGACAGTTACGTATCTCAGGAGAGAAACTCTGAGACAGGTCTTGTCTTCTGCAGAAATGTCTGTGCTAGGAATGGGGGCTCTGCTACACATCCTTTTTCCACCTCCATGGGAAGAAACCAAGGATGGGGTTTCATTCTGGACTTCCAACGCTAATCCACTTCTTCCCATTTGTGTTGCAGAAAGTTCTAGGCCTTCAAGTCACTGACTCTGCTGCATCCAAGGATGGGTGCCATCCCCACATCAGATCATCAGAGCTTCCTCCCCAACAGGGATCTGTTAGTAAAGATCACTGTCATGAGCTAACCTGAGAGTGTAATAACGCAGGAAATGCTCAACACATCAAGTATTTCTTACAGGAGAAGAACATAAAGCAGATGGAAAACAAGGAGGGATTGCTGTGACAAGCAGAAAGAGTTCTAGCTGGCACAATGGTAGCTTCAAGCAGTGGAGAAAAACAGCTTTCCCAAACCAATGATCACAGAATCACAGAATGTTAGGGATTGCAAGGGACCTCTGGGGATCATCTAGTCCAACCTCTCTGCAAAAGCAGGTTCACTTAGATCAGACTGCATATGATCATGTCCAGGTGGGGTTTGAAATTCTCCAGAGTAGGAGACTCCACAACCTCTCTGGGCAGCCTGTTCCAGTGCTCTGTAAAGAAGATTTTTCTTATATCTAGGTGGAAAGTAAGTGCTCCTGGAGCCAGACCTAGCCAAGCTGCAGTCTCAAAGTGAAGTCCCTGAAACCTTTGCTCAGGAAGAGGACATTTCAGTTTGGGCTGCACTTAACAGGGATAAGATCAGGTAACTGGTCATGGACCAGCTCGAGCCAGCACTAACTCCAGCACCTGATCTCCACAGTGCAGAAACATGGAAATTGAAGGAAGGGGCTGAGTGAACACAGTAAAGCGAATCAGAGCCAAGAGCTGAATCCCACAGAGCTGTAGCCAAATGGAGTCAGATGAAATTGTACAGCCCTTTGCATCCACAGATCTCTCAATGATTTGCAAACATATATTAACCCTTCATGCTGCTAGGCTGCTTTCTGGGTACTCATTCAGGAAATTCAGGGATAAGGAGCCTGCTGTGGATGGTGCAGAATGAATCACTGGCAGAGCCCAGGAGACAAAACAGCAGTTTAGCTCTATGCTGATCAGACACATTGACACGTTCTACCTTTCATTATGACAACACAAGGTAGAATGCAGCTTACTGTCAGCCTGGAAAAGAAGTGAGAAAGTTTCCCAATGCCTCTGCTGTCTTGAGACAAGCAAACATAAATGGCTGGTAGCTGAAACCTGCAGCAGGCAGTGGCCAGGTGTAGTTAATAGCAAAAAACAACCCTCCATTTGCAGATGGGCCTGAATGTACTCCTTCCTCAGAAAAGGCCAAGAATTGCCTTCAGACATTTCAGGAACAGTTACCAGCATTTCTGTTTCCATTTGCTTTGGTTTTTTGTTTTGTTTTGTTGTTGTGTTTTTTTTCCTGGCTTATCTTCCTTTAAACGGTAAACTTGTGAGGCAAGAACCACATCAAGTCCAACTGAGGAATTCAGTTTATCAGGGGAAAAAAAAATCAAATGTGAGTAAGACAGTCCCACACAACAGCTGATTAATATTAAAATTCATCAGAAAGACATGGTAATGGTCATCTAACCACGATAAAGAGTGCTGTAGTGATTCAATTGAAAAGACATCCTAATAAGCAAAAAGCTGAAAATGTGCAGGTTAGGGGAAAATGCCCCCAAACATACCTCTGGCCCCATGTTAGATTAAACAGCAGCAGAATTGTCATTTCTCCTTCTACTGATGCTGTCATTCAAAAGGCATGGACTGAAAGGGAACTGATTACTCAAATTTTGGAAACAAAATTGGATTGAGGCAGATTGACCACAGAGATGGCAAAGGCTCAGTGAAGCTTAAAGTGAAAAAGTAAAAAGGGTTTAATTTAGTAATATAGGTTAGGAATGCTAATATAAGATATATACCTCCAAACTAATCTATATAATGATTTTTCATGTTGACAGCATCTGTTTAAAGGAGACTGTACGGCACAGTGCCAAAGATTTGGAGAAGTGTTATTTGGCTCCATAAGTCACTATTATGGGAACAAACCACACTCCTTTGGGTTAGTTGGTGTACATGACTGCACAGATGCGATTTTTGCAAGCCTGGCTCTGTCTTTCTAATTAACTCTACTCTCTCCGGTGCAAAGCTGACATCTGCCAGTGCTAGTCCTTCTTCATTTTGGTCAAATCCCTCTCAGTGCTGATGTTGGCAAGCAACAAACACTCGTCTTGCTGTTCCCCTCTTAAAGTGTTTCTTTCTTCTGCCTTCCACCTATGAACAAACAGGGAAACCTAAACCTTTCAGCTGCCTGAATCTTGCTGATCTGGTGAAGTGCTCCATCCATGTCAAGCACTAGCAGATCTAGCAAGCAAAGCAATGCCAACACTCTGGTGTGATAATAACCCTTTCCACATATTTTCCAAGACTGATTTTTCCATTAGGTTCTTGATCCCTTTGGCATGAATTGTTCTGACGTACGAAATGAATTCTGAAGCACGCTGCCTCTTAAGGAAGAAAAAGATTTTGCATGCAACACAAAGTATTATTGTTGCAAAGTAGTGCTGTCCATTATGTGTGTGTGCCTGTTATGNGGAGCTTCGTTCGCGAAGCTTAACCATACTACTACACTGTTATGCATGTGTGCCATTTCCCTCTGCCAGATGGTAGCAGCAGCATCCTGCAAGGAGCTATATGTCAGAGGTCTTAAAGCAGCAAATTAAAATATCCAAGCTACCTAGACACTTTCTGCAGTTGAAGAACCTGCATTTTACTCTCACTATCCCTTTGGAGTTCTAGGTGTTGTATCAGCATGCACAGATGTGCGTAAGCAAAACTACCTTCTGGATCCTGAGTGGCAGCTTTGGGAGGAAGATCATGAAGAATTATCACAGCTTTCTGCAGAGTGGGGCAAGGTGGTGATCTGGGAACTCTGAAATTCATTTCTGCTATCTGGATACAGTGGGGAAGGAGTTGCAACCAGACTTGAGAACACAAGGGCAAATAATTACTTTGTGTTGGCACCTTCTGGTAAGGAACACAGGCACTGTCAGATCTGATCATTTCAATGTCTAATTTCAACCACAGCTAGCAGGCTGGGTCAGAGGCCTCTGTGGTGATCAGTGAATCACTAACTAGCCCAGAGATATTTCCTTCTCTTAGACAGAGGAAAGCCTGAAGAACAAGAGCTTATTCCCCTTCTGTTTTTCGTTTTCCTCTTGTGGTTAGCCTTGAAAAACTAATAAACATTTGGCCTGTATACCACATAATGCTATGTTTGCCTGCATGTATAGTAGCTGTAGGGATCAAATGCTGTCACTCACAACAACAGACCTTAAATCAAACAGACAGTCCTTTGCACTAAAGAAATCATTTTTGCCTCTGGGGACAGTTTTTATCCTGTGATAAATTAGAAATAAACATATAAAGCTGAAATAAACATATAAACCTGAAAACAGAACATAAAATCACAGACTTGCTAAAATATGTGTGTGTTTATATATGTGAATTCAGTACAGGTGAAAAAATCTTCCCACAATTAGTTCATTCTAGATATTTTCCAGTTTTTAAGAATGTCTCACATCATCTCCTTCTGTAGTGAGTTCAGCCATGCAGCAGAAGGTTCCTGCAATTACATCACCCTGTTGTTGATCACTTCACACATATTGATACTGATACACTCTTAAACCATTAAGGTGCTGCTATTTTTAAGTAGCCTGTAAGTCTAACACCAGCCTAACAGCTTACCACTCAAATGATCTATGCTTAAGCCCATTAGTGGCCAAAAACCCAGGATGTGGTTTCTTAGTACCCTTTCTTATTTCTAGAACTTCTCTTCCTCCATCACTCATGAGCCTAAATAATACACAACAGTTCACCTTTAGCTGCCTTTGTGTGACAGTCCTGAGACCACTTGTCAAAGACCTGCAACTCCCTTAGTGCAGCAGGTTCTTAATGATCTTTTGGAAGGGCTTTAAAACTTCTCAGAATCAATCTGAGCCCTTATAAACACTCCTCAGCATCAATCTGAGCCCTTATAAACACTCCTCAGCAACCTGCTTCTCAAAAAAAGCCCTTGTGCTTTTTTGGCCAGGAAGATAAAGGGGTGTCAGTGTTCTGAGCAGTTGTTGCAGACGGAGAGGAGGGCTTATAAACATTGCCTCGCCTGAGCTGGCAGCTCAGACAAACTATGGACTGTAGTACAGAGGGTTCTGTAGGCTACAGAGAAGCCTGAGGAAGGACAAGAGCCAGTGCACAAGCTCATGAAGGGACATCACTCTGCCAAGATGTTGCCATTACCTCCAGTCTCTGGTGAATCATAGAATCAAAGAAGAGTTAGAGCTGGAAGAGAACTTGAAGATCATCAGTGCAGCCTTTGTCCTAGCCCTAGCAACTTGCTAAATGATGCCTCCCAATGCAACATCCCACCTGTCTCTTAAACACCTTCAGGGATGGGGACTCAA
>VWZO01015900.1:102276-113936 GCA_013396975.1 Bucco capensis | reverse complement strand
CAGGAGGTGAGTAATGGGGTACAGAACAGTTTATTCTAGAGTCCTGGTTTGTGTGCATCACATCTCCTTAGGGGCCTTGGGTGAAATGACTGCTTTGCTGATGTCAATGGCAAAACTCCCACTATCGTTACCCTGGGCCAGGATTCCTCCACGAGGGTTTCTGGCACATGAAAATAACTTAATGACCACACAGGTGGGTCTCCCCTCTGATTTGTAGCAGACAGTTCACTGTCATACCCAGTGTGACATAACACTTCGCTATCTGCTGTGTCTTAGAGGCTGAGGTGTGAGGGGACAGACCTTGATGAATTGCATACACACACATACAAAAAATTGCACTGTTGCTGCTGTTGTGGAAATGGCGTTCTCTAGAGCTAATTAGGGCAGAAATCTGAACAAAATCCAGTGACAGCTGAGAGAAAAATCACACCAAAAGCAGCTTGGTTGAATAAATATTAAATGAGCATCAGATTTTCACTCAGCACATAGGAAGAAAAAAAAACAAACAAAAACAACCAACCAAACAAAAAATATACACCCACAAAACCAACCCAAACAATTCAAAACTCCAAACGCAGCATTCAGTCTGTTTTATGCACTCAGGACAACTATCATCCAAGCATTTCCCCAATAACTGAGCTCCCCTGCCACTGAGCAGTGCTAATCCTCTAAAGCACCTAGGCATGTATGTGCTTACATCTGATTCTGGGTACTCCTGCAAACATCAAGGACAAACGTGCCAGTATATGAACTCCCATGGTTCAATATCATTGCAGCATTGCACTGCTGGTTTTCCTTGTTCTTGTGGGAGAAGTATCCAGTGGAAAACTGGCTGATTCCTGGCCAGATAAGGAGTATGAAACCTAAATAACCATGGTTTAATATCTTAGGTCTTATCTTACTTAAAAAGCAATATCAGAATAAAACCAAACTACTGGATCAAGTTCTTCTTTCTGTAGTGAGGAACACAGGGATGCTGCATAGTCGTGGCTAGACTTCACGAACGAAGCTCCAGGGAGGGCTCCATCCCACTCCTCCTCAGTGCCTTTTCCAAGCACGCTGATAAAAAGAGGATAGCAGATAGCACCCTCGAGCCTGTGCTATGGATTTTTTTTGGGTGAGACACAGCATGTGCAGAGCTGGACCCACCCTTTAGTCCTAAGGTTCATCTGCCAGGGCCTAGCAAGCTCAGATGCTGGCAGCCAAGTCCTGAGGATGAAGGTTTAACCTCTTAGCTGGAAGGCCTTCCAGGGCTAAACGAGCTCCATCTGCCTGGGTTTGGAATCAGAGTTGTCCCTCCCCTAGGATGACTGCCAGAAGGCTAATGAGCTCATCCTACCCATCCAAGGATTCTAGGAACATGGGTATGACTCCCCACACTTTCCCGTGGGCAATGAGTTTAATGCTCCCTCTGCTGTGGGCACAGTTATGGCACCAGGGGCCACAGGAGACCACAAGGGATTTTCAGACTGTGCCTGATGGAAACTGGGGAATGCAGCTGAAGATGGCTGAGCTGAGAGAGTTTCCACCACCACCACAAGCAAAAGAAGAAGTGCTTCAGCAGAGATGCACCAGAGTGTATTTGCATGGGCACAGCACTGGGACTCTGTGGCTGTTCTTTCAGACTCCACACATTGCTGGGCACATGTGGATTTGAGGAGCTGAAGCTGTTCATCTGGGTGTTTCTGTTCTGTGAGCCATGGTAGAGTGTAGACATCTTCCTTTTGAAAGTAAGACCAACAAACCAAAACCACTCAAGAAATTCTGAAAAGAAACCTGTGGTGCTTTATTTTCCCCTCTCTAGCATTAATAGCATTTGTCCACTACTATGTGTTTCAAAATTTAAGGTCTTGATGAAAAAAGCAACATGAATGTTAGTATCCATCTGCACTACTCAGCCAGGCTTACAGTAAGTCAGAGTAAAAACCTAAATATAATTTCAGCAATAGAAGGCAATGCTTGCAAATAATGTTGCACATTCATCTACCAAGCATATAATAAAGCATCTGCACCTAGTCCCAGTGTTAATATCCCATCAGCCAATGGAGATGGATAGAGGCAAATACTTAATTATTGCATTAGATTAGAAGGTCTGCAGGTGCCTAATTTGCCAAGAAAGCATTACACTTTGTGTTCCTGAAACAGATATAAGTGACACATCACGTTACAATACACTATTGTTATGCAGAGAAAAGGCCAAGTTCCTCACAGCTGTAACTACTATTCCATTCTGGAGTAGGCTGTCTTGCAAAGCAGCAGCAAAATAGGGCTGGATATTTAACCAGTCCTCAGCTGCATGTATTTACAACCTAAAACATCCAAAATGTTGCTTGCAATATGAAAGCCTCAGTGTCCTTTCCCCAGCTCCAATGCTGTTGAACTGCCTTGACACACCATGGATGTGTGCCCTTGCCTCAGTTTCCCTCATGTGAGAAGGCTAATAATAACTAAGCTTGTTATAGACAAAATAAACCAGTGCATCTATTCAATTATTGCCTGATTTTTGTGCAGGATTTGACACTTATNAAAGAGGATAGCAGATAGCACCCTCGAGCCTGTGCTATGGATTTTTTTTGGGTGAGACACAGCATGTGCAGAGCTGGACCCACCCTTTAGTCCTAAGGTTCATCTGCCAGGGCCTAGCAAGCTCAGATGCTGGCAGCCAAGTCCTGAGGATGAAGGTTTAACCTCTTAGCTGGAAGGCCTTCCAGGGCTAAACGAGCTCCATCTGCCTGGGTTTGGAATCAGAGTTGTCCCTCCCCTAGGATGACTGCCAGAAGGCTAATGAGCTCATCCTACCCATCCAAGGATTCTAGGAACATGGGTATGACTCCCCACACTTTCCCGTGGGCAATGAGTTTAATGCTCCCTCTGCTGTGGGCACAGTTATGGCACCAGGGGCCACAGGAGACCACAAGGGATTTTCAGACTGTGCCTGATGGAAACTGGGGAATGCAGCTGAAGATGGCTGAGCTGAGAGAGTTTCCACCACCACCACAAGCAAAAGAAGAAGTGCTTCAGCAGAGATGCACCAGAGTGTATTTGCATGGGCACAGCACTGGGACTCTGTGGCTGTTCTTTCAGACTCCACACATTGCTGGGCACATGTGGATTTGAGGAGCTGAAGCTGTTCATCTGGGTGTTTCTGTTCTGTGAGCCATGGTAGAGTGTAGACATCTTCCTTTTGAAAGTAAGACCAACAAACCAAAACCACTCAAGAAATTCTGAAAAGAAACCTGTGGTGCTTTATTTTCCCCTCTCTAGCATTAATAGCATTTGTCCACTACTATGTGTTTCAAAATTTAAGGTCTTGATGAAAAAAGCAACATGAATGTTAGTATCCATCTGCACTACTCAGCCAGGCTTACAGTAAGTCAGAGTAAAAACCTAAATATAATTTCAGCAATAGAAGGCAATGCTTGCAAATAATGTTGCACATTCATCTACCAAGCATATAATAAAGCATCTGCACCTAGTCCCAGTGTTAATATCCCATCAGCCAATGGAGATGGATAGAGGCAAATACTTAATTATTGCATTAGATTAGAAGGTCTGCAGGTGCCTAATTTGCCAAGAAAGCATTACACTTTGTGTTCCTGAAACAGATATAAGTGACACATCACGTTACAATACACTATTGTTATGCAGAGAAAAGGCCAAGTTCCTCACAGCTGTAACTACTATTCCATTCTGGAGTAGGCTGTCTTGCAAAGCAGCAGCAAAATAGGGCTGGATATTTAACCAGTCCTCAGCTGCATGTATTTACAACCTAAAACATCCAAAATGTTGCTTGCAATATGAAAGCCTCAGTGTCCTTTCCCCAGCTCCAATGCTGTTGAACTGCCTTGACACACCATGGATGTGTGCCCTTGCCTCAGTTTCCCTCATGTGAGAAGGCTAATAATAACTAAGCTTGTTATAGACAAAATAAACCAGTGCATCTATTCAATTATTGCCTGATTTTTGTGCAGGATTTGACACTTATTGTATAAAGGCTGCATCTGAAATTGCTCCCCAAAACAAATGTGTGTGTTTATGCTGCATGTGATTCCTCAATGCCTGGAATTTTGCTTTAGCAGTTATATGGATGCAAAATGAGGACATGTCAAGCACATAGTTTGGGAAAGGTTGCAAAACTCTCATAAAGCTTCATCCATATTTAACATAACTGCAAAACTAAGTAACGTTATAAAGTAAAAAGATTGTTGTGTTCTCTAACTATCTTCTGTAAGAAAAACAGTGATTTAGGTCTGAGAACAAATCACTATTTAAAGCTACGTTTACCCTATGCAGCCCTCAGCAGACAGCTGAGCAGTGAAAGCCACTTACTCTCTCCACCCCTGTTATGCACACATGCTCTTTACCATGGAACTGCACAGCAAGTTTCACTCCCTGGATTTCCACTTTCAGAGTTACAATCTGAGATCACTTTAGAAAAATATACAGAGGAATTAAACTCTAGACTTGGGGGGCTACTCCAAGAATATTTCTTTCCTGACAGCTTCCTGTGAAGTAATTGAAAACCCAGAATAACTGTGTATTGTCATGCTAGGATGTGCTGTACTTAAGTGTTACTGCACGTGGTCTCATCAGCTGGAGGATGGGGAGCTCTTGGTTTCGATTCTGATGGGCAAGTGCACCTGACCTTGCTTGCTAGCAGCAAAGTCTCTACAACCTCTTTGGGATTACACAGTTCCTGCACTCCCGACTCCCAGATGGCATCAACTGGAAATACATGGGCCTCAGTATTCTGTTGCCAGTGAAGAAAGAGCAAGCATCAGAAGGAACACAGCAAGCGCAATCATCAACGTCTGGGCACAACAGGAGGTCTTCTCCCTTCCATCAGACAGCTCTGTTGCAAAATAGATACCTCATTCCACTGCAGCCCTGCCACTCTCTGAGAGCTCTGGTGATGTGTTAAAAAGTAGTCACAAGTAATTTAAAAGAACAGGTAAAAATGAAAGCAATAAGCATGTTTGATAGACAGCACGCTGAGGTGAGAACAGCAGGAAACAGGGCCTACATCCATCAGATTTTCAGCTTCCAAATACATTTATTCTGCCCTGCTCGCTTAAACAATTACATTTTGTAGCACTCCAGAAAGAAGGCTTCAGTTTTCCAGAGATGACACCGTGTCCACTAGCACTCACATGTGGTGTTTCAGTCATTTCTATTGATACTTAATGATGCAGCATCATGCAGACTGTGTCCAGGAAACATAGAATCATAGAATGGTTAGGGTTGGAAAGGACCTCTGGAGCTCATCTAGTCCAACCCCTCTGCAGTGGCCAGGGACATCCCCAACTAGATCAGCTTGCCCAGAGCCCTGGCAAGCCTCACCTGCAATGCCTCCAGGGATGGGAACTCAACCACCTCCCTGGGCAACCTGGTCCAGTGTTCCACCACCCTTGTGGGGAGGAACTTCTTCCTAATGTCCAATTTAAATCTACTCTTCTCCAATTTAAAACCATTGCCCCTTGTCCTTTCACTCCAGGCCTTTGCAAACAGGCCCTCTGCAGCCTTCTTGGAAGTTCCCTTTAGGTACTGGAAAGTCACTAGTAGGTCCCCCCGAAGTCTTCTCTTCTCCAGGTTTCTGTGTCTCCAACTGTCCATGAGTTAAAATGGGGTCTCAGAACAAAAGAAACCTGATCTATGAGGAAATTCAGATCTGGATTTGGATTCAGGTCCAAACATCACATCTGGCACACATTCCACACACACAGCTCTGCACCCCACTGGGCTTCCACACCAATGGCTACAATCTGTTTTGCCTTTACCCAGTAGTTTTCCTCGATACTACATTTTCTATTCATTTCTCTCCTTAATCGCAATGCTTTCAAAGAAAATGGGCTGTGTGTTACTGGGGGAAACAAGAAAAAACCATGGGAGAGTTTCTAAGTTCTTATTCCTCCCCCCAGCCCCGATGTTCTGCTGCAGGGGTCCAAGGCTTCATAGCTCTTGAAGGAGTCTGTTTCCCAGGACTTGCCAGACTTGATCATTCCTCTTAAGGCCATGAAAGATAAACACGTTGTCCCCTTGAAACCCACTGGCTCCTGGACCTCGCCTCAGGACGGCTGTGCCTGACGAGACCGAGTCGTGCCGCCAGATGGGGCTGGCAGAGCGCGGACAGGACATTCCCGGGGCCAGCAAGGCCTTCCTGAGCCATGCACACAGGGGACATAACTAACAACGCTGAACCGCACACCCTACGTTCGCAGACAGACTACCCTGAGCACTTTCAACACAGCCTCAGGAAGGAAAGAGAAGGCATGGCTTTCTACATGCTGACTGTGTGGTCTTGCTGCCCAAGAAATAGGAATACAGGGTTAGAGCTGCAGCAGAGAGACCAGCGAACACCAGTTGTCCTGCTGAAGTTGGAACCAGAAAGGTGAGATTCACCCAGGAGAAGAGGTAGATGGAAGCTGGCTACTGGGGCTAGGACCGGCTGAGCAGGCAGAGGTGTCCAAGGTGTANTTGCACTAGATGATCTTTTTAGGTCTCTTCCAACCCCTGACATACTGTGATACTGTGTGTGCTTTAGTCAGTGAGCCACAGCATAAAGCAGAGGGTGAACATTGGCTGGCTGTGTTTTGAAACAAAAAAACCAGAATGTCTGACTTGAGAAACAGAAGAGCATGTTCACCAGTAGCGAACCCTAGAGACAGAACTTCTGGCTGGGTCACCCACAGTGGAAAGAAATGGGACTTGAGTCCTGCTCAGCAAAGGGGAACTGTGGGCCTTGCCCAACCAGGGTCCTATAGTGATGCATGCCAGGGGAAGCAATCAATCTAAAAGCTGCTTTTTGCATAATGGAGGGAGCAGGATATACATAATGCTCTGTCCTATTTTAAAGGGACTTGGAATAGCTGGAGGCATACATAAAGAGGAAAATTAAAATGCTGTTGAGCCTGGAAGGCTACAGATCCACTTTGTCTGGGTGTCCCTGGAGCCTTGTGTAGAGGACATTCCTCAGCTGTCCTGCAGAAATGAAATATAAGTAAAATACACAGTAAATAGCTCCACAAGAGAGGTAAGACCAGAGAAGACTTGTGGCTGCTCTTAAACAGGCTTCTGCGGCAGAGGCAGGGCCATGAATAGCCTCTTTGTAAAGCAGCCACTTAAACTCCTTCCAAATACTGCCATGGATAGGACCCACACCCTGAAACCTGCTTTC
This sequence comes from Bucco capensis, assembly GCA_013396975.1. Taxonomy (NCBI): domain Eukaryota; kingdom Metazoa; phylum Chordata; class Aves; order Piciformes; family Bucconidae; genus Bucco; species Bucco capensis. Next base: position 106,762 of record VWZO01015900.1, on the reverse strand, counting down.
TCCTGAGTACACCACTGGCTTTTCTCTTGGTGATTGCTTACATTCAAGGTACCTGCAGAAGAAGGAAGAACTGAGTTCAGATGATCTGCTAGCAGACTGAGCCATGGTGCACTCAGTCCAGCACATGCCCCTGCCCCACTGGCCTGCTGGAGCAAGCATGGGTCTTCCAGACAGTGCTCATCCTGAATGTTTGCAGATACACAGCACAGGCTTATGGTTTACTGACTACATAGATAAACAGCCCAGACATCCAGGACTGCTCACAGAATGTGGAGTCCCACCTGGATTTGGATCCTATGCATTGGTGATGTCATGTAAGGGCCTGGTCTACATGGAACAGCTCCACATTGACAGCAATGCACAGGTGAGGCATTAGAGGGCATTCTCCTACAGGCTGTGATTCTGCATTGCTAAGCAGAATGGTCTTAGAGATCCCAGCTCTTGTCTACAAATGTCTGCATCCAGCTTTGAGAGCTAGTGTGGGTGAGGCTGGAGTAATAGGAGATAGAGACTAAAGAGCACTAAAAGAACCAGAAGCACAAAAGAATTTTCAGCTGGGGAGAGACAATATTTTCTCTCACACTGAGGTTGAGCCAGTAGGTGCCTTCCAAGGAGAGAGGGGAGGACTGTTCAGGGTGCTCCTTTCCCCTTGGCAGCAAAGCAAGTGCATCTGCTAATGAATAGGACCCTTAGAAACAGCAAGGAATTTTATTCCTCCCTACACATATTCAGAGGAGCAGAGAAGTTTTTTTTGTTGTTTTTTCTTCTCCCTCCTCTTTGAGATTCTTTCATTTGTTATTTCTAATCATCATTCCACTCCTCTTTCCCCCCTTTTCTTTACTCCCCATTTGTCAGCCACCCCCCGGGCTCGGCTCCTCTCCAGACCAAATGAACTCCAGGAAAAATTTTTTCTCTCCTTTCCCCACTACCATCACCCTCTTCTCCCTATTCAAGCTGAACTTGTGGACAAAATAAACGCTGGCATTAAGTCATTGTCCTTCTCCTCTCCATCAGAGGATTCTGAAAGAGGATTAAACTAATCTCATACATTGACTCACTGCTGGGTGCTGGCCTGGCCTCCTGCCATGCAACAAGATGGCATAGAGTGCAATGTCCTGGCAACATGCCTCTGCAGTAACTTCCTAAGCAAAGGTAGCAAAAGGACCTGATACAGGAGCAGGTGGTTCTGTGTTGTGCAATGTCAACACAGGCACCACATTTAATACACTGCCTTGATTTAAAAGGGAAAAAGAAAAGCAAAAACCAAACAAAACTGAAGAAAACCTACCCCAAAAACAACTAAAATAACTCCAAACCAAACCAACAACAAAAGAGTCTGGAAGCCTCAAGGCAAGGGACAGTCTACCAAAGCCAAGCATTTCAGTGCTTCTGGATTGGCTCTTTTGTTAACTTATGCTTAAGCAAAGAGTACCAGAAGTTGTGCTGTGGTGGGGGAAACCAGGAGTAGGACTGCCTGGGACATCTTGGACTCTCCTGTCTCCAAAGTACACAGATGATGAGTACCTACAGCAATGTCCTAGAAGCCAGCAATGCCTGCCTGCAGGGAACCTAGCACCAGCAGTTTCTGAGTGCTTCAAAAAGGAAGACAACCATCACTGCTCTATTTGGCAGGTAGGAAAACTGAGGCAGTGAAAAATACAGTGACTCCCATGAGCCCACACTAGTAAATAAATGGGTTACTTTGGTGCTTTAGTTGCTGAAAATACCAGCTCATGGCTGACACCTCTGAAAAGACACTGCTAAAGCTCATATGCTTGGATAGCTCTAATGAAACAAAGCTGTTGAGCTGCACGTACAACTCCATGATGCCTCACTGACTAGCACAAAGCTACTCCTGTCCAAGGATGTCTAAACATTTGGCAGACATCAGTTCCCCAACTCAGCAGAGTGCTTAAATGTGCCTTTGAGTCCTATATGACAGCATGACTTTACTTTGATTCAACGCACTTTTTTAAGTGCTGGGGTTTTTAATCAGTAAAATTAATCTCAACCTTCAAAGAAGCAGGTAAGAATTACAGACAGAAAAGCACAGATGTCTGAAGATCACGCTTCACTGTCAATGGGGAGTATATATAACATGGTTTTGGCATGCAGAGACTTTCATTCAAGGCTTGGAACAACAAGGTGTGTGGATANACCACAAGGGATTTTCAGACTGTGCCTGGATATACATAAGCTACCATCAAACGGCTACAATGGATGAGATAATGGCATAAGCTCTAGAGCTCTGGCAGGTAGACAGTGCTGTGGCTATGCTGCACCAAAGGTAGCTAGCATAAAGCTCATCTGCATGGCCAAGGCATCCTGTNTTCATATTGTTGTACCATTTAAATTTAGATAAAGCTATTCTTAGAAATTCACTGTCTGTGTGCCTAGTTTGTTTTTGTTTTTGTTTACTGTTGTCCCCATCTTATTGGGGAGAGGGGGGTCTTGGAGACCTTTCCTCAAAAAGATTGTTCTTTTGACCCTAACTTCTGGTCAAACCAGGACAGGCTCTGAGCCACAAACTGTGTGTATTCCTCATTCTGTCACAGATTATCTCTGCATCCTTCAGCAATGTGTTTACCCTCTCCATCCTACAGCTTCTCATTGCTGGGTGAGGCTAATACAGCCAAGTACATCTTCATATCCCATATACCACCACCATTTCTGAGCAAGGCAGCAGAAAGGAAAATGGGAAAGTTAGCTGGGAAAAAATAACTGAACAAAAATGGAAGAGGCAAGACATGACTAGAAAGTAAAACGCTTCCTGACCTATATCAGACAACAAATGCTAAGGGAACAAATTCTCATTCCTGCTTCAGACTCTCAGCTGATGACTGAACAGCTCTGAAGCAACACACAGAGTGCAAGCAATTCTGGTCACAAACACCCAGCCACAAATGTCTAGGTGGTTTGTCAGTGAGCAATTAAATCCTGTGCTGAATAAAAATGTTGAAAATGCATCACATTGTGGCTTTAAATAGCCTCTTGTTGGAGAGATTGGCCTCACTGCCAGCTTGCACTTGGGTAAACTGCTGCTGGGATTCTCTGAATGCCCATCAGGCAGTTGCATCACACACTGAATAGTTTGGCATTACCTCATGCCTTAAGGGAAAGGCAGAAGAAAATGAACTAGCAGCCTGTTTTCTCTGTCTACTTATTTATTTACTTTGGCGAGGAGCTTTTTTTATTTGCTTTTGTTTGAAGGGTACTTTTTTGTTCTTTTTCCTCCTGAGCTAAGGGTAACTTGAGTGCACAGTAATAAATAAAAGATGGTGAGGAAAGTTCTTTGGGAAGTGTAAGTGGGGATGTGGAAGGCAGGGGAGAGAAGGAAAAACGTGAGTCAAAGCATTAAATTCAAATTCCAGTCTGGGACTTTTTAACAAAGACAGAATACTGACTAGGTGAACAAATTAAGCTTTTACAAGGGGATCTGGGAAGTGATTGGTTTCCATCCAAGCAGAAAATGTCATTCTTCCTCATCAGTACCAGTGAAAATAAGAAAAGAGAGACAAAACACCCAACTCCACCCTCAGAAATCTGAAAGGATGGGAGAGCAGACAAGGACAAACAAGTAATTAAAATGAAATTGCTTCTCCTCCCCCTCAACCTTTTCTTTCTTCCCAAATGAAAGTGGAAAACATTGATTAAAGGGTCAAAAAGAGGAAGGACTGAAGAACTGCATCACATGCAGTGCCACGTGAAACAGCCACTCAGCTTCACCAGGAGCTGCAGTCATGGGGCCAAAGACCTGCAGGAATGGACAAAACTCTCTTATAGATCTGTTTTAGCTAAACCTTCTTCCTGCCTCTGAATCTTACTTTGACAGCTACAGTTTCTCAGCCTGAATCAACTAGGTTAGGTGTTAGGAAGAGGTTCTTTACCCAGAGAATGGTGGAGCACTGGAACAGGCTCCCTAGGGAGGCAGTCACAGCACCAGCTCTCATGGAGTTTAAGAAGCACTTGCACAATGCTCTTAGACACATAGTGTGATTTTGGGGCTGTCCTGTGCCTAAAAAGGAGTTGGACTTGATAATTCTTGTGGGTCCCTTCCAATTCAAGATTCTGTAACTATGTGAAACCACTGAAAGCTTTAAAATATTTTCATATATGTTGTTAATGTCTCATCAAGGCACCAGGCCAGCAGTTTATTCTTCTTCCTCTACCATCTCTCTCACTGTGGTTTCCTAGAGGGACAGCTGCTGTCTACACACACTGAGCTAATACACACTGACCAGCAGCTGCCCAGATCTTCTCCTGCAAGTCACTGCCTGCACAGCAGGCCAGCAAAAGGGAAATGTGCTTTCATCTCTGTCATTGCAATAGGTAGTCAGGTATGGCTAGGCTTTGGGAACGAAGCTCCAGGGAGGGCTCCATCCACGCTCCTCCTCAGTGCCTTTTCCAAGCGCGCTAATAAAAAGAAGATAGCGGATAGCACCCTCGAGCCTGCCCAATGGATTTTTTTTAGGTGAGACACAGCATG
>VWZO01015900.1:51428-69328 GCA_013396975.1 Bucco capensis | reverse complement strand
TATTGTTTATACAAATATTAAACAGTGCAGGCCCCAGTACAGAGCCCTGAGGGACACCACTTGGCACTGATCTCCAGCTGCACTTGGAGCCATTGACCACTCCCCTCTGGATGTGACCAGCCAGCCAGTTCCTTATCCACTGAACAGTCCACCCATCCAATCCATAGCTCTCTAACTTGGCCAGTAGAATGTTGTGGGGACTGTGTCAAAGGCCTTGCACAAGTCCAGATAGATCACAGGTCTCTCTTCAAAGCACAGGTCTTCTGTCTCCTGTGAAACAACATTTACACCCACAGGAGAGAACCAAGATTAGCTGTTAACAGGACAGGGGTGATGAAAGATTGAGTGAGCACTTGTGCACAAACCACATGGCTCATACACACACCACACATTATTCAAACATGCTCTTTACAAACTTCATCTGCAAGGATATTCTATACACAAGAGTCACTACAAACTTTCAGACAAATCTGAAACATGGCTACAAATCTATGGAATTCCATTTTGTGATGTGATTGTGATGTGATTTGCCAGTTCAAAATTCTTTCATGTCCAGTAAAGAATATCCTTTCAAAATCTTACTGGCTGAATAGGGAGTCAAAGCTCCCTTCACAGTTGTGATGCAGAGGATAAATGTGGCAGATGACCACAAATTTGGAGGAATATAACTTCTCAAGACCTCAAACACCTGAAGATACTTTCCAAAATCCACAAATAGTTTCAAAGCAATTCAAGATTAATTAAATGTGATAGATACTCATTTGTATTTTCATCTTTAATTTGGGCTTACATACTACCACACGCATCGAAATCCATCAGTTAATAATCATTACTCAAATTGAGTTCTTAAACCACTATAAAATGTTATCCTTTTCCATATTGCTACTAAAATACAATTTACTTCCTTGAAAAAAACAACCCTTTGCTGAACACAGACAAGCACTAGTAATACCAAATTCATATTTCATATCAGGGATAAATCTTATCCAGTGTGTACCAGAAAACAAAGAAACAAAATCACATATACCTAAATGCACAGCATGCCTTATTTCAAACTAGAAGAAAGCATTAAAGGGTAGGATAGCCTCTACCCACTGATTCACTGCTCTTGCTATGAGAAACTGCAGGTAAAGCCAGAAAGATTTTCCCTCTTCACAGTATCCCAGTATGTCAGGGGTTGGAAGGGCCCTAGAAAGATCATCTAGTGCAACCCCCCTGCCAGAGCAGGAGCACCTAGACCAGCTCACACAGCAATGTGTCCAGGCAGCTCTGCAATGGCTCCAGACAAGGAGACTCCACANTCAGCCTGTCCTTTGTATCCCATCCTGTGAACTAGCTAGAACCCAGAGACCTTTGTGTAGAGAGCTCTGCTCCCTTGCCCTGTGCTCCCCACCAATGCCACAGGGGTGGAGGCTGCTGGCCTCACAGCCTCCTCCAAGCCTTGTGCTTCAGGACTGGAATCTGCTTTAAACATGCATTGTGAAAAGACTCAAGGACTGAGCTGAACAAAGAAATTCTCACCTCAGCCCTGCTGCTTACCCAGGAGATGCCATATGACAAAGTCATGCTGTAAGGACATTTGGGAGGGGTTGCAGGAGCTCTGTGTGTTTCACAGTGCAAAGAGGAGGCTGAGAAGGCTGATGTAACTACTGCAGCCACTTGAAGGGCAGTTAAAAAGATGATGGAGCCAAACTCTTCTTGGTAGTTACAACTGAGCAGCAGCCAAACAGCTTTTGAAAGTTCAGGTCTGATATCACAAAGAAACTGTAAACTACAAAGATAGTGCAGGACTCAAACTGCTCACCCAGACACAGAACCTCCATCCTCAGCCATTTTCAAGACTCAGCTAGACAAATTCTGCCTGATCTGTTGACAACAATCCTACTTCAAGTAGAAGGCTGGAATAGCAACCTGCAGGTGCTCCTTCCTAGTAACTTTTCTATGGTTCTCCATAACCACTTAAGCTCCCAGCCCCACAAAACCATTCCCACAACCTGGAACCCACAACTCTTGAAGTCATGTTTTTGAATTGTTTCCTCCTAAATACTTGTGAAACCCCACAGTACTAGGCAGTGCTTAGCACAGGAGAGCTGGGGCCAAGTAGCACTGAATACTCAGTTTGACTAAATCCATTTTACAGCAACTCAAGTTCACAGGTGCCAGCTGACAATGATTTCAGAACTACCAGCTGGTGAAAGAGAGATGGATTGAGAACTGACTGAAGGACAGACGCCAGAGAGTTGTGGTCAGTGGAGCAGAGTCTAACTGGAGGCCTGTGACTAGTGGTGTGCCCCAGGGCTCAGTGCTGGAGCCAGGACTGTTCAATATATTCATCAATGATCTGGATGAAGGGGGAGAGTGTTCCCTCAGCAAGTTCGCAGGTGATAACCAAGCTTGGAGCAGTGGCTGGCACACCAGGAGCTGTGCTGCCANTGGACCACAGGAGGTTTAGTATTAACCTGAGGAGAAACTTGTTTGCAGTGAGGGTGCCAGTGCTGCCCAGGAGGCTGTGGAGTCTCCTTGTCTGGACACATTGCAGAGCTGCCTGAATGTATTCCTGTGTGACCTCATCTAGGTGATCCTGCTCTGGCAGGGGGGTTGCACTAGATGATCTTTCTAGGTCCCTTCCAACCCCTGACATACTGGGATACTGTGAGTGATTGAAAAGGTAATCATTACCCTGAAATTTACCTGGAAGAGAGAAAAGAGATAAAAGTTTTGTCAATGCTTTTCTCAAAAACATTGGGGTATTACACAACAGGCTGGGTAATTTGGTTCATCCAGCTGAAAGACAGGCTAATGTCTGCTGGACTATTCTCTGTGATGGGTTCCTATAGTGTTTATGTCAGGGAAGATTGTAAATGAACCTGCTTTGTTTGCCCTAAAAGGCAAAGGAAGAGGCAATAGGTGTCAGCACTCCGCAAAGCCAGCAAGGCTCAGCGCGACACTGAGGCAAGAGCTTGGCACAAGCACAGGAGGGATTATACCTGCTAGGAATACATTCAGACTGGAAACTACAAAGTGTCTAGGCATCACAGCTCAGAGTATGGTGCAGCCTCACAGTAGGAACAACATAAAGGAAAATAACCTAATTAGTTTTAACAGGGAGATTGAAAAGTTTAAGAATGTCTCAACAGCAGGGGAGTGGATTTGGGAAGTGCCTCTTAGTCCTCTGCTCAAGGAAGAAGACTGATCAGGGAACAACCAGAACCTGTACCTGCAGCAAGTTCTATTCAAAAGCATGCTTGCAAATTAGTCTCATCAGCTTTGAGTAATGATAACTTTACTTCACAGACATCATCAGATGTTCATGCAAGGTGTGTACCTGATTATAGGATAGTATGTGGAACTATTAAGTGAGCCTCTATTCACTGCCAGAGTAACCATTCTGAAGAGGGAGAAGAAGCATTGTAGCAGAAATATAGAGGAATAAATGAGGATTTGGGGTGGGTCTGAACACCTGTGCAGATGTTACCATAAGTAACTCACACTGTAGCAAATCCAGTATAAAAGTTGATTGAACTATTTGTAAATATTATTGTTTTTCTTCTGTGTCCCATCTCTTCTGAGAGGCAGTTCAGAATGGTCTAAATGCCATTTTAGTGCCATTTCCACCTAAAAATGAGTTTTAACTACAAAAATCTAAGCTTCTTCTTTGTTTGATTTTTTTGTTGTTGTTGTTTTTATTTTTTTGTTTGATTGGGTTTTTTTGTTAGGCTGTTTGTGGGTTTTTTGATCTGAAGGATTAGCTTCATCACTGTCATGTAAACAAGAAAAGTCATAGAAATTACAGAGGAAATTATAAGTACAAAGAACACATAGGAATTAACACATTGCAATACATGCTAGTGTGTTCTCAGAACTTAAGAGCTGCTATGACACTCAAAGTGAAATCCTATCTCCAATGAAGCAATACTGTAATCTGGATAAACATTTCAACCCTGAACTTCATTTCCAATTAAAGAAGTGCATCATTAACTACAAAAAGTAGTTAGAGCTCTGAGAGGTGCTGCCTCTGATGAACAGTAAAATATTAATTTTATTGTTCCTTGGTTTTGTTTTATACTACACATTGATGTGTAATTGATGCCATGACTTGACGCTTTTCTATTATGGTTTGTGGCATCCATTTATGATTTTACAAAATTAGCTGTTTCTCTCTTACCTCAACAGCATTTGTCTTCCCTTGACCCAAAAACTATCTTCCCAAAACAAGTCTCTTGGGCTCTCATTTGGTGGTCTTTTACCCATGTAGCCCTTTACATTCCCCAACACAAAATCCATGGCACTGTGAGTTGACAAGAATTTACAGAATCACAGAATGGTAGGGGCTGGAGGGGACCTCTGGGGATCTTCTAGTCCAATGTTCTGATAAGGCAGGTTAGCCTAAAGCAGATGGCACAGGGTTGCATTCACATTGGTTTGGAAAGTCTCCAGAGAAGGAGACTCCACAAGCTCTCTGGGCAGCCTGTTCCAGTGCTCCGTCACCCTCAAAGGAAAGAAGTTTTTCCTTATCTTTAGGTGGAACTTCCTGTGTTCTAGTTTGTGCCCATTGCCCCTTGTCCTATCACTGGGCACCACTCAAAAGAGACTAGCCCCATCCTCTTGGTGCCTGCTGTTTAGATATTGATAAGCACTCATGAGATGATCTCTCAGGCTTCTCTTCTCCGNGTTGAACTTCATGAGGTTCCTCTCTGCCCAGCACTCCAGCCTGTCCAGGTCTCACTGAATGGCAGCTCAAATTTCTACTGTATCAGCCACTCCTCCCAGTTTTGTATCATCAGCAAACTTGCTGAGGGTACGCTCCATTCCTTACTGAGGTCATTGATGAACATGAGCTCCTTGAGCTTATTGAAGACTGGAGTCACATTGGCTTTCTTCCAGTCCTCAGGCACCTCTCTTGCTCTTCATGACATTTCAAAAATGAGTGGTGTGGTTTAGCAATAACATCAGCCAGTTCCCTCAGCACTTGTTGGTGCATCCCATCTGGGCCCATGGATTTGTGGGTGTCCTGCTTACCCAGATCATCTCTAACCCAATCATCCTCGACTAAAGAAGTGTCTTCCTTCTTCTGGACTTTCCCTTTTACTTCCAGGGACTGGAATTCCTGAGGGCAGGATTTAGCCCTCATGTATCCTGCATCATCAGAGCATGGACCTCGTTTGTGTGGGAATGTGGGCCCACATTCTCCTTAGTCTTCCTTTTCATACTGCTGTACTTGAAGAAGCCCTTCTTATCTTTCATATCCTTTGCTAGATTTAATTCCAAGAAGGCCTTAGCTTTACTCATTGTGTCCATACATATTCTAACAGTGTTCCTATATTCCCTCCAAGTGGCCAATCCCTTTTTCCATTACTTTTAACTTCCTTCTTCCATCTGAGTTTTTCCAGAAACTCCTTGCCCATCCATGCAGGTGTCCTGCCTATTTTGTTTGATTTCATACTCAGAGGGATGCACCAATCTTGAGCTTGGAGGAAGAGGTGCTTGAATATTAAGCAGGTCTCTTAGCCCATCCTACCTCCTAGAGTCCTTAGCCATGAGATTCCTCCAAGTACATCTCTGAAGGTCTAGGGTTGCAATTCTATTTATTGCCCTACTACTTCCTCACAATTCCTTGAGCTCAGAAAGCAAAGCACTGTCAAAACCTAAACCAGTGTGACACCAGGTGTGTGGAAGCAACAAAGGAGTGACCACAGGTTTTCTTCATAACTGCTTTTCACTCCAAGAACGTGCCTGTACTCCTCCCATAGCTTCTCAGAGGCAAATAGCATGTCTGATCACATGGTGCTCTGCCAAGAGGAAGCAGAGACAGAGCTACCAGCATTGTATCAGGCAAAGGACCCTGCCTAGGAGCAACCACGAACCAGCAATGCTTCTCCCCACACCCACACAAAGCAAGAAGGAAACTTTGTCCATTCATTAACCCTCTCTAGATTTGCTGTTTAGACTCTCAACACTCCTCTCCCTGCACTTGCTCTCTGCCCTCTGAGAGATGAGCTGTGAGGTGACCCTGGGGTGCTACATGGGCCAGCCTAGCACCCTCTGCACAGGGATCCCTTTCCTTCCCTTCACTCACCAGACCTCCCCACCACAAGTTCCTCTGCACCTGTCCTACACACCAGGGCCAGGAGAGCACCTCCCCAGGCTGCCTGGAGATGCCTGGAGAGGGCCCATGTGTCCAGGAAAGAAGGCACAGGGCAGCCTCTGCCCAAGCTAGAAGGAAGGTTGAGGCCTCCTCCCCTGCAGCTGCCAATTCCCCCGCTGAGGCAGGCGCAGGGTGATGACGTCACCGGCCCCGCTCCCGGCCCCAAGTGGCCAGGCCTGGCGCTCCCGCACCTCTGAGGCAGTCCCAAGGTGGACCTAGGCCAAGGCTGTGGCATCTGGAGGGACTGCAGGGACTGGGTGGGTTCCAGGGGACCCTTGTACCTCGCATGAGGTTACTCTGGGATCTAAGGGCTTCTCCGGCCTGTTCTCGGGTTGCCTGCCTTGCCACTCAGCCCTGCGGAAGCTGCCCAGCCTAGAGCCTCCCTGTCCAGCCCAGAGCTTTTGCTATCTACATGTCTCAGGCCCTTCCCATGCATATTACAGACCCACTGGGCCCCAGGGTAGCAGTCCTTGCCTGGAGCGCATGCCTAGTGTGAGGAAGCCACTTCTGAAACAGCACTCTAGGAAGCACCTTGAAGCAGTCCAGAGAAGGGCAAAGGGACTAAACCAAACCAAGGAGTACTGCTCTGTGCCTTAGCACTTGTTGGAGATGTTTCATAGAGCTTGTGTTACTTGTTAGTCAACATGCCCCATGTAGACACTCCATGTAGCCATGTAGGAGAGTGGTTGGCACCCAAACAGTGCAGGTTATCAGAGCAGTTATCAAATGTATTGTGCAGAGCTGTGGTTTAGGAAAATCTAAAGGGTGACCCAAAGTCAGGTGTGGTGTGGATTTGGAGCCTGAGCCATCTTCAGAACATCTCTGTTGGAAAAAACATAAGGAGGGAGATAGAAGTGATTTAATTTGTCACAGCTGCAAGTTTACCTTGGGCAGCAACCTAGGAAAATATGCCAGTAACAAAAGAATGGAAGGTAAATGACACTCTTGGTTTTTATTGTCCCTTTTATTGTGGCTTGCTAGTTGGGTAGCAGCACTGAGCATCCTCCAGGGGAGAAAAGAAAGACCACCAGACATGCCAGCCGGGCCTGCCTTCAGCCCAGCCTCAGCCTTAGCTGGCTGCAGATTGTGGCTGCAGGCAGGTTGGGTTGCCTCCTTGAGTAGCCCTTGCCATAGCAGAAAGCAGGACCCTGACTGAACAACTGCTCTGCTTGTAGCTTTATTCTCACCATCAGCTGCACTATGAGAGACTCTAAATGAAGAGTTGTTTGTTCAGATTTTTTTTCTTTTTTTTTTTTGTCTGCAAAATCTCAAGCCTATCTATGGATTTTAATTGCTGGGGAAATCTGATGTGAATTACACATGACTATATGCAGGCAATCTCTGTCTTTCATGCACCTGTGCATGGCTTTTGCAACATTATCCTGTATGACAGTAAATCTTACACCAGTGTCACAGCACTTATATCCTGAGATCTTCTTTGGGAAGCCTGGGGCTTGACAGAAGACTAATTACCAATATAGTGAGATACTTGCTGAAGCTTGTCATTGCAAACTGTATTATTCTGAAATCTGTACTTTCTTCCTCAGAACTGTCCACAGAAGTCCTCTGAATTGTATTTGCTTCTACACACTCCTGGGAAGCTGTGGAAAACCCACTCCTGCAGCTAGGCATGTTGGACAAACTTGTTTCTTCCTGCTGAATTTTACAACAGCAAACAAGGCTTGAAACCAAACCAAGCCAAAAAAATTCACCAGCAACACCTGCAGCCCTGCTCTGAAGATGTTGGATGCTTCCCTGGATCCCTTCTCATTTTCTGGAATGAAACTCAGACACACCAGTTTAGTGTTGTCCTGAAGTGTGTGGAGGCTTTTTTTTTTCCCTCTCTCTCATTTTCTTTTCCCTCCTTCCTTGTGTTGATTTGTGGGGCCAGAATGACTTTGATTTCAGCAAGTTTGCTGTTTATTCACGTCACAAGTTTGACAGCTTTACACCAAATCAGATTGCTGGGTTTCAGGAGAGCTCTGAGGCGTCACTGGGAGCTCCTTTAGATTAAACTCGCCTTCCCGGTCTCCCCCTTCTCCCCCTCCTTCAGAGCCATTTAAACCTCTCTGGGGCTTTTAACAGAAACGTGCTCCTAAGATCTGCATTTCATTCTGTCACTAGCATGGTAAGTGCTCTTTGCATTTCTCTCGACCTGGAGGCAGAAAAGGAGAAGCTGGTCTCTTTGCCTTGGGGGCTCACAGTAGGTTTTGCACCCTCCTGGAGATGGGGAAGGAAGAGGGCTCTCCTCTACCTGCGAGAGCAGTCTCTGCCGCTGTACCTTCCCATGGGTGGGCAGATTCCCTCTTTGAAACTACAAACTCTGCCGTTGCCTTGCAGAGATTTAGAGCTGCGGCAGATGGGGCTTATTTGGAGGGGAAAGGGCTGAATCCAGAGACAACCCTAGGCTTTGCTACTGTGCGGTCTGAGACTCCTGCAGAACTGCAGGGGCAGAAGAGAGTGCGAGCAGCCTGGAGGTGACTCTGCTGGCTTTGTGCTGCTTTGGAGCTGAATCAAGCCTCCAAGGTGGGAGGAACGGACTGGCCGAGGATAGCCTGGGTCCTCCTTTCACCTTAAACTCACTCAGGGCTGTGGTATTTCCCAAGGGATCGCAGGAAACTCAGCCGCCCTCCTNCCTCCCCTGCCACAGGTACCTGAGCAAACCCCGAGCGGGACAGAAGCGAGAAGGGGAACAATTCGCCGAGGAGCAGGGACTAGCCCGCCGCGCTAGGATGCTTCCCGTCGGGATGCGGCAGAGCCAGAGGGGGGCTGACACCGCGACCCCTCGGGGGGCTGGGAAGGGGGATCTGGGGACCATCCGCCGAGCGCGCCATCCCACGGCCCCTTGCCTCCGCAGAGCACCGTCCGGCCGTGCCCGGACCCGGAGTTCATCGGGGGCTCGAGCTGCGCCTGCCCCTGGCCCGCCCACGCCGGGGTTTCCAAGGAGACCTGGGCCGCCGTCCGTTCCGCGGAGCCGCCGCCGCAGCACAGCCAGGGCCGGCGGGAGGCTCGCTCGCCCAGTAAGTGCGCGCCAGCCTCTGCCGTCGTCTGGGAGCGGGGAAGGGGACCTGGCCGCTGTGCCACAGCCGGGCTGGGCTGGTAGAGGAACTGGGAGCGGGCTAACCCCTGGGGTCTGCTCCCCGCAGGCGAACTCCGCAGCACGCAGCGAGGCGTCGAGGACGTGGCGTGGCGAGGAGACCAGCTGTCCTCCCAGCTCTACAGAAACAAGCAGGTAAAGGCTCCGTGCCCTCAAGCAACTGCAGCTTCTTCTCTCGAGCTTCCTGAATTCTCTATCATGTAGCATGGGCTAGTTTATGGCACGTTTCCCTCTCACTAGCGCTGATGAGGGAAATGGTAGCAAACTGTTTGTCTGCCCTATATGTCCTGTGAAGCTGGAACAAAGCAGCTACCTTGGTACTAGAGAAGACCAGGGGCACGATCAGGAGGGCCCTCAAGCTCTGATGATGCAGAACCTCATGATGTTGACTAAAAATACATAGTGTGTGTCCTCCAGAGTCCGCTAGGATTAACTTCATGAGAAATGATTCCACCAGAATTAGCAAAGTATATGGAACATCAACTGTTTTGACCAATTATTTTCTCTTTTCTTTCATTTTTTCTAAATCCCATCAAAAGGCAAGAGAAACCCTGAACAGTCCTAGATGAAGGAACACCAAACAGATATCACTGATCAAATACTTGGAATCATATATTGACATAGTCAATGGACATTCATTTACTAACTTCAAGAACCATGGAATCAAACCCTACTTCCAGACATCACTGTACCTTTATTATTTGGCTCTACCTCAATCGTATAAATCTGTGCTTTTCATCCTGTGGTCAGCAGATGCTTGGGGTCCATGGCAGAAGATCCTTTGTCCTCCCAAAGGAGTTTTCAAAGCTATGATCAGAAAGCAAAAATCTCTCTGCAAATACATAGACTTCCCATGAAAGTGTTAGGCATCTGCAAATCAAAACACACTTGTTCAGCTCTTGAGACCAGGGATTGTCTTGACTCTGTATATGTACTGGGACTGGCAGAGTAGGGTTCAGGATTGAAGGGATCACTGAGTACTACTGTGCCAAAAAGAATGACACCTGCATCTTCCTTCTGGACTTTATCCCCACGAATTGTTAGTCTGCAGCTCCTCCCTTTCCCCATGAGCCAGTGATAAATGGGAATGAGAAGGGTGCAAAGAGATGCTTACTGGCATATCTACTGTCATGTTCATGACAGTTTCTGCCTGTTCACAGGGCTAACTGTGATTCTTTTCTGTTATTATTCCATGGTTATAGTTTTTTTCAGAGTAATCTTCTCATACACTCACTAAAGAATAAAGGAAGTCAGAAGTGAAAACTGAACAATCATGCCACTGAGGTTTACAGAGACAAGAGGCTGGAGGGGGTTGGTTGAGTTCACAAAGCAAACACCCGGATCATCAAATCCAAGCAGCCTGTACCATAGGGAAATTGCTATTAAGTTACAGAGTCAACACCTATTCATCAATATATCTATCCCACAGCTTCAAGATACTTTGCTTCAGAAGGAAGAGGAACTTGCTAGGTTACATGAAGAAAATAACAATCTCCGGCAATACCTGAATTCTGCCCTCATCAAGTGCTTAGAAGAAAAAGCCAAGGTATCGTGTTCAAAACTGTTGTATAGACCTGTGTGGAAGAAACAGCTTGAATAGGTACATGCCAGTAAAATATATGGAAAATGTGAGAGCATAGGCAACCTGCGGTATGGTATCTATTGAACTTGGCAGAGCTGCCAAACTGCTGCTCGTGGATCTAAGGTGATGTTTTCCCCCAGGAATGACATCCTATCAGTTCTGACTGTGGAGATAGTATATCCCATGGCATCATCTAGTGGGAGGTGTCCCTGCCCATGGCAGGGGGGTTGGAACTAGATGATTGTTCAGCCTGGAAAAGACTTCAGGGGGACCTACTAGTGACCTTCCAGGACCTAAAGGGAACTTCCAAGCAGGCTGCAGAGGGCCTGTTTGCAAAGGCCTGGAGGGAAAGGACAAGGGGCAAGGGTTTGAAATTGGAGAGGAGTAGATTTAAACTGGACATTAGGAAGAAGTTCCTCCCCACAAGGGTGGTGGAACACTGGCCCAGGTTGCCCAGGGAGGTGGTTGAGTTCCCATCCCTGGAGGCATTCCAGATGAGGCTTGTCAGGGCTCTGGGCAAGGTGATTTAGTTGGGGATGTCCCTGCCCACTGCAGGGGGGTTGGACTAGATGAGCTCCAGAGGTCCCTTCCAACCCAAACCATTCTAGGATTCTATGATCTTTAAGGTCCCTTCCAACCCTGACAATTCAGTAATTCTATGAAAATTAAGTATAATTTTTAAGTAAGTTTTTATAAGTAGGGTAAAATTAGTCCATCTAATGATTTTTTCAGGGAAAAGTTCAAATTTGAACATATATTTCTAAAACATGTCTGTTTTATCAATTACCCCTTTTCAGAAGGATTAATATTTCTTTTATATTTTGAATGCTTTCCAATTTATGTTTTGCCATCTCCCAATGATATGTCTTATTCATCTAAATTAGAATATTGGGTTGTTGACTTTTTTTTCCCCCAAGTTTATCAATTAAATGGTTGTTTGGGGTTTGTTTGAGATGAAATACAATATTAAACACTTCAGGTTGGATGGAACATTCTGTTAAACTAAGTGTGAAGGATTTTTTTTCAATTAAATATTTTGATTCTCTCTGTCATCCAAAAGAAAGTAAAGATAATTCTTTCTTGTCATCTTAAGGACATTTTTTACTATTCCAGCTTTAGCCATGAAACTGAACTATTAATCATTCACTCAGGTCTGTGGATTGTGCATGAGGTAAAGAAGCCTGTAAAAAATAGCAGACTTTCGTTTTACATCCTAGTCTGAGTTGACAATGTGGTATATTCCCCCTCCCATGCCAAGACCTGGCAGTAGAAAAGGTGTCCTTCAGTGAGCACATCAGGGAGATGTGGCTTCCCCTTTCTGGCATGCGGAGGAAGTGTCCAGTGTGAAATAATCACAGATGTCCAAGCAGAGAACTCACAATGGGGTCAGGAGCTTCCTTGTTATTCCTGCCTTCCTTTGACCATCCCTGTGTGCCTGAAGAGCACTTGTTCTGGGATAATAACAACTGAGGTGGATAAATGAGTTCAAAACCACTTCATCTGCTGCTCTGAGAACTCCCTGACCAGGATCACAACAGAGAATGCCTTACAGCTAGGCAGGAGCTCCCATTTCATGCCATACTGAGTGANCTGGAGCTTTGTTCGCGAAGCTTAGCCACAACCACAACGAGTGAGAATGTGATCAAAGCACAGACCTTATTGGCACAATCAAATTCTTCTCTTTCAAGGACCAAGTTGTTGCAAAGACTGTAAAAACACAAAATAGTCATATCTGTATGTTTAAGCACAGGGTGGAAGAAAAAGTATCTTTTATAAGGACATTAGCAACCATCTTGCACATCTAAAATCTGAGATAAGAAACGTGTTGCTTTCAGGTAACTAGAAATCCAGATTTCAATCTTCTCTCTCCACCCTTTTTGTTTGCTTGTTTGTTTGTTGTTAAATACAGAAACTGCTATCCTGCCATGGCCAAAACCCCTCTTCTATTCTCAAAAGCACCAAGAGGAGATCAAGAGAGGACCACTGCTTTCCTCCTCAAGAAACTCCTCATGCTTCCAAGGCTAGAAGGAACCTCTTTAATGAATTTACTGCCTGTGAAGAGCAAGCCAGCCCTGTTGTGGACAGCTGGGTGTTGCAGACTTTAGGATTAAAAGATGTCAACACCATTGATGAAACTTCAGCTAACTACAGTGCCTTGTCCTCGGACCCTGGAAAAGACAAATACTGCCTGAGCCTTGGTGAAGCAATGGACTATGATCACAGTGAAGGAGCAACAGAATATAGCTGCAGCCACATGCCTCCAGCTAACAGCAGCATCCACCCGTGCAGTGAGGACTCTCCCTTCCTTTCTCAGTTTTCCTCAGCACCATGTGCCTCCTCATCAGGGCCAAGCACTTCGTCCCTGCCAGCCTATGGGCTGCATTATTTGACTGGTGAGTTGTCACCCAACAAAACAGAAGTGGCCTTCACAACATCTCTAAGTCCTCATCGCAATGTGAGAACGCACACCTTCCACCAAGGACAAGCCTTCGTGTGCAGGGGTGATGATGGAGGATGGAGATTCACCTGGGTGCCCAAACAGGCTGAATAATAACCCGTGCATCAAGGGTCAGCCATAGGGATGTAGGAGACAGACACTTCATCTTGTGCTTGAGACAGGTTTAGATATGAAAAATGAGGCTTTCTGGGCTTTGTTTAGAGCTACTGCACCACATAGCCACTCCTCATTGCCTCCCAGATTTTCACAGGTGTGGCTCCAGATTGCACTTGGACAATTACTAGCCCCAGGACAGATGTACAAATTGGACCCACTTCTCTTGTGCCTCTGTCAGGATACCTGCTTTTACTTGCTTCATGGTTTTTCTCTCATCAGCTCTTTCTTACTAACTGGTGGTTTCCAGGCTGGAGTGCTTTTGGCTTTGGTGATCACTCCCTCATGCACCAAACTGGACAGCATTTGGGGCATAGAGTTTGAAAATAGCACCTCTTGCATGGATAATCCATAGATGTCAAAGCAGGCATGGGTTGGAGGCTGAGAATCAGGTAATTTGTGTCTCTCTTGCCTACACAGATTGCCATGGATTAAGACAGCCTTGGGTATTTGTTGATGTGCTACACTAGGGTGACCTCCCTGCAGTCACATGGCACTGTTATAATCTTTGAAGATGCCTGAAAATAAACAGAATTTGCTTCTCTTGCCTGGAGGCTACTTAATTCCAAGTGATTCAGCAAGTTCAGGGGATTTTCTTAAAATGTGATTAAGAGACTAATGTGTTTACTACAATGCATTTTGAAGGTATTTTATCCATCAGAAAAAAGGAGTTGAAAATGTTGAGCCCTGGAACAGGAACTAGAACTGAAGCTGCTGTAGAGTACTGACATTGCCATCACCAGCCAAGGGCCTGCTCCAATGTATTTAATGGCAGGAGTATTCTCATCTGTGGTATTGCACACTCAGAGCACTTCTGCAAAGGATGCATTCCTCTTCTCTGCAGCATCCCTCTAGTCTTTTTGATGGTTTTTATTCCATGTTTACCTGCCTGATTTTGGAAGTTCTCATAAAGGGAACTTCCAAGAAGGCTGCAGAGGGCCTGTTTGCAAAGGCCTGCAGTGAAAGGACAAGGGGCAATGGTTTTCAATTGGAGAGGAGTAGATTTAAACTGGACATTAGAAAGAAGTTCCTCCCCATGAGGGTGGTGGAACACTGGACCAGGTTGCCCAGGGAGGTGGTTGAGTTCCCATCCCTGGAGGCATTGCAGGTGAGGCTTGCCAGGGCTCTGGGCAAGCTGCTCTAGTTGGGGATGTCCCTGGGCACTGCAGGGGGGTTGGACTAGATGAGCAGCAGAGGTCCCTTCCAACCCAAACCATTCTAGGATTCTAGGATTCTATGATAAAAGGGAGCCACTCCTGGCTTTATAAGCAATTTCTGTGGCTCCAGTGAGGCTTTTTAGAAACATCAAGAGCTGCAGTTGTGAAACTGGGATTTTTCTTTCTAGGGAACAACTTCTTGTCCTCATCTCTGAGATCACACAGAGATTTGCCTGCAAGTAACACTGGCCCAGAGTCAGGGCTGCTTCTTCCTCCTCCCATAGCCTCATGCTTCCTATGGGAAATGTTTCTCCTGCTTTGGGGAGGCAGTGTTACTTCATGGTTAGAGTGAGTCTTTGGGAATCACACCCTTCAACACCAGCTCTTGCCTCTCCATGTCTCTGCCAGGCAGTGGTGGGCTGATGCTGAAACCACCACTACCATGAGAATGCTTTAAAAATCTCTGGAGAGAAGGTGCTCTAGCACTGCACATGACTTTTAGTAACACTACTAATGATATGAAGTCAACATACATGAAGTAACCTCACCAGTAATGCTTTATGTTACCTTTTTTTTTTTTCTGCTTTAAAGTAGTTTCATGCCTAAGTATTGGAATTGGACTGATTTGGTTATTCTTGCTTTCAGAATGGTCCCAGTAACATTAAGGAAGCACTTAAGTAGATACCATAATTGAGGATTTCCTTCCAGTGGTTTATTTTCATGTAGAAAACTCGATATTCTTTTATTTTTAAAGGATGAAAATGTCTCCTGAATCGTGTCTTGTGCCTTGGATTTGCAATGTTTGGGTTTCTCCATCAGAAGCAGTAGTGATTTCCCAGAAGACTTCTAAATAAACTCTGTATTTCTGGGTAGTTACTTGGAAGTCAGTCACGGGGCAGATTTCCAGAATAGGAAATTTGAAAGCATTGGTTGTATACTTTATTGCACTATATTTAAAATAAAATAAAATCATCTAAAATGAAATAAAATAAAACCCAACCACCACCAACAAAAACCCCAAAACAAACAATGCACATAGAACAGACACAAGTATTTTTTAGGAGGGGAGTGTTGTAGTCAATAAAAATGTAGCCAGCTGATGAAGACTAGGCAGAAGAGACCACTGTTCCCATAACACTTTTCTGCTTTTCAATGAAAGCAGAAGAAAAATCCTGTCTAATGAACAAGTCATTTCTTTATCAAGGCATTCCTTTTCTATTATTCTCTCAACTAATCTGCTTTTGCCCTGCTACATAAGACAGCATTGAAGAAAATGTTCCTGTCACTGCAGTTTTTATTGGTCCATATAGTAGTGTATAAAATGCTTGATCTTAATATGAATATGTGATGGGAGACACTGATCACAGTATCCCAGTATGTCAGGGGTTGGAAGGGACCTAGAAAGATCATCTAGTGCAACCCCCCTGCCAGAGCAGGATCACCTAGACCAGCTCACACAGCAATGTGTCCAGGCAGCTCTGCAATGGCTCCAGACAAGGAGACTCCACAGCCTCCTGGGCAGCCTGGGCCAGTGCTCTGGCACCTGAACTGCAAACAAGTTCCTCCTCAGGTTAATACTAAACCTCCTTGCTCCAATTCCCTCTTGTCCTACCATTGGATGCCATGGAGCAGAGCCTGGCTCTCTCCTCCTCACACTCACCCTTCACATATTTCTAAGCATTGCTGAGGTCTCCTCTCAGTCTCCTCTTGTCCAGGCTGCAGAGACCCAGCTCTCTCAGCCTGTCCTCCTAGGGCACATGCTCCACTCCTTTCAGGATCTTGCTGGCCCTGTGCTGGACTCTCTCCAGCAGCTCCCTGTCCTTCTGGAACTGGGGGGCCCAGATGTGGGGATGACCAGCATGCCAGGAATAGACAGTGCAGCCAGAGGATTGCATTGAGGGCAGCTCTAGATGCCACATCTTTCAAAGCAGTGGTAAAATTGAAGTTTTCTAAGACTATTGAATGCTATTACATATTTCAAAGCTCTAGAGTCAGCAGCAATAATAGGTACCTTTGTCTTGTCAGCAAATATTAAACCAGGGTGGTTTTTTTTCCCTAAAGAGAGAGAGAAAGCTTTCCATCTGTTTGACATTTCCTTTCTACATGTTTGTATCACTGCATGTTATAACTTCTGTAGAGAGCCAGTAGAAGTGCCAGGTCTTTGGTACAATCTCAAAGTAGAATTTCATCAGGAGTAAACTGGTGCTTGAACCTTTGCCACTCTTTTGTATAGGAGTGACTGTCACCTTGTCTCAACACAAATAAATTCTAGATGTAAGTGATAGCTCAATGAATAATTTACCTGAACGGATCCTTTTCTCCAGTAGGTTCCTGAATTTTACTCAGAATTAAACTGTTGTGTCGTGTGGCAGGGATTTCTATCTGAGCTTGGCTTACTGGAATTCATTTGGGTAGAGTGCCCCATAGTGCTGCTCCTGTCAGCTCATGGATGCTCCTGACCTGCACATGCAAACCTCTCTGGTTGAGACAACTGCTTGAGCAAAGGTCTCTGTGTTAACAATGCTGCTGATCACTGTAGCAGAGAGAGCACTCACTCCCGAAGGGAAATAGAAATACCTCCAAAGCATTTTAGCAAATTTGTTTGGAATAGTATTTCCTGACTTAGCCTGAATAATAGAAACAAGCTACACTGTGTCCACAACAAACCAGTCAGTCCAAGGGTAAGGAAAGAGTCTCTTCTGCTTTTTTTTGTTTCTCTATAATACTCTCCTTGAGTTCAGCAATGCAATTTTCATTGAGGACAAATCCCAGTGGCTGAACCATTCCTTTAGGTGAATGTTACTCTTATTGCCCAAAGAAAGGCTTTACTCCACATAGCTTGCTCTAAACTGCCTGGTTCTTCTGAAAATCCTGCAGTCCTGCAGGTATAATAGAAATGGAAAATGAATAAGAGATTGAAGACATTTTATGGCTAAACACTGTCAATGGGATATGAAGGACAGTTACTGACTGAGCTGGTGCTGGTTTGACATGTTGGTTTGACCTACAGTGTCCATGATAGCAAATTTATACCCCAAAAGGTGCAGTAAACTGCTCAGAACAACCCCATGGATCAGTACAGACTGGGAACTGATCTGTTGGAGAACAGCCCTGGGGAAAAAGCTCTAGGAGTCTTGATGGATAGGAGGATGCCCATGAGGCAGCAATGTGCCCTTGTGGCCAAGAGGCCAATGGCATCCTAGGATGCATTAAGAGAAGCGTGGCCAGCAGAGCCAGAGAGGTTCTTCTCCCCTCTCCTGTGCCCTGGGGAGGCCTCCCCTGGAATCCTGTGTCCAGTTGTGGGCCCC
>VWZO01015900.1:25875-38772 GCA_013396975.1 Bucco capensis | reverse complement strand
TTTTTTAGGTGAGACACAGCATGTGCAGAGCTGGACCCACCCTTTAGTCCTAAGGTTCATCTGCCAGGGCCTAGCAAGCTTGGACGCTGGCAGCCAAGTCCTTAGGATGGAGGTTTAACCTCTTAGCTGGAAGGCCTTACAGGGCTAAATGAGCTCCATCTGCCTGGGTTTGGAATCAGAATTGTCCTTCTCCTAGGATGACTGCCAGAAGGCTAATGAGCTCATCCTACCCATGCAAGGATTCTAGGAACATGGGTATCACTGCCCACACTTTCCCGTGGGCAATGAGTTTAATGCTCCCTCTGCTGTGGGCACAGTTATGGCCCCAGGGGCCACAAGAGACCACAAGGCATTTACAGACTGTGCCTGAAGGCTTGAAGGTGCTACAATTCCTAACACCAAAAAGCTGTGTAAGAGAGGACTGGAGAGATGGATGATTACTGATGTACACAAACTGACAACCTGAGTCAACTCCACACCTCCCACATTTCTTTAGGACATGCTGTAGGAAATAAAAAATACTATGCAGTGTTTCTTTTTCTTTGTAGGGTACTAAGAAAACACACATCTGTTCAGAGTCCTAGGGCAGGATTTTGCTCTCTTCTGGGCAGTAGTTATCCCTGCATAAAAAGGTTGTATAAAGACTCTATAGTGTAATGTTTACAACAATGTGGGATATTATTTGGTCCAGACTAGCAAGGACTGGGTCCTTGCTCTGGAGCAGAAGTCTCCTTAGAATGTTATGTTTGGGCCTCCCTTCTGCAAAGTAAGCTAAGCTTATCACAAACTTATACCACTGCATTTCAGAGGAAAAATTCCAAGTGAAAACCTAAGGAAAGAAACAGCTTGGCACTGGGGCTCAGTTGCATGGTCACAAGCACTGTTTTGGACACGAGCATCAATCCTTCCCAGAGACACAGACTTGAGGTTGCAGCAGCAATCTGAGCAGAGGTCAGAGGTTTTCCTTAGCAGGGTATGAAGTGAGAGTGAGACAGGTCACAACCAGCACTTCTCACTACCCTTCACTCATCACACGTAATAGAATCAAGCTGTTAATATCATAAAATAATTATTCCAACACTATTGCCATTAGTCATTCCAACCCTCACACTCTCTCCTAGTTACATGATCAGAGCAAGAGCTGGGAGACCAACTTCAGCTCTTTATTCAGAACTGGAGAGTGTTCACTGTTCAGGTTGACTAAAAGCAGTCTTACATACTAAATTGAAATCTGATTAAAAATTATCTGTAAGACCTCTGTGCAATTCCACTGTAATTCACCCCTTTTATCAGACTTCTCAGCTTGATATAGAATCATAGAATCATAGAATGGTTTGGGTTGGAAGGGACCTCTGGAGCTCATCTAGTCCAACCCCCCTGCAGTGGGCAGGGACATCCCCAACTAGAGCAGCTTGCCCAGAGCCCTGGCAAGCCTCACCTGCAATGCCTCCAGGGGTAGGAACTCAACCACCTCCCTGGGCAACCTGGTCCAGTGTTCCACCACCCTCGTGGGGAGGAACTTCTTTCTAATATCCAGTTTAAATCTACTCGTCTCCAGTTTAAAACCATTGTCCCTTGTCCTTTCACTCCAGGCCTTTGCAAACAGGCCCTCTGCAGCCTGCTTGGAAGTTCCCTTTAGGTCCTGGAAGGTCACTAGTAGTTCCCCTGAAGCCTTCTCTTCTCCAGGCTGAACAATCCCAGCTCCCTCAGCCTGTCCTCAGAGCAGAGGTGTTCCAGCCCCTGAGCATTCTCGTGGCCTCCTCTGCACCTACTCCAGCAGCTCCATGTCCTTTCTGTATTGAGGGCTCATCCTTTAAAACTACAGTTTGATTCCCCAAAAAGCTAGGCTGAAAACTGATAAACCTGTTTTGTTGAACACTGATTTTATAGTCTTTGTTTTCATTTTGAAGAAACATTAGACAAGGAAAACTAAGAAGTTATGTCAAAGACTTTGAAGTAAAGCATATTTGGAATGCATTTTCTGTTTGAAGTGAAATCTCAAAATCAGTAGTATTTCTTGAAGTATTTTTATTTTTCAGTACTGCATTTTCTGATGGAAAACAATTCTGCTCAAATTTTTCTAGAAAACTCTCCTCAGCTTTCAAGTCCAAGATGGAACAGGAGAGACACAACCATCATCTGCAAACTCTCTCATGTAGGGAATTAAGCTTCCCACAGAGGCCCTGGTAGAATCAGTATCGTACCAGAATTGTGCTTAAACTGAATAAGGAGGCAGACAAGGTGACAATAATTAGTAATTTACTGATGTTCAGCTGTTCATAACCAGCTTGCAGAAGGGAAGCAGTACTCATCAGCTCCAAGCAAGCCAGTTGTCTATCAATGGCAAATGAACAAGGATTTGACAGATAGAGGCTATGATCTCGTCTTGGAGTTGCAACAGCTTTTTGAAGATAGAGGAGGCAACCATAATATATGCTGACAAAACCAAACTTGGGACCAAGGTCTTTTGTTTTCTTTCCTCTGATGCCAAGGAGAAGAGTGTGCCTGGACCTGCACAGAGTGTTCCCTCTGAACAATGTCAGTCATGCCAATTTGGAGGTCTGCCAGTCCAAGGCCACCTCAGTGAGCTCATACCGTGAGGCAGAAGGAACACACAAAGAGCAGACCTAGGTTATCACAGTCTTCTTAGAGAAGGCCAAATCAACCATTTGTCATCATTATGTTATTTCTCTATTCTGTGCTCCCTAGAAAATAAAGCAATGCTAACTAAGAAATAAATGGAGAGAAAGAACAACTTGAATACCTGAGATTGGCTAAACTGGTGAAGATGATGAATAACCAGCATGGCTGGCATAACTCCTGTTCTTCCTTTATGAATGTTGTACAACCTTCCACATAAAATAACAGTGCCTTGTTTTATTACTTACTGTGGTGTGAAAAGGTTTTGAATGCTTGGCACCTCTCTTCTGTGAAAAAATCTGAAGAGAGCATCCACTCATGATGTTCTCTGTGTATATCATGTGCAAGTGAATCCTCAGACACTCACTTCTGCAGAGTCAAATTGAAGTGGTCCCAGCAAGTGTCCTGATAGATTGAGACTAATGTCAGACTGGAGTCTCTGTGCTTACTGCCAAAGCATATTTTGCATGTGAAAGGTTGGAATGAAGTACATAAGCAGTAAAGAAGCAGAAAGTTGAGAAAACTAGACAAAAACAGTGAACAAAATATGAGAAGATGAGAATATAGAACTGGTATTTCATCTTTCTATGGTCATCGTGGCTAGGCTTTGTGAACAAAGCCCCAGGGAGGGCTCCATCCACGCTCCTCCTCAGCGCGTTTTCCAAGCACACTGATAAAAAGAGGATAGCAGATAGCACCCTCGAGCCTGCACTAGGGATTTTTTTTAGGTGAGACACAGCATGTGCAGAGCTGGACCCACCCTTTAGTCCTAAGGTTCATCTGCCAGGGCCAAGCAAGCTTGGACGCTGGCAGCCAAGTCCTTAGGATGGAGGTTTAACCTCTTAGCTGGAAGGCCTTCCAGGGCTAAACGAGCTCCATCTGCCTGGGTTTGGAATCAGAGTTGTCCCTCTCCTAGGATGACTGCCAGAAGGCTAATGAGCTCATCCTACCCATCCAAGGATTCTAGGAACATGGGTATCACTCCCCACACTTTACCATGGGCAATGAGTTTAATGCTCCCTCTGCTGTGGGCACAGTTATCGCCCCAGGGGCCACAGGAGACCACAAGGGATTTTCAGACTGTGCCTCTTTCTATGGTATTTTCCTACCAAAGAACCCTTGGGTACTGCATTTTGCACTTGTCTCTGGGTTTGCTTGCTTCTCTTTAGCAAGGAAATTCCATGCTCAGATTTGCCTCCTCATAGTAGCCTCAAATACACTATGAAAGTAATAGCTCACTGGCACAGAGCCTACAGCTAAAACATCCCAACAAGGTGAAAGATCAGGGACAATCCTTGTCTGCGCAGGAGGACACAGGATCTTGAACAAACATTAGAACACGCAAGCCCTTGATTTTACACTCTGTTAACTCCACTTCCAGCAGAGAGATCTGTGGGGCTTGAGGACAGGCAAGGATGATAGTCATCCTTACCTCTGAGAGAAGGCCCAGGTATTGCAGTAACCATTCAGCTTCTGCCCCACATTCACCAAGCTGCTGGCTGAGCCTTCACCACAATCCGTAATTGTGCGTTGGTTCCACAGTTCTGATGCTTTAATCCTAGCACATATTAAGCAATAACTGAGTGACAGAATAATCAAAAAAACAAATAAAGTATTCAACCTGGAGTGTCAGGGGAGAATGAACCCATTCATGCTTCATCATGGTGTATGCCACTGCAGTCAACCCCACCTGTGCAGGCAGCAGGATGTCAGAATATGCTCCAAGAAAGGAGCAAACCAACAAGGACTATTTAACCAAAGTTTTCCCACTGAGGACATAGCCTCTTCAGACTGTCCCTAAAGAAAGCTATTCCAAAGGTCTGGCAAATGACAAGAGCCTGTAGATAAAGTGATGCACTTGGATACTTCCATGTACACAGTTCCATAAAATGTTAGAGTAGTGATCACCGGCTCATAGAAGGCAGATGGCAGTGCCAGGTTAATGCAAAACCAAGGAAAAAGAGTAGATAAGGGGTACTTTTGGAGGCATGGGCACTAGTTGTATTCTCTTGGATCCGATCTGTTACACTAATAGCCTTTTATTAGCTGCTTCCTTGTTAACACTAGGTCTGGTTGAGTTGTTAAGCAGCAGAGATTTTCATTGTAACTGCCAAACGGTGTACAAACAAGGAAGCTAGAATAAACCACTGACACACAGCTTGCCATCACTATGTACAACATACATGCCAGACTTGTCACCTTACACCACAGGGAGAGCCTCAGATGCTGTCCTCCCCCTCAAAGGAGATGCAGAATAGCACATCAAGGAGCTACAGTCAACTTGTGCAGGTAAGGAAGAACCGAAGAACAGCCTCAGCATACAATCTTCTTATCTCAAGAGACATCACCAGAGGGAATTACCATGGGTTAGACAATAAGACAAAGCTCTCAGACTGGCACTGACACCAACTNCACATCTTTTTTATGCTGAGGAGCCCAGAACTGGATGCAGTACTCCAGGTGAGGCCTCACAAGCACAGAGTAGAGAGGCAGAATCACCTCCCTAGCCCTGCTGCTCATGCCTCTCCTGATGCAGCCCAGGATGCTGTTGGCTCTCTGGGCTGCGAATATACACTGCTGGCTCATCTCCAGCTTTTCATCTCTCATGACCCCCAAGTCCTTCTCTGTACTGCTGCTTACAATGAGCTCTTCACCCAGTCTGTACTCATATCTAGGGTTACTCCTGCCCAAGTGCAGGACCTTTTCTACTGTCTGATCTCTTCAGTGTTCAGGCTGTCTCCCACTGTCCATTTTCCTACTGGAAACAGATCTCACTTTCCAGAGTGCAAAGATTCCAAGCACTTTATTTATATTATCTTTGTCTCCTGTTTGAGGGGAAAGTTTAAAAGAATTGATAATTCACTCAGGTCAGAGGAACTGCTCAGTTTTATGTTTCTCTCCACTAGTTAAACCCAGACAGCATATTTGTGTATAGGGTGCACATTGCAGTCAAGCACAGAAATTCTAAAGGAGTAGAGAGAAATTTCATTTTCTGCCATTGTAAGTATGCTTCTGCCAACTCCACTGTGCTACTTCTGATATATATTTAGTAGCCAGTGTGATAAAAGCAACAAAAAGAGCTTAGTGGGAAAGAGTTTTGAAGAATCCCAGAAGTTTCCCACACTGTGATAAGAATCAAGGGCTTTCCAGAAGTGAGAGTAAAACCAAAAGAAACACAGCACAAAGTGATCTGAGGATTACACCCAATGGTGGAGTCAGAGCTGCCACAGCACGTTCAGAGTTACACAGGGAACAAAACCCTCATGTCCTTGAAGCAATGGAACTTCCACACATAGAGCTCCTGAAGGGTGACCACACAGCTTTGTTTCCATTTGTGGTGAGGAACCTCTGACAATGAACCTTGTATTAAAAGTGCTGTGTTCCTACAGAATGTGAGAAGCTTAACAAATCTCTAAAAAGTCCCCCCTGCACTATTAAAACTCCTGGTAAATGCCTGGAAAACCAGTCAGCTGAAGCCCTGAGGGGGTAGTTACACTGGTACCCCAGTGCTCAAGTGAAGTTTCACCTGTTAGGTCTTCCTAAGATCCTTAAAACCCAGCTCCTGAACATTTCTAGGCTTTGCAACCACTGCACAGTCCATGGAAACCAGCTATGGAAAAGCTATTATAGAAAACTTAATTTCAAGCTGCCACCTACAATCCTTCCTTGCCAGATGTCCTCAGACATAGCTTACTGATAGCTCACCTGTGTAGAGGTGACACTGCTCTTGTTTTTAATTATTAAAAAAAAAAATCTGTCTGGAAGGCTTTGACAAGCTGTGATAAGCTTGAAGCATCACTGTACAATGCTTGGTAAAGAAATGAAGTTTAAAACCTCATTTCTGATTGCCATCTTCTGGCCAGAATGGTGTAGTGTATTTTCTTGCCACAACAAGCTGCCATACAGGGCATAGAGATGCGAGATGGGTCACAAATGCAACTCTGCTTGCAGTGATGTGCCAGTGTGCAGGAAGGGTATGAAAGCAGCAATCTGGGATTCACTATCCACCTGTAACAGCTGCTCAAAAAGTGGGTTTGTGAAAAGTTAGGAATTTGAAGGTATCTGAAAGCAAAGCTCACTGAAACCTTTCTCTTAAATAGCATTTATAATCCTAGAATCCTAGAATGGGCAGGTTGGAAGGGACCCTAAAGATCATCTAGTTCCAACCTCCCCACACTGAGCAGGGATGCCAATCACTAGACCAGGTCACCCAGGGCTGCATCCAGCCTGGCCTTGAACACTGCCAGGGATGGAGCAGCCACAACCTCTCTGGGCAACCTGTGCCAGTGCCTAACCACTCTCTGGGGAAAGAACTTCCTCATAATCTCCAATCTAAATTTCCCCTCCTTCAGCTTATAGCCATTCCCCCTTGTCCTAGCACAGTCTGACCTCCTAAAAAGTCTCTCCCCTTCTGTCTTATAATCCCCCTTTAGGTACTGGAAAACTGCTCTAAGATCCCCTTGAAGCCTTTCCCATACTTTAGTTATACTGAAATGGTTATCTATTTCAGAACCCTCATCATGTTTAACAAAGGAAAATCAGGCTTTAAAAATCACTCTAAATTTTGATCTCTTCCAGACCAATATCCTCAAGCAAACTGTAATCTTATGGTCCAGGCAAATATATGCTGAAAATCTATATTCAACAAGCAATATCTGCACTACACACGAGCTTCTGCTGACCCAAATGCAAAATAGGCTTGGCAAATATGTACTACACAGCTTGTGGTGATATGATTGTGTATCTATTGCCCCAATATTCAGAGTTGCAGCTCTGATCAACCTGTAAATTTATGTTAAGGCACCAAAGAGGCATAGATAGGAGATGTTATGGTCACTATTAATCTGACCCTGACACCTGGATGAGAAGTGATTCTCCACCTCCTGGTCCTTTGTGCAGATGGCTCCAAAAGTGGAAAGTTAAGGCTCTTTTCTGTAGAACTGAGAACTATCTTCTCCACATCATTGTGGAAGGGTGTTGATTAAAATCACCTTCCCCAGTATTTTCCCTTCTTGAATAGAGCATTCCAAAGAGCTTCACCTGTAGTTCATTTAAACACACAAAGATTCCTCCAGATTCCCACAAAATGAATCAGTCTATGTTGCTTTTGCCCAGCTTTCCCTGCAGACTGAAGGGCAAGAAGTCTGGAGGCCCTATACATGCCTTTTCTGGGGAGCACCTGCCCTGTAGCCATAAGTCACACCACAATAGGGAAGCAGTTGAATATTTACACATCAAACCTCTTCAATCTATAATAATTTTGAGAATTCTTGGCCGTTACCCAAGCTCTGCTCTCTTTAGCCTTTAGTTAAACAAGCTAGAGGGTTTAACTATGATTTTAAAACAGAACAACAAGAAAAGAGCAATGAACATAAATAAGTTCAACCAAAGAGAATAAAACATAGAAGGATAAAAGAGGGAATCCACAAACATCATAGCAACAGGTATTTGGACTAACCAAGTTCCCTACTCCTCTTGTGGAAATACACGTGAGTCAGGGAGTGGGAGAGTGCCAGAGAGCTGCTCCAGGTGCACTGGGATACTGTGTAATTCCTCCCCAGAGCAGCACAACAGGGGCATTTTGCTCATGCTTTCCCAGACACTCTTCACATTTTCCTTGTGCTCTCTGGAGATAGCTCCCAAGAGCCCTTCCTCTGAAGCACCACCACATGCAGGCAGTGAGGGAGCTGCTCAGGAAGGTCTTCTCCAACCCCTGGGTCATTCACCAACAGTCCTAAAAATCTTCAATAGTCTCAGCCTGGCTACTCTTTTCCCTGTTCTGTTGGTGGTGTGAACTGTAGGCTGTTTCTCATAGCTTCTTCTTTATAATAACTTCAGCATGTAGCTTGCTTAACATAAGGATCACAAGGTCTTTTACCATGACATACTTCCAAAGACCAGGCACAGTNGCTGGAGCCCTCCCTGGATCTTGGTTCGCGAAGCCTAGCCATGACGACAACTTTCAAAGACATTTATTTTATGGGCCTTGAATTTGAGTGTTGTCCAATTGCATAGTCCTGCTTTAGAAGCAAGTATCCTGATTAATCCTTACTCCCTTTGGATTCTCTCTTAATTGTTTAAACTGTTTAGCAGACAAAGAGGTGGATTACCCAAACATACAGTTATATTTGTCCATAGATTCTATGTCACTCAATAGCTATTTTAGAATACTACTGGGGTGCTGAAACCAGCCTGCACCCACAATCAGATTAGGCCTATCTCTGCATGTTTATACAGTCATCAGTCTTCAATTAAACTTTTTTTCTACCCTGCTTTTCTGGATAAGCATTGGTATGAGTCCCACAAAACAAATATTTGTGATGAGATTCATGCAGTTAAACCTCACTCATTTGGAGGGTGGCAATATGCTGTAGTACCTTCATGAGTATTTCAAGAAAAGACTGTTTCCAGATTTGTTGGGACCAACTCCACCTTCTAAGTGGATCAGATCTGTTATGATTGATGTCATTGTTTAAATCTCAGAGCCAGTGTTACTGGTTAAAGCATTCATACCACATTTTAAACATCACTATAATATGTTTTTGCATCTAGCAGA
Organism: Bucco capensis; assembly: GCA_013396975.1. Taxonomy (NCBI): domain Eukaryota; kingdom Metazoa; phylum Chordata; class Aves; order Piciformes; family Bucconidae; genus Bucco; species Bucco capensis. The sequence goes on along the minus strand of VWZO01015900.1, from coordinate 29,576 downwards.
ATTTGGGCTTTGTTTAATTAACATGGACCTTCAATCATTTACATTAGAGAAGGAACAGATCGTATCACCTGTGTGCTCCTTTTAGAAGCTGTACAGCCCTCTGAGCCTGAAAAACCAAGAAACAGTCGTAAGAAACAGGTCTGAAGAGACCAAGTAACAGTGAGAGACCCAGCCAAGAGTTACTGTGGCTTTTCTCTACTTATTCCCTGAGCAAGTGAAGTATTTTTCTTGTTCAACTCTGATCCAGTTAATGGATCATTCACAATGAAAATATAATTAGCAACAATTAATAAAGGGGAAATGTCTGGCATGATAGCATACACAGGAGGATATCTTGCCAGGAGACTGCTTATGAAACACCACTTATTGGCACTATAATTAACAACTACCTGCTACTTCTGTTGTATTTGCAAGTTTAGGCTCCACTGTATAATTTGGGTACAAAATTATTCTAAGACCAAATTCCAAGCACTTAACAGGTTTAAAATTTTTGAATCTGTCCCACTAGTAACACTTTGCACCATTGGGTGCTACAGAACCAAAGAGCTGTGCCATACAGACACCAGTGGATACTGGCAAAATGCTAGCATGAGACAGAGCAAGCTGAGGTGGCTGAGATCAAGACAGGGGAACAGCTGCAGCTTTGAGGAAGTCCAGGAGGCTCCTCTGAATTTATGCAAAGAAACAACATTTACAGGAAGGAAAGGAATCACACAATTTAGGGTTTTCATCGTGTCTTTCACATGTCTTAGATGTCTGTGCAAGCACTGCCTGAGGAAGCACACTGAAGAGTGCTATGATCCCCACATGGGAACAGTTACCTGAGCCAACAAGTTATACTGAAATCCAGCACTGAGCCCCCTCCTTTGAGGACTGTGGTCCTCACCCTTATTCTCTGATCTCAGATCATTTTAACCAGCTTATTCTGAATGCTCAAACACATGGGTTCAGATTCCTGTCAAGCCAACTCAGGACAATCTATGATTCTATTCCAGCAGAGGTGAGGGAGATGCTGGCACTGCAGCCTCCATTGTTTGCACAGCAAAGGCTCTGGTTTTGTCTCAACACACAATAGGTTGATTTGAAGGAATTTTCCCTTGAAAAAACTCATCTAAATCATATGACAAAATGTATTTTAAAACAAAATCTAGTTTTTCAAACCCCACAGCTCTTCCAACAACTAGAAGCTTGGCTAACATGTCCTGCAATCACTGGGTTCTGTTCTTACTCCATCACTACATTTTTCCCACTGGAATTAATGCAAACACTAAAACCATCTTCAAATACCTAAGCTCCACTTCTGTTGATGTTCCTGGAGGAAGGCTTGCTAGGGCTGGTTTAGAGGTGTAATATGTAAGTTTTGAAGACAGAATTCCTTATAGCATTCATTCTTCAAGCACAGTTCCTAATACTGGAAGGCTGTGATCAAGACTATAAGTTCCACTTCTCTTCCCCATACCACATGAGTTCCTCTTTCATCAGAGGAAGTTCATAGTTGCCATATATCTGATTGACAGCAGAAACTTAGATATACATGTACTTTTTTACATATGTGCACACATGCAAATAGAATTTGATCTGACAAACATTTATTCCTCCAAACAGTGCCATTTACATCAATAGGGAAACATCTGTAACCAAAAGCAAGCACATTTTCAGGGTTATATATGTATATATATTGTGATGAGCATTTATAAAATAGAATACAAATAGATGATTTTTATTCTGTTAAAAAGTGGAAGATATTTTACAGGATGTATGCAAACAGAGCTAGAAGTCCCTTCTGCATGATAACATACTGAGCACTACTTAAACAGCACAGGTACTTGGGCAACTACAAAATGCCTGTTATATTATCTGCTCATACATCAAATTGACCTGAGTCTTTTCCTCAGGAGTAGTCAAGGAACAGATTTTCACTTCCAAACCCCAATGCTAGAGCAGTTCATTTTTAGCTGTCCCAGTGGTACATTACTAGTCACGCTGAACAGTCTCAAAAGACTGTCTCCATGTTGAAGACAAATTGCACTAGAAAGAGGTAAAAAGCAAAGGATTCTGCCTTCTCTCTAAAACCAGGCAAGTTTCTAGATCTGAGATAAAACCAGAAGTTGAGGAAAATCTGGGGAGCACATCATTTCTTGGCTTAGAGCTTGCTGCTAGTAAAATTTGCAATGCAGAAGTGATGACATTTTAGTGTTGGTTANGGAGACCACAAGGGATTTCAGACTGTGCCTGAGTGTTGGTTACAGGCAGCTCCTGAAAGACCATGCTAGGATTGCTTGTGTTCAAGCCTTAACTGTGTCAGGTGAGATCATGGCCTTACTGTCCCAGAAGCTCTACAAAGCTTTCATCAAGAATGGCAGCTACCATGGTCCCTAATGGCAGCCTTGCTCAGGGGAGGGTTAGACTGGACATTAGGAAGCACTTCCTCACGCAGAGGGTGATTGGGCTCTGGAATAGGCTGCCCAGGGAAGTGGTGGAGTCGCCGTCCCTGGAGGTGTTTAAGGAAAGATTGGATGTGGCACTGAGTGGCATGGTTTAGATGTTATGGTGTACTGGGTCATAGGCTGCACTTGATGATCCTGGGGGTCTTTCCCAGCCTTGGTGATTCTGTGATTCTGTGATTAATTCACTGAATTTGATAGTCCTGAAATGGCTTGGTGTGGGGGGGGTATAGTTTGCTTCAAATCCACCAGCTTCCTTCACCCTCCCAGCACTAGCCATGAAGATTCCCAAAACCCACCAAATAGGTCAACCTGTCACCAACATTAGTTAACTCAGCCTAGCCAGGTAAAGGCTAGGTTTGAAAAATACTAATAATAACAGTGAAGAAATCAAGTTTGTCCTGAACTAATGAATAGTTCTAAGTATTTTCAACAAGCAGAACAGGTACTGTGAGTTAAACAATTCTAAGACAGTCACAGAAGCTATCCTAGCTATTTGTTCCCAAGAGCAACCATGTGTACCATCTACCAACATGCCTCACCCATCTTTATACACAGCCACTGACAACAGCATTAGCTTTAGAAGAGGGTCTATTATTGGTAACTCCTGAATTCCAACCCTCTCTGGTATGTGAGCTTATGAAAAGCAAAACAAAAGCATCTAGACCTTGGATATTATTCTAGTATTTACATTACAGCAGCACCTGGAAATGTGACCAGGACCACACAAAGGTAGGTGCTCCTCCAAACACAATAAAAAGTCCTTACCAAAAAGAGTTTACTGTCTTAGTGTAATAAGGCATCTTGGTTAAGCCTATTCAACTACTACTAACATCTCCAAGGATCACACACCTGATCCTCTCTCTGGCAAGGCTGGCTTCAGTGAATACAGAGCTCTGTCAAGGGCTAGATTCCTGCACTACACTCAGCTAAGGAGTATGTGGAGGAGATAGTAGCTGAAAACAGGCTGCAGCAACTCTTTCCTCTCAAAGCAAAGTCTGCATGAAGTGAACTGTTATATGCCTTAATCCCCTCTTAACACAATAGAAATGAAACCTTGAAAGTAAAGGCACATCTTAAATACACTTATCCACTTTGAAGACTGCCTGGATGGCTACACAGCTAAAAGAGTAGCTGCAAGAACTTCAGCTATTGCATAGAGGTCTTCTGCTATCAAGGTGTCAAGCATATCTGTAAGGAATCATAGAATCATAGAACAGTTACAGCTGGAAGTGACCTTGAAGATCATCAAGTCCA
>VWZO01015898.1:133460-178529 GCA_013396975.1 Bucco capensis | reverse complement strand
ATAGATCTCAAGTTCATTCTGTTTGTTCCCCTTACTGCGTGCATTAGTGCATTAGCAACATGCATTTGAGCAAGCAACCGCTGCTAGAGCACCGCATGACCGGCACATCCCCTGAGGTAAGAGCAGAGCTGGCACAACATCCCACAAATGTCACAGGCTTGTTCCCTATGAACCAGGTTTTTTCCCCTCCCCTCTTCAAATCTAGTTTAAAGTACGGTTAATGAGCCCAGCCAACTCCCGTGATAAAATCCTTCACCCCTTTCAGAGAGATGCACCCCATCTGCTGCCAGTAGACCGGGCATCCTCTAAGTTGACCCATGGTTGAAAAACCCAAAGTCCTGCTGGTGGCACCAGTCATGAAGCCAAGAATTGATCTGATGGGTCCTCCTCAGCCTTTCTGGTTTTGCCCCTGGAGCAGAGGAGAGAGAAGAAAAAACTACCTGCACTCCCATTCCCTTCATCTGTTGACCCAAGGTCCTAAAGTCTCTCTTGACAGTCTTCAATTTTCTTTTTTCAAGATCATCATTGCCCACCTCAAAAGTCAACAATGGAGCTTGGAGGAATGGCTGGCACACAGAAGGCTGTGGAGCTGCTGGAGAGAGTCCAGCGCAGGGTCACCAAGNGGAGACAGCAAACTTCCCTTTGAAGTGGATCAGGTCTGCATATAGGGCCTTCTGTGCCCTTCAGGAGGTAGTCACCTATAACAATGACTCTTCTCTATTTTTTGATAGAAGTTGTTTAGATGCTGGCCTTGGGCTTCCTTAATCCTGGGAATGCACTTGGCTGACTGCGCTTGCAGGGCATCATATCTGTTCTGCAAGGGCACCTGGAAACTTAGGGATATAACCGAAGCAACACGCCTGCCACGCCGAGCAGGAACTTGTTGCCATTGCTTACTCCCAAGGGTGTGTGGGGAGGTGGGCAGGGAAGACGTTTGCTTGCTGTCTTGACCATGTACTTTTTGGGTTTTTTAGGGCGGAGGTGTACCCTAATGAACTTGTTTCAGGGATGGTCCAGGGGTCTCCCATTCCTGGGTAATTTGTGGCAGGTGATCCTGTTCCTGTTTCAGCTTCAGGGAGGGCAGAGCCTGGCTGCACCGGTCAATTTCAGCCTCTCTGATGCTCCCAAGTTTTGCCACTTCAGCTTGCAGTTTTTCGACCTTATCTTGCAGCTGTGCCGCTCAGGTGAACAAATCACCTACCTGCTCACATCAAACACAGACCCCTGCCACCAGGAAGAGGCTGAGACACTCCCTACAGCCTGCTACCTGGACCATCTTATCCCTCCTTGAGGGCTCTTTCTGTCTGTTGATGACTAGGTCATCAACCTTCTCACAGTGCACACAGTGGTTTTCAGAAGTGCCACGTGCTGCCAGGGAAAGGCTCTGGCATTCCCTGCAGCATGTGACCTGATGGCTGTATGCTTCTGTTGGCACTCAGCCTGGGCTCCCATGTCCACTTTGGCAACTTTGTAATGCAAAACCTTCTGCTGGGTGGAAACCATATTTACTTTCCTTAATCAACAACAACAACAACAGCAACAACAATTAATTAAAAATTCCACGTGTGCTGTGAAGGCTGGCTTTTTAAATGCCCTGGGCTGTGCTGGGCCATCCGATAGTCCCAGCTGGCTCTTGGGGTTGGGTGAAACTGCTTTCTCGCTTGGAGAAGATGCAGTGATGTCCCTGAAAGCTGAAAGCTACAGGAAAAAAAAAAAAAGGCACACCGTAGTACTTCTAACTCTTGATACTGGCATACAATCAATTGATTATGGTCAATCTGGGTCATAACTCTAGAAAGTCATCCATTCCCAACAAACGTTTCCAGGAACAGGGAATACACTTGTTCCAATATGTAATTTCTCTAAATGCTAACGTGTTTTGTGCTTATTCTTTTCTCTCTCCAATCGATAAATACTGGATATTTTAATACATTTTTTTCCCTGCTAGGAAAACAGCTGATTTATAGTCCATGTGTGTTAGTGGAAACTCTGCCTGTGAATGCCACTACAAGTTTCTCAGTCTCTGCCATTCTTGGTGTTTTCTCAATATATGTATGAATAATAAACAAATGTCCTGACAGACTGACTATCAAAATACTCAAACATAAAATTTTAGATTTAGGGAGAAAAAAAGCAACAAAAAAATCAGATTTCCAGCCTGCACCATTTTTCTGGGTTTTAAGTGAAACTGCTTTCATTATGTTTTCAACACAAACGTTGGTCACAAATCAAAATATCGGAGAGCAGCCAAAATGAAATTTATTTTTAAATAAAGTTTTTATTTAAGCTGTCATAAAAAGATATACAGCCCTGCAAATCCACACCATCTATTTCCATGGTAGTGTTGTTTAAAGAAAAAAATTAAGTCCTTTTGTATGGCTCAAATACGGGATTTTTTCCAGTAGCACTTCCTGAGCAACTATATTGGATGGAAACTGGTGGGAGGGAGAAGCCAAAACCCAAATTTTATCATTTCTGCTAGGCTGAGTGATAAAAGCTCATTTACACACCAGCAGAGAATTGCAGAGAAATAATGGCAGGAGAAGCCCGTATATCACCCTGCCCTGGCTTCCCCCAGCCCTATCTACCCATGCAGTTCACATGATCAGCACAGTCTGCCATATCATCTCATTAAACTCCATTTCTAACTCTTTCTTGGGTAAGGGACTCCTTTTTCTATGTACATGTGTACTCTTCATTCATTCCAGCCCTTCTGGCATCCTCCCACTCTCCTCAGTACAGCGTTGCTTCAGCCAGTTCAATTGCACATGGATATGCTATAAACTGCAGTAAAGTGAACTGGTTTAAAATAATAATAATAACAAAAAATGAGGTTTAAGCATCACCACAGGTGTTTAAAGCAGTGGGATGAAAACCTCTTTGCAGAGGGACAGAAAAGAATAGTTGAAGTTTGAAGTGAAAGAGGCACACATTATACCTGTGCCAGTGGAAAGGTAAAACATGAAGCCACAACCACACATAACTTTGCTTGATTGTTTCTTTGTGCTCTCTTTGGAAACCTACGTAGAGAAACCTCTTTGATACAAATTTTGCACTACAGAAAGAAGCAGTCAGGCATAAAAAAAATATCTAACTAATAGATCTAAACCAACCACATGTGTTCCTTTCTGATAGTTTGTGTTTATTTTCATCACAGAAAGCACCTCTGCCTATCACCAAAGAGATGCCAGTTATTTTCCAGGTTCCTTTCAGATTTGTGGTTACTGCTGATATATTCGTCACGATCATTTTCCATCATCCCTATTATTTCATTGTCACTTAGGAAAATATCTTAAATTACAGCAAATTAGGATGTAAAAATATTATAATTTTTAATTTTATTTTATTTTATTTCATTTTATTTTTAAAGATGTTCCATGCATCTGGAAAATGTTTAATTTATATTCTCCGAGTATGTTTTGAATCACAGACAACAGACCAATTTGATGTAGTTTCCAAACTCTTATATTATTCTACAGATAAACATTCTTGTAGAAAGCCATTTGATTGTTAAATACAAAGTCTACATTTATAGTGTGTCCCTCTATTAGCAATAAATAAGTCAATATCTTCTACAAGACATGACAAATTAGGTGTATAGAAAACATTGCATGTGTGAGAAAAAGTAAAAACTGATGGAAATCATCACCAGCAAGAACAATTCTAGTTTTACTAAAAATTTCACATATGAGCAACTTGCTTGCAAGTTCTTGTTACTAGTTCAAGGTTTTAAATTTCATATAAAGATTAATCTTATCCTGTTTAAACTTTGATTAGAAAATTAAAATATATGTTTTTAAATGTGCTGAACATACAAGTGCCTCCTAAGAATTGTGAGTGTTCTTTACCACCCCTTTAAACCCCCGATTTAGCAAAGTACTTGAAGTACTTAATTTCAAATGTGTGGATAGTCCCATTAACTTCATTAAGAGTTAAATGTGTGCTCAAAGCTAAATATTTATTGACTATATATTCCCAAGAATAAATAGAAAACAATCCAAGAAACAAATTTAATACATGAAATGTTTATTAAAGCAGTAACTATGATTAAAAAAAAATTAGAATCATAAACAGAGTAATTCCTTGGAGGATCGAGGCAAAAGGACTCATGCTCAGTCAAACACATAAGCTGATGACACAGAGAATTTTGAACTGACAGAGGAATAATTGGTCTTCTTGGAAGAGCAAGTTCACCTCTGATTTATACGTAATAGAGTCTTTCAAAGCATAAATTAGACTTTGTCTAAAAAAATTTAGCATAGTTTAACTAGGAAAGAATATTGGGGATGATCATTACTTTTTTCCTTCATCATGGAAAGTCATTGTAGAGATCACAGAGGTATTCTGAATTTGCTTATTAAATTTAAAAAAAAATTCTAGTTGCTTTTGGACAGGATGTATTTTTTTTTTAATTAGATTTTGTTTTTTTTCAAAACAGTATCCAAAAATTCCTAAAAAAACTGTATGAAAATTTCTCTTACAAAAGTCCAGAAATCTCAGTCTGTTCATCTACTGATGTTCAAGTCATACATACAGGGGTATAACGTCAAAGTCCAGTTAGAACTGCTGAGATAGTATGATTTTGAGAAGGGGGAAAAAGCCACCCTATTTGTAACATAAGTAAATGTTATGATGCCTAATTTTAGCTAACAACTTGTCTAAGGTCCCCAGTGTCTGAGGCTTCGTTTTCCTATAAGGATGCAAAACAAGATGCCTGCTTGTTGCACCATTTTATAACACTGACTTTTTCCACATCACAAGCTATTTACAAAATGGTAATTGCATTCATAGAGAGCCTGGCAATATATGTTGTTCCATGTGGAAACTATTAATACATGTCTGTTTGGTTTTGGTTTGGTTTGGTTTTGGTTCTGGGGTGCTGTGGGGGTTTTCTGTTTGTTTCTGGGTTTGTTTTTGTTGTTTTTTTTGTTTGTTTGTTTGTTTTTTGTTTTTTGTTTGTTTGTTTTTTTTCCTCTTGCTTTTCTCTTATTTACTATGGTTTTGCCCTACAAATTTAGTCCCAATGAGTCCCTCTTCTGAATAGGATTAGCTCTCCCAGCTCCCCACTCTCAAGACCGTGAGACGCACAACTCTGAGGGTCTGAGGGTGAAAAGCCATTTCTTCAAGTCCAACGAGGGTTTTTAAGGCTTATGAGGGGAATGGAAATGGCCCGGCTAGCCAATGGGGGAAACTGGGGGATCAAGACCCAATAGTAAACCAGGGATTGGGGAAATACAGGTGAGACAACCAATAGGGTTAGGATGGAGGCAGGGCTGGCTCAGTAGGCAGGACAACATGGCGTTGCCCAGGGAAGCCACGTGGTTGCCATGCAGAGGGGATAACAAAACCAAAAGTGAAACCCGTACAATAACAGCAAATAACTGTAGTGTCTCTAATGGGGGTTGCCGTCGTGGCGATCCTGTTCTCAATGGTGTTCTTTCCATATTTTGTAGTCAAGCTGTCTCCCACGGTTCTGGGGTGCTGTGGGGTTTTTCTGTTTGTTTTTGGTTTTTTTCCCTCATGCTTTTCTCTTATTTACTATGGTTTTGCCCTGCAAATTTAGTCCCAATAAGTCCCTCTTCTGAATAGAATTAGCTCTCCCATGAGCTTCCTGCAAAACAACCTCATGGCTGCTAGATCAAAACAAAAGAATCGAGTTTGTTGTCTTGGCAATTATTCAAAGCAATTCATATCTGAAATATGCAGGGAGAAGGGTATGAGTTAATAAATCTACAAATAAGATACCCTTTTTCAAAGTACCCAGCTCCAGCTTTGGAAATTACATAGCACCAGCTCCACTTCACCTCCTTCCCCAGAGTTCCAGGATACAAACAGAAGGAAAGAAACATGAATTTCCATTTGACAGTGAGGAGAGACAAGAGGGCTAAAAAGCCCAGATCCAGGATTCAAAGCTACACTATAGCTGTTTTTTATAGTGGGAATGGCTATGCTCTAGAAGCAAAAGCAGAAATTAGCCCATCCACAGCACCTAATTTTCTGCCTAGCCATGCAACAGAAAGGCTGGTTTTGCAGAAAATTAGAAACAAGCTCCAGCAAGGCAAAATATGTACCTAGAGTTCAGTTTAGGTTTCATCCCCTCAATGAACATGGAATTCAGGGATTTCCCATCTCTATTTCTGAGCTCATAAACTGGTAAGTGGGTTGATTAACTGGCAGCAAATACCTATGATGTGGGTTCACTTAAATTACAATATAAGAAGGGCAATTATGGACAGCGAAGAAATTACACCCAACAGGACTGATCTTCTGGACAACAAGCCAACCAATAGCTATGTGAAAACCCAACTGGGTTACACAGGTTTGTTCAGGTTTAGTTACAGCAACATACCTTTCCTACTTAATGTTAAAAGGCTGCAAAGTAGGGAGAAGATGATGGACTACACACACACTTTTTAAAGGCACTTTTCTGTACTTAAAGAGCTGAAAAGCAAAACCTAAATACAGATATTTCCTCTTCTACAATTTATGATTTAATGTGACTTCTGTGCAAGAAGACTGATGGCTTAGAAAAGTAACCAGCATTTTACCATGGTATTGTCCATGACTACATTACCCTTTTATTCTTGTTTTTTACCCACCTGCTTGATATTTGTGTATTTAGGTGAAGTAATCTAAGAATTCTGTGGTAAGTATTTGTCATAGTTTTACCTTATATAAGTTCTTACATGGAGGAGAGAAGAATTGTGTTGGCTTTTTATAACATTTCTATAATCTTGGAGAAGCACTAGAAAGGGTTGGAATTTGGCTAAATAATTAACTTCTAGAAGTCCCCTGAGAGGAAGAAAATAAAAGATTTCTCTCAAATATAGAAAATATAAACAAAAAGAAGTACTTCCCTGTTCCAGTTATGGGTGTTTGCTACAGCATTACCTGATGTTCTTCAGGTTCTGCAATGTGGAATTGTGTGTGCAAATTTCTGCTGGAAAAAGAAATCATTCACAGAACATTAATGTAAAATACATAATGCCCAGGAAGAAACTAGAAACAGAGAAGAGGGTAAACATGTGAGCATCAGGTCAAGATCAGGCGGATCTAGAACAATACCCCTTAACAGATGTTTTTATAATCACTTACCGGTACTACCATCAATTCAGTGATAAAATAGATAGATTTACCTGGGAATAGACCCACTAAAGCAGGTGTTGGGGGGAGGGTCTCATAGTGGAAAGCAGAATAGCTAGCTTGTTTTTCCTTCCCTTCCTGTCTTTGATTTTCTTTTTTTTGTTGTTTTTGTTTTGTTTTTTAAATTGTGAGTAAATTATTAAATATAGTTCAAAGCTGCTTGCTTTCCCTTAGAAAATTCCTTTGAGACAGACCAGCTAGCAAGCAACATCTTAGTCCAATGCTGTTAGAAACAGCTACTACTACTGCCTGCCAAATTTACATAATCAGAAAGTTTTAATGATAGTTAACTTGGGAGTTTACTTGTAGTAAATAATCAATTTTCTCATGCACCCAAGCTCCATTTCAAGGCTCAGTGATTCAAAAACATTCTGTAGTTGTATACCTTAAATATTAGGCATAGTTTAAGATCAAAACCAGACAAAGTGTTGAACAGCAAGGAGCAAATGAACAGGAAATTGATTTTTAGTATTCAGCACATATTCTAGACCACAAATTAATTAAGCTTGTGTATTGTAGTACACAGTGGATTATATATTGGTTTTACTTCATGGAGTCAATTTAGTGTGCAACATTTAAGATGAACCAAAATACACTTTTTACCCAAATATTGAGCTTTTTATACCTCACCAAATTACAACTGTTTAAGAATTAAACCACTTTCTCCATATCTACAAACTGATATGGGATGAATCTAAGGCACAAAACTGTAATTTTTTTTCAATTACCCTTTTAGACTTTTACAGGTTTTGTTTTTTGTGATCAGTGCATGTCATCTTCCATTCTGAATCTTAGAGGCATGAAAGTGTAATTAAAATACATCACTGGAGATGAGAAACAGACAAATTAATTGGCTTGGAAGCCCAATTTATATTCTTTAAACATTTATGAGGATGCTAACATGAACAGAGGAATATCTCTCCAAAAGAATCATTATCACCTTCATTGTAACTTTTTATGCTACCTTTGAAAAATTTCTTTGTATCAAATCACGTCGTAAATAATGCAGTGCTAATTATAATTTGCCACAAGGTGATGTCTCAAGTTCTGGAAAGCTTCCTTTAGTGAATTCATAGCGTTAACAAGAAGTAAGACTATCTTCATAAAGCCAGATAAAGCCAGTAGAATATATTATTACTGTGGAAGTGTTAGATACTTAAAAATAATGTATGAGTTCTAAAGACTTGCTTAGTAGATTATTTTAAGCTGTATTGTTTGGAAAAAATTATTTTTGAAAGTGTTGGTTCTAATGAATTGTAGATGAAAACAAATCACTTTTGGTTCCACAGATAACTCAAAGGTAAGCATGCACATACCCAGCCAGGAAGGGCAAGTACCAGCATCAGGAAAAGGCTGAGCAGGTATGGGAGGCAGCAGGTTTCAGGGCAGCCAGGCAGGACTCATTCAGCCTGCATGAAGATGGGGCAATATTGCTAGTTCCAATAGCTCGTTTTCATTTCTCCATGGCGCTATATGTTGGTCCCCACCCTTGAGATGAGGAAACGTAATTATGCCTTGTGGCCATGCAGTGTTCCCAACCAGCATTATCTTCCAAAATTTTTTTACCTAAACAGACTGCCATTCTGCTCAGAAGAGATAGCGAATGAGTCAGCAACTTTGTAGTCATGGGGTTTTAGTCAGTATGGGACTTAGTTACCTATCATCCTTTTCTTTTGGACTCTACCTAAAACAAGGCAGAAGCCATTGGCTACCCAGAAGATGTCTGCGTTACTTGCAGACAGAGAGTCTTGGACCTAATACTTCAAGGCTTTTAAGGTCAGTGGTACTGCTGAAGCCAGTGACAAAATTCCCACTAAACTGAGTTGTGCAGATGAACACACTTGTGTTCCTTTATACAGGTAGTACTGCTTTATACCCACTCAAACGACGTATAAAATAAGTATGTATTTAACAACACTTCCCCTGGTGTAAGTAATTAAATCTAAGTGAAGAAGTGTGCCCAATACATTTTTTTTAATTAAAAGTCATTCCACCCCATCATAGGAGTTACTACAATTCACTATGTTACTGAATGCATGTTTTTCTTTACACTTTTTAGGAGTAATGCAACTTACAGTAGCTATTAGGATGTTTGATTAGAGAAAGTGTTTTGTATCATGTAGTGCTTCATAAAAGTACGTGAGAATACAAATGCAATATAGTTTATATGCATTCAGATAAATTCAGATAAAAAATGGATTTGTTACTATGGGCTCAAAAATGTTTGTGGAAAAAGTTTATGAGCTGCTTATAGTAATATTTATCACTCATAAAATAAATGCTTTTAAGTATATAAGCTTTTCTCATCCTTTCTTACTACATTAAGGAAATACAAATCACTATTTACAGCAATTTGGAAAGAGGAATGTAACACTTAGTTTCATTTTTATTGTCAAATATACTATTGTAGTAGACCTGGACTTAGGAAAGTATTTCTCCTTGTTTTGAACAGGATATTGATATGCCCAACTATTTCTCAGTGTTTTAGCAAACAGAGCTAAATTTATCTTATTATTTACATAAGTCTCTTTTTATAAATTTCTGGTCTTTTCAATTGCTGCAGGAGAAGTTTCCCCCTCCTTGGCTTTCTTATGGTATAATTCATTTTTCAAACTGGAACAATGTGGTGACATCTTTGGCACCATCTTTTTGACACTACTCTTTGTGCGCACAGGACTTTATACAAAACTGTTAATGATTTTTATTTCTTTTCCTCAGGAATGGAAGTGGGGGGGAAAAGGAAGCAAAGGTGACTTTTACGGTGAATACTGTGTGGATATCACTGTGCTAAGAGATATACATTTCTACAAGGAAATTTTATGCAGGTGAAAATTTTTGTAAGGGAAAAAATAATTAGAATACTTGTTATTACTCTTATTCAAATCAACTGATTCTTTGCAAAGTGTCATCTAACCCGGTATTCTGTTAATAAGACTAATAGATGCACTAAAAATGACGGTACCATGTAGTAATTGAACACTATTCTTTTCCATACTACATCTACCACTCATGTTTGTATTTAGCACATCATGTTACCCACCTTTTCCTGAAAAACCAACTCAAGTTTTTTCAATTTTACTTTGTGTAGTTGTTTCCTACCTCAGATCATCTTCATTTTTCTTTTTTGTACTTTTCCTTAATGCTTTCTTGCCTTTTTTATTTTTCATTTTTGTCTTTTTTTTTTTTAATTAGTACGTATTTCATCAGTTAAAACAATGTTTTAGTTTATCCAAATTCATTTATCATGATTTCCAGACCAATGGCTTCCTGCATCTGCAGGCTAAACATCTATCTTGTAAGTTATCCAGATGACAATGTAATAGCACCTCTCTTTTTCACTCTCAATTTAGTCCTCAAACTTTCAGATCTGCACTTCAAGCTCTTAATTTATTATTCATCATGTCCTAGGATTTTTTGTACATCCTTTATGTAGAAGAGAATTTCAATCCCTTCCAAATCTCATAATTCTTGCCCTTTGCTCATTTTTTTTTTTTTTACTATTATTATTATTTAAATTTTTAAGGGCTTTAGCATGAATAAATCTAGCAGCCATCCTGCACTTACCATACTCTGGATTTATGAGTAAGTAGTATTGAATTTGGATAACTTAGGCACTACTATTTCAACAGCACTACAAAATCTATAATTTTTAAAATAAAAACGGCATTGTATGTAAATATTTAATGAAAAAAATCCACTCCTGAGTATTCATAAGAACAATAATTTTATTTCCTTGCGACTCATAACAAGTAGCTTTCTTTATACTCATTCTTATTCTATTTAAATTTTGGAAGACAACTTCCGACCTTTAGTTAGAACACTTTAGAAACCTAGCTGGATGTTACAGGTATGTTTTTCATCTTATGAAAGTCATTGACCAAAGGAAGAGGGCAAATCTTGACTCATGGAAATGAGGGAAATACCATAACTAATCAACTAAAAAAATCTTTCTGCATCACTAACACACAGAAAAAAGAAAACATGCATGAAATAAGCACTGAGGAAACTTGAAATCTGATAAATTGGGGTTTGTGTATTATTTGTTTTGATTAAGGCTTAATTATATTCAGAATCAAATTATAAATCTCTCAGGGTTGAAATCATGTTCCTTTGAAAATTCTATGAAGTAATTTACTTATGTTATTTAAAAAAAAAAATTAAAAAGTAGTTGAACATCAGCCAATAGCATACTATTCCTGATCATCCACATCAGTCTTGGATTGCCCTAGCAACATCTAGAATGCTTCCTGAACCTGCAGCCTAGCCCTAGCCATACAATCTAAACATTTCTACTTTGACTGCAATGTGGGATCCTGCAGAAGACAGTGACGACACTGAAATAGTCCTTCAGCACACACCAGTTATATCACCTCAGGAAACTCTTCTTCCTTTTCTCTGTCAAAATAGGGTTTCCTTTACAGAAGCTGAAATAGATCTGAAATGACACAATGTTCCTTGAAAAAGAATGGAAGAAGAAATTTGATACATATAAAAACTCTACCTTCTTTGTGGTTCACTAACATCCAAGGGTTGGAATTAAAATATCAAATGTCTGAATTTGATATATATTCTCCAATTCATCTTCCGCAGTTCTACAGCAACCAAAGAAATTCTGATTAACATGCGACAACACTACATGCATCTGGAAGCATAGGCTTGCAAGCTCTCACTTGAATTGTGCTTAGCCAGAATACTCAAGAGAATATTCCCTTTAAATACTAAAAAAGTAAAGTTTTTCAGGCACACACATTGCAAATTTTCCTCTGAGCTTACAGTGAGAACATCAGAGGGAGTTCAGCTCTCACTTCTTGCTTTATGTGTAAAATTTGAACAGAGACAATATAGCTATAATTGCATTATGTATTCTGAACTCAGTGCCCAATAGAGTTCAACTAGTTCTTCAAATTCTGAATTACCTGGTCAATTTCAGCAATATACTGTTAATCCTGCAATGGTTCTGCCAGATTTTGGTCCAAAGACATATATTTGGCCAAGTTAAAACAAATATCATTTCTGTATCTTCTTTCCTAGCACCCTAAGGCACTGAAAACCCAATTCCACATTACAGCTCAGCTGCTTAGTTTATGTTGTGAAATTTCATATGCATTATTGCATGTGATGATCCTGTTGTTTCTTTCTTCGTATCCATGTCTACACAAACCTAGCCTGACTCTGATCTGCTACACATTCCACAAAGAGCAAAAGTGCTTCAGTAACAGAACTTAAGTGAAAGAGGGCCTACTGATCTTCAGTCTGGATGTCTATGAGTGAGCGTTAACCCTCTGAATTTTGGGACCACTAACAGAAATAATTAGCTCATCCAAAGGTATGTTACAAAAGGGAGATAGGAATTTCCTCAAGAGGCAGGTACCAAAGAAGTGACAAAAGAGAATAATTTCAAATGGGTACTAATTACTCCCACATGTGTTATCATAGTTCTGATGGGACAATGCAAAGTATCATTTGGTGCTAGATCAGATATGCTATCAAGTGTAGTCTTCTGTCCTTGGAGTTAGAAATGGCTATTGGCCTTGAATGAATGTCTGTAAAAGATATTCCTGACCACTGACCTAAAAGGTACAATGTCAGGTCTAGAGTTGGAGCTAGCAATTCCTTATAAGAATAGAAACCTCACTTATTTTTAATCTGTGTTAACACCAAAAAATGCAGAATAAGAGTAGCAGGATCTTGCAGCCTGCCACACACATCACAAATGTTACAGGTAGCTAAATTATAGCTGTTTATGTGTTTGTAATCCCCCTTGGTGACAAGCTATTTACAAACTCAGCACAATTTAAGTTTGACAGTCTGTATTATGTGAAGTTTTGCAAGAAGAAAATCCCTGCTGAAACTGGTACAGCTGTTACAGATTGCAAAATCTTTGTTAAAAAGAAATACAAGATTTCATCAGCATCATTTTAAAGCATCAGTGATTTCAGCACAAGGTGATTTAAGGCAGAGACAACTATTTCTTAAAAAGAATTAAAAAGCATAATGTTAAAAACAAGCATAAGAATATTCTTAATTTCCTTTTGAGATATAGAGCTCATTTTTAGCAGTGGAATTAAGGAAAAGTATGGAAAAAGTTAGGACAACATTCAGATTTCTGCTGAAGATTCAGGACATTTTCTGCCCTTCTATAAGCAACTTTTCATTTGAGATAGATAATGAAATAGCAATACCAACTGGGTTTTTTTAAGGAGCACAAAGCAAAGTTTATAGTGAATGCCTCTTAGAAAAATATTCGTTTATTTTCTGTACCAAAAGTTTTGAAGTGAAATCAAAAGAAATATTATTGTAATGCAATGTAATTTTGACACCTCATTTAGAAGTCTCTAATAATTTACCACAACTAATCTGATAATATTAGAGATATTAGATATTATTCCCTATAGGGAAAGAAACATGGCTGAGAGTCAACAGACAAAAGAAAAGGATAGATGGTAAACTAGTGGCACATCAGGGCAAATGAAGGAGACATTATAACATACTATAGGTTTTTTCTTTGTCTTTGAAACAGTAGAAATAAATAAAATGAAATAGCAGTGGGAAAATAAAGGCCTATAATGTTTATGAAAAACATATCACTCGCACCTTAATCTGAGTCATGCCACCATTCCAAAAGGACCTAAACTATCAATATATTGAAGTACCTCCATGAAACGCTCATGAGGAGTCAGAGGTTGCAAGCCTATGCTTCCAGGTGTTTATAGTCTTGCCGCATGTTAATCGGAATTTCTTTGGTTGCTGTAGAACTGCAGAAGATGAATAGGAGAAATATAGAAATAAGCAAGTTGATATAATTCATGCACAGCTGAGTTATTGTTCTTCCAGCCTACAACACTTAAAGATGGATTAAAAAAGCATAATAATTTTCAAGATTTGCAGTAATAGATGAACAGGTGTATATCCAGGGTGGAAAAAATGAAAATAAAACTTTATTCAGTCTGCATATCACATGGAACTTGTGTGCCATATGTCCTGTGCTACGCAGTAATGGACAAATATGTGGTTTCTTTAAGAAAATATTAACTTTTTTTCATAAATGTTTTCTATAGTTATTCACCCTGGAAACGCAACATATTGCTGTCATCTGATAGAGGCTACTCCATATATATCACTCCAGACGAATAATTACCTTAGCTTTTCTTCTTCACTTACCACAGGTTTTACTCATAAGCCTCCTGGCAACCTAATCACATTCATCTAGAAAGCTACTATTCCTCCTTGCTTCTATGCCTCCGCCTGAACTTTTTTTTTAACAATATTTCTACTCTGGGCAGAGCTCACCCACAGTTCTGAAGTAAAAAATGCCATTGCAGGTCCTCAGGGAAAACCACAATTAATCTCTTCATTAGTTGTTCGGGGGTTTTTTGTTTGTTTGTTTTTGTTGTTGTTTGTTTGTGTTCCTAGGGAAGCACTTGTTTCTGACAGCAGAATCTTTTTTCCTTCTGTACTGTAAGCTTTCTTTTAAATAAAACAGAATAATTTCCAATACATGTCACTTACTGAGATTACTTAAAATGCAGATGGCAAATGAAAGTAAGAAGATTGGGATTCCCTGGCCCATACCATAACTGCAGAGCTTGGATGCTATATTTATATCTATTCCCATACCTTGACCAGTACATGAATCAAGGGGAAGAGACACAATCACACGAAAAGCAGCAAAATTTAAAGTAGAGACAGGCTCAGCAAAACTGGAGGAGTCCTTTATCAAAAATCTCAGCAAAAGCAAGCAAGATCTTCTTTGCTTATGAAAAATATTTGACTGTCTCCTCTACCATCTTATTTTCTCATGGTGATGAATCTTTTGTGCATACCTGAACCCCATGTCAAACTGCTGTATATTTGAGGCCACACTGTCAACTGTAACTAATAGTTCTTGCTGTAGAGCAGTTGCTGACCTAAACTTTTTCTGACAGTGATTTCACCCCATTTACAGATTGGTGTCTTCTGGAAAGTGAATGTGTCAGATGTGATTGCTGTACTAAATTGATGCATGCAATTCAGCTGCTCATACAATTGATCCTGTTCTTAGCATGGATATTTCATCAAATGTAATGTCAGATTCATATCAAGCATTTCATTTACGAGAGATGTACATCTTTAACAAACACAGACAAATCCATATCCAGCCAAATGTGTGAATGGAAATATAATCAGTTTATTATAGGTCTTCTTAAACTAGAGATACATCCAATTCAGTGGGTGATTTATTTGCTACTAAGAATGATGTATGTGATGTTGTGGATGATATACCTGACTTAGTTCATCACCTGACAAATCCAATTCAGTATATGACACAAGGTGTCATTTTTGCAGAAGTACATCTGACGTATTCAGTTATGAATTTGATACAAATTAGGTATTTTTCTTTGGTGAGCAATACCTTGTTTTTCTCCTAAGGTATTTGGCTGCAAACTGTATAGGATATACATGTCTTCCACATTAAATGCTAATAAATGACATGTCCATTATACCCTATAACACTTATCTGGCCTTTTGAATGCTGAAATGAACAATAAGAAGTGACAGAAGCATTGCTTTTAAAGGCTGCTTTTGACACAACATGTGAAAGATGGATATCAGATTAACTAAAAGATAAACACTGAAAGTGTTCAATGAAATTTCAGCAAAAGTCTACAAAACTATCAACTCTGCCTGTGAATATACTGGTTTGGAATTGCCTGTTATGAGAGGAAAAAGTAATCTTCCGGAGATAAGCAATATTTTTTATTTTTGTTACAGTGACTTTTATATCTTCAAGTCATCTAGGACCTGTACATTCACATACACTGAACTAAAGATAGTATTTGTTAAATTGTTACCGTGTTACCAAATGACATAATCCTGTTCAAGTTTTCAGCAACAATAAAAACAAAGTGGAAAAAAACTTTATCTAATTTACATTAGGATTTTGACATTGATACGTACATGAAGGTCAGGGAAAAAGTAGATCATACACGAACTTGTATTAAAAAAAAATAAAGACTAGAGAGTATTACTTACTGAGTGTCCTGGAGTGATTAAAATTCAAGAAAAAAAGAAAAGAGTGTACGTCATGTTCCCTTTTGAACTTTTGAGTTTGGACGTGGACACTGTTTCTTTAAGGACCCAGTAGTTGAACTCTTCCCCCCCCCCCCGAAAGAATTTGCTGGGAGGAGCCGAGAAACTGATAAGAAAGAAAAACGAAACCCCGCACCTGCGCAGTTGTAAACCATCATCGCGGCATCTCTGGACAGGGGGGTCAAGGGGCTGTGACCCTGAGACATCATTCAAGAGAGACAACAAACAGCAAATCACGGACTGCGCGGAGAGATGATGTATTTTTGTGTATATAAGAGAGTCCTCTCTTGCTCTCTTCCTGCTTTCCTGCTTTCCTGCTTCCTGCTCTCTCTCAGATCGGCTGTGCGTTCGGAAGTTGGCCTTTTTCCCTCTGGCATTCTTGAAATTCCTCTGATATTTGTACAACTCCCGTCCCGGTGTGAAAGTAAGGGGGGGAGGTGATTGGTTGGAAGGGGGGAGGAGGTGTTTGATTTGAAACCTGCCGACTTTGTGCCGGCAGGACAGACATTGATGATTTATGGTAGGGAAAAAGGGCCGAATCCATCTTTGAACTAACAAACTTACTTCTCTATTGTTTATCTCCTTCATACTGTTGTACCATTTAAATTTAGATAAAGCTATTCTTGGAAATTCACTATCTGCGTGCCTGGTGCTGTTATCTTATCATTGTAGTCCCCAATATAAGGGGGAGAGAAGGCATTCTGAGAAGTCTTCTCAAAAAGATTGTTCTTTTGACCCTAGCAAATCCTACTTCTGGTCAAACCAGGACACTGAGGCACAATTTAGCTAACAACCATGAACATTCAGTCTGTGTTTTGCCAAATCTAATGCATAGAACTACCAAGCTTCAGAATTACAGATAACGTATATCACTCAAAGGACAAGCACATTTTACTAAAAACCTTTGCTTCCTCAGAGTTTAATGCAGAGATGAACAACTGCATTACACCAAAGCATCCTGTTTGGTGCCCAGGGCACTTCTGGCATGATAAGGCTAACTTCCAGCTACAGAAAGAGTATTTTAAGACCACCTTTCTGAATTGCAGTAAAGTAAATGGGAAATTAGCTTTGATACTGTAACTATAACTTTTTACATATGAGGAGGCAAAAATAAAGGAGTATTAAGCTGAAGTTCTGAGTCCTTCATCAGGACTGAAATTTGGGTTGTTTTTTGTTTGCTCTGAGCCATATATAGCTATATGAGGCAAAATTACTGAACTTGCAGATTTTCAGTCTAATTCTACCAATCAAGAACAGGTTTGTTATACCATGTATTCCTGCTTATGTCTGTTATTCTTATAGTCAGAACATATAATACTTAAAAGAATTGTATTAACTGGATCTCTGCTGTTTTATTAGCCCTACACTGCTCATTGCTATGGATACCCTGAAATAAACTAACTAGTGAGAAGGAAATGCATGTTAATGAAATCAGGACAGTTTTGGTGCCCAAATGACACTATAAATCCACAGTCTCTGAAAAGAAACACTTGCTCTTTTGGCCAATACACCAGAGTTTGGAGTTCTCCAGAGCTGCCAGATTCAGCTGCAAAGCCATAACTCCAAAGCAGAAAATAAGAGATCAGACATAGCAAAGGCATTCAGTATAGAATGCAGAGAAACAACAGCAAAACGTTTTTTTTTCCTGAAGAAGTGTGCTCAAAGTATTAAAAACAACCAAAACCCCACCAGGATTATGGTGTAGACAATCAAAAATGTAGTTCCAGGTATTTAGAAACAACACTTGAACAGTAGTCTGTTCTCCCCACTTTGCCTACAACCTTACCAATATCTTCTCCTAGCACTTCAAAGCACTGCAAAATCAAAAATCCCCTATCTCCACTCATTTTCTTCTCCCAAGAGAAGAGAATCATGTTCTTATCTATTAGTTCTGATTGGCTTCAAACTGTAAATGTCCCCACTTGGCTTTCCACTTATAATTAGGGCAATTAGCCTCTGCCTCTCTGGGCTTGTTGCCACTGCAGTCCAGTTGATTTTTCCTTAGATACAAAAAAGCTCTGACTGGAAAAAGACTGCAGCTGCAAACAGAAGTACAAGATAAGAGAGTTCAGTATGATGTACTCTGCTACATGGCTCGCTCACCAGTCTCACTCAGGAATATTCTTTTTTGCAAGTGCAGACTAATTTGATCTTTTGTCATATGAATTCTCCAGAAGCATTGCATGTACATGAGAAGGTTTCAATCCAATCCAATCCGTTATCCTTTCAACAAGTCCAATGTGGAAGATAGTTTTTCTACCTTATTACATACATTACAATCTGCTTCTCACCTGACACAGACTAGACGTTTTTTATTTTTCCAGTATTGTAATGGTGTCGGAGGTCAGATTAACAAGCATGGACTCAGTATCTCAGGGTATAACAGCAAAGACATCTTTATTATAGAATATTCACAAAATATATGGCTTGAAAGCTGGGAGAGGTAACCCAACCCGGGTGTCATGTTTACCTGACCCAAAACAAAAACAAGCCAGCTTCACCCACCACATAAGGAAAGGGCCATCAAGGCCATCAAGGGCCATCAAGGTGATTTAGAGACAAAGCCAGGTCCTCCACTAGCAGACTGGCTGGGGGAACAAATGAAGGTTGCTTCCACAGAGCAATCATGTCCTTTGTATCTTCTGAGGTAAACATGTTTATATTGTTCTGCTCCTTCTACAGCCTTGCCTTCTTAGTAATTTTCCATGCGGCTACATAATGTGGTACATGAAACAGGAAGTTCTTTGTGTCCACCTTTCCTCCTCCTTCTTCCCCCAAACCTGTTTCATTTTCCAAACTGCTCTGCTGCTGGCCTAGCTCCCCTCCCCCAGCAAGTTAACACTGGTAGTCCGTGCAACAAATGGGTGGGTGTGGGCCAGGCTAAAGCGTCAGCCAAGCCAAACTCCAGCCCAGCGCAGTGAGCCCAGTGTGGTCCGCCACATCTGGGCAGACCACATTCAATCACAGACTTCACAGAAATGGCTTTCATGTGCAAATCACTTGGACAAAAGCCGCATCTTGCGCGGGGACCCCTGGGATACTTCGCTCTCTATTTAAGTTGGGACAGAGACATCCCATTTCCTCTTTTGCTCTCTTTCTCTCTGTCCCTGCACCTTCACTGAGACAGCACACAGAAGGAGAGAGAGGGCTGCCACATGGCTCTCCACCATCTTGACCACACAGTGCTTTGCCTTCCATCCAGACTGGGAACTTTTCCTCTTCAGTCATTCAAGTCCCTGGCTCCATCCATCATCTCAGCTCACCTCACCTTTCTTCCCACCCCAACTGGACTATATTTCTTGCAGGTTTTATCAGGGGGGAGGGGGGGAGAAACCTCATGGCACGGTGAGGGGGGAGGGACCAGGAAAGTTTTTCCTACCTCTTTCTGTATTTGCAACGTTATATGTAGATTTATTTGTTAAAGTTATTCTTTATCACTTTGCCTTGGGTTTGAGTGTGTTTTCATTATATATTTATTCCTTTATCCTGGGACGGGGAAGCTCTTCATCTGGGTCTCCCTAAAAATTGCCTTGTCAAACCAAGACAAGTATCTAAACCCAACACTCCAATTCAGCTACTGCAAAATCTTACTTTGTTTTCTTTGCAAGCCTGAGAGAAAAGGCACTGCTACCACACTTTGATTACTGCATCTCTTTCCTCAAGGAACTTCAAAAGAAACACTCAAGTCTTTTAAAGAGAAAAATATAAAGTAACATAAAGCCATAAAGTAACAGTCACATAAGGTTTATTTTAATATACCATATGAGAGTTGAGTTTACCTTAAAGCTACACCTGAAAGCTTCAATATTTTCATGCATATACAACTGATAAAAATGTGCTCATATGTGCTAAGGTATTGATGTCAAAAATTCTGGAAAATAGGCACTTGGCACAGAGTTAATGGAGAAAAATAGAGTTACCTTTAATTGGAATTCCACACCTTAGAGATCGTGAACATGGATGCGCACGCACGCCACAAGGGATTACACCTTTTATAGATTTTTATTGGTAATTAACATATTGATACCTATAGCCAACCCTGGCACTAGGTTTTCCAATGGCCCACCCACCATGGTCTTCAGCTCAGTCCCTCGGAGAGGGCCCACATGAGGCTTGGCCCTCTTCTGCTGTTTTGTCTTCAGGCTATCTGCAGGTGTCTTCTTCAAAATATCACGTCCTTGGCAAGGCATGGGAAAGTCATAGATTCATAGATTCGTAGATTCAGGTTGGAAGGGACCTTAAAGATAATCTAGTTCCAATGGCCCTGCCATGGGCAGGGATCCCAATCACTAGACCAGGTTGCCCAGGGCCACATCCAGCCTGGCCTTGAACANCATGCTCTCCTGATGCAGCCCAGAATGTGGTTGGCTTTCTGGGCTGTGAGTATACATTGCTGGCTCATACCCAGCTTTTCATCTATCATGACCTCCAAGTCCTTCTCTGCATAGCTGCTTTCAATGAGTTCTTCACCCAGTCTGTACTCGTACCTAGGATTACTCCTACCCAGATGCAGGACCTTACAGTTAGACTTGTTAAACTCCATTTTATTCTCATGGGCCCACTCTTTGAGTTTATCCAGGTCCCTCTGGATAGCATCCCACCCCTCTGGCATATGGAGCTCGTTTAGCCCTGTAGGGCCTTCCATCTAAGAGAAGGACACTCTAATAAAACCTCCGTCCTAAGGACTTGACTGCCAGCATCCAAGCTTGCTAGGCGCTGGCAGATGAAGCTTAGGATTAAAGGGTGGGTCCAGCTCTGCCCATGCTGGGTCTGACCTAAAAAAAAAAAAATCCACTGTGTAGACTCGAGGGTGCTATCCACTATCCTCTCTTTTATCAGCGCGCTTGTAAAAAGCGCTGATGAGGAGCATGGATGGAGCCCCTCCCTGGGTCTTTGTTCACAAAGCCTAGCCATACATACATACACTGCATCATTCCATGCATTTCACAAAGTGCAGGATCCTTCACATTTTAACACAAAAAAGTGAATACTGTTCCCTGAAGCTGAAGTTTGAGTGTGACAGAGATGTGTCACAAAGTACTTTGGTAATATTGAAACCACCCAATTTGTACATTTTAATATTGCAAATAACTGTTAGGTTTCATTTTGAAATGGCGTTATGTAATTTTCATTTGCTGCAGTCAAGCAAGTTTTGTGAAAGCCCAACTTGTTCTCCAACTTGTTTTTTTGAGTTTGATGACAGCGAAATAGTTTAGTAAACCAAAAAATAGTAGTCTTTTTTCTTTCTGTAGAGTTTACTTTTATAAGAATTTCCACACAAAGTGTTATTAGTTTAGCTCCTGTTCAGAAATGACAAAAATTCCTTTAGAGAAAATAAAATAATATTCAAAAGAAATACACTCCCCCAACTTTCTTCATGGTGTCACGTAATTTTTAAGGAGAAAAAAAAGAATAAACAACACCAAAGTCATGTTGAGCTAAGGTTTTGTAGCAGACTATCTTATGGTGGCTTTAACTCACTGATAATATTTAACAGCCATTTTGACATATTTCTCTACACCAAGGGCATGAGATCTGATCTTGTTCTGCTGTCTGTCTCTTGGACTGTTATACTTCAGATTTGAATAACACGCAGCTTTTCTTTTTTATTAGTATTTGCCTTGAGAGCAAAATGTTTCTGTAGAGTCACAAACTGCTATTTCACTTCCTATTCAGGCTTGATTTGTATTCAGAGCTAAGCAGCACTCTTGACCAATGTATTTGAAATGTTTCAAGGGAAAGAAAATCCCATTCTCAGGTGTGTTTGAATGGAGGACCTGAGAAGGAAGACCAGATTTACTATTAAGTGTCTTTTTGTTTGGTGTATGAGGAATGAGATGATGCAATCCAGCTTTATTGTGTTGCTGGTGCTGGTACTGCCCTATCCACAAAGAGGACTGGCACTGTAGCAAACTTCCTTCACTGTTATGCCACCCAGACAGTGAGCTTACAAGTTTATGTTAACTGCAGGAAGATCCTTCATCTTCCCTATATAATGTAAATGCCAGCTAAGGAGCTGTTGACAGCATTGTCCTATCCTAAGTGCAGCAAAAGCATCTGGCTGTTGTGTCCACTGTGAAGAAAGGTGTGTGTGGGAGATGAGAGGTGTTACTGATAAAGGCAAACATCAGCTCTAAGGTAAGTTATCAAGACAACTGACCTCGTCATCTTTTGTCTCTGGTCACCTGCTCTAGTGACATACTCTCAAAATAACCAGAAGCCTGGTTATAAGAACCGGGACAACTATTTTTGCCTTCACCTTTGCTTGGAGATATCTATAAAGAATTCTTTTTCTGTAAAAAGTTATTTAGACTCCTGTAGGAAGTACAGCTGGCATTACTTTTGTTATATTTTTCTTAATATAATTCAAAAGGACAGTGACCTATAACTATATCCTCTGTGTATTAGCACTATACAGACAAACACAATAAAACTACCAAGGCAGTATTATCATAAATATTTCCTTTCTGACTTTCATGCAACCAGAAAAACAAAAAAAACCAGCTCAATTTCAGTTAGTATGGCTCTAAAGATAACATGTAATGTCTTCTGTGCCCTGTCTATCCAAACTCCCAATTAGAAACAATGAAAGTTACGGTTCTGCCATAGAAAGAAGAAAAAACATTCTCCTTTAGGGATACGATTTATTGTAGGGATTAGTAGGTTGAGGCTTTATGTCTAATTTTTCTTTTTAGTTTTCATACTTCAACTGAAGATCATTCAAAACTGTTATGAAGAAGCCTTAGGCTTAAATTCGGTTGGATTTTTTTTTGGTTGGTTTCCTGAGTCTAGTCCTTCCAGTCCGTGAAATGTCCTATGTAGAGCCCAAATTAATTATCAAAAGCATAGATTATCTTTCTGCATCATTGAAGAAAAATGCATTTTCAGATGTTTGCCCTTGATAGCTGAAGGTCTATTAGCAGCAGTGAATTGAACATTTTTGAAACAGTTATGCAAATGAATAGACATTTACAAATGCAGACGTGCAGGTCTGCGCAGATCATCTTCTTCTTAACAAAGCCAAATACTAACTTTCATACCTATTTATAAACAGATATTTGTTTTTTCAGCTTTGATTCCCAGGATGTGGCATCACTGAGCAGAGTAACTTGTGGTGGAAGAGTTGTAAATTACTGCCAAGTAAAATAGTGTTTCAAGGAAAACTCTCCATAAAATGTATTATAATATGCCCATGTCTTGGGAATATTATTATTATGAGGGAGTAGAGCAATATTTTTATATTCGTATATAAAAATGCTACATTTTTACATTGATTTGCTTCAGTAGCCATTACTGTTAAAGGTTGTGGACTCATTTTTCACACCGCTTTTCAGAAGCAGCTGACTCAAAGGTAGTGGTTTGAGTTGTGAGGAATGAGACAGGGAAGGAGAATCTTATGAAGAAGTAATTTCTAGTAGTTACAGATGAAACAGATCTCCAAAGTAACACAATGATTGCATTCCCCATTATGCTGGTGTACTTTTAACGAATGTGTCTAGGCGTTAAACTAGCATCATCTTAATTTATTTCTGTAGGAATCCTAACATCTTTCTAGAAAGTGTTTTCCTTCCACACTATTCTGAGCCAAGTCTTCTGTCTTCTTTTCTTCATTTGAATTTTTGAACTGCAAAGTATAATCAGAACAGCACTGTTGTGATTCAGTGACAAGTCAAGAGTTCAGCTTGTATGCTGGGCTCTAGATCATTCCTTTGCATTCTGCATTTACATGGAGCACCCTTGTTGCTAATCGATTAATTTCTGTAGGTGTGCCTATATTTTTAAAAATTTACCTCACATGTTCCTATGAAATACTCTATATATTATCCCCTGTTTTGCTCCCTAAAGCCCAATTCTTTAAAGAGTGTAATTTAACTCCTGTGGGTTAAGATGAGACAGAGCAAAGTCTGTTTCTTAGTCTTTGTTTCTAACTGAAAATTCAGTTCACTACCAGGTCAATCATAATTAGGCTCTGTATTAATATTCTAGTAGTTCATTAAAATACCATTTGTATGCAAAGCATGCTACCATTCTGACCAGTTTCCTTTGATGTCAGACAGTGGGCTTTATGTTAAAAAAATGCTCTTCAAATCAACTTTCAAGTGACTACATTCCACATTTTTCACATTTATACTTAAAATTTTAACAGTTGTTGCTAAATTTGTCTAAATAATTGTGACTTATTGTATACCACATTGAAGAACACAGAAGAACACCCACTGAAAGTAGTTAGGGCCAGAAGTCCACCCATTGCACCTAATCTGTAGTTTTCACCTATTTTGGCATCCTTTGTTTCCCTTATTTCATCCAACAGTAGGGTGACCAAACCTCAAATCAGTCATAGATTCAAATTGACTTCAAAAAGATTTACATATGATCCACCTCTTAAACTACATATATGCTCTGATTGAGCAGAAATGTCCTCTAATAAAATTTCAAAGAACATTTTGAGATTCCACCTTATACTGTGTATCCAATTTTCCACATCCTACAAATCTCTTCATCCTGGTG
Organism: Bucco capensis; assembly: GCA_013396975.1. Taxonomy (NCBI): domain Eukaryota; kingdom Metazoa; phylum Chordata; class Aves; order Piciformes; family Bucconidae; genus Bucco; species Bucco capensis. The sequence continues at coordinate 153,809 of VWZO01015898.1, read as the reverse complement.
GGTTCCTTTTTGCTTGTGTTCATTCAAAAGTTTGACAATTGCTAGCAATAAATGTCATTAATGGATACAGAAAAAAATTGATACCAGATTCATGTACAAATTTGTCTGAAAGTTTTGCTAAATACAGAGAATCACAGAATAATTAAGGTTGGAAGAGACCTCTAAGATCATCAGGTCGAACCATACCTATAGGAATGGGTGAGAAAGGTACAGAGACAGTTTGTTTTACCTTGATAGTTCTAGCTTTTATTTGAAGGATTTAGGTGGTGAGCATGTTTACATCAGCTATTAGCATAAATTTCAAATAGACAACCGCTATGAATTTCCATTTGAAGCTCCCAGATGCTCTTGTGGGAGGTGGTCTTAATATTCCAGAGCTGCTCTTGGGCAGTTCTTTACATTACTATGATGAAAGAAATCAGATTGAAAATATTATTTTCTTCTGGCTTATCAGAAGTGATCTGCATTTGTGGATATAATATGATTATAATCAATGAAATGTCATAGTGAATCAGCCAATGAGATGCACATACTCATGACCTATCTTCCATTTTGAGCTATTACTTCCACGCTGTGGAGACCATAGCTAAGCACAGCTAGAAGCTTATAGCAATATCATCTTGATACTGCAGGCTGTAATAAGTGCCAGAAGAAAGTCATATACATAGGGGACCACGTGTGACTTCTACAGCTTTTCAAAAAACTGGACCACTACATTTGCAAGACTGTTTCATCAGTTATTTCTAAGCATTGCTGTAATTTTGCAGGTTAATATTAAGGGAAGTTAACCAAGAAGATTGCTTTTCCCAGTCTCAGAAAGGAGCTCTTTCTTTTTTCTCCACTAATATTTTTCCTGCCTTCATGAACACAAAGTCAACTTTTTTCTTTGCTTTTCTTTCATCTCAGAAAAGATCCTTTCCCTGTCGTGAAGCAATGTTCTCTCTTTCCCAGTATTCTCATAAAGTAGAAAATGTTCACCTGGTGAAAATTATTAAAGTACATACTCTGTTCTTTAAAACAGCATTGCTTATGGGCTGTGGATTACCTAAATTGGATTATAGTTCTGAGAATAAAATCCTTTCTGACCAAAAAACCTACTGAAGATGAATCCTTATTCACAAGATCTGCAGGACATGTCATCACAGTTACAGTCTTTTGCCAGTCATTATTAACTTTTATTTCTTTTCTAAATCATGACACTATATGTTCTGAACTAATTTACACAGATCTTCACAGGGAAGATATACTATAGGATGTATCTTAAAATCAATCTATAATAAACCCTTTTTTCCTTGTCAGCTTTTCTATGTTTTCATAGATCACATAATCCAAAAGCTGATATGAGTTTTCTATTTCCTGGCTATGATTACAAATGCATTTAGAGTGTTCTTTGTATGCCTAGCATAATGAAGGAGTTGCACATTAGTTCAGTGTTGAAAGAATTACAACATTATTGAGCTCATTTATCAACCAGAAAAAGCATATTATATTGATTAAAAGTGAGTAATTAGGTACTTTTGTGATAGAAAATCTAAGCTTGAAAGAGAAAATTATTATTGTACAGGTTATTCCAAACAGAAAACTGACCTCAATTAATTAAGCTATATAAGTCAAAATACTAATTCTTCAACTTTCAGCCTGACCTTACTGTCAAAAATCTTGGATGAATGTTTAGAAGAAAATGTGATCGCAAATCAAAAGGAAAGATTTCTTGGACAGGAACTATGCGTTGCTCATCACAATTCAGTTCATACTAGTGTCATAGAGGTGAAAAATGCACATGTGGAAGCAGCAATAGTAACAGTGCGAGAAAAAGAAATGAAAAGGATGCAAAAAGATAAAGATTAGATTCTTAACTGATGTAAATTTGTCTATCTCCATTTGAACAACAGAAATCAAGCTGATTTACATCACCTAAGGAGATAATTTCATTTCAGGTTTGGTGTCATGGTCACATAACTTCTCTCTAACTCACTCTTACAGTACTGTACAATTGGACTGTGATAGTAGATGCTGCATTTTTCTTAAGCACAATCTCAAGTATAAGAATAAAATGGTTACAATTTTCATTACACCAAATTGAGATGGTGTATTAGGTATGGCTGAGATGGAGTTAATGTCCCCATAGCACTCTTCAGAAATGCTGTGCCTTGGGTTGAAGATACCACACAGTGTTGTGACTTGCTGGGCAGGGCTGGCACAGCACCAAGGGGATGGGGTGGACAAGATCTTGGGATGGGACACTACCAGGACAGCTGACCCAACCTGACCAAAGGGCTATTCCATACCATATGATGCCAGCTCAGTAATATATGGGGGCGGAAGGGGGGCATCTGGGGGATGAAGATGTCTGTCCCCCAAACAACCATTACATGTTTTGGAGCCCTGCTTCCTGGGAGAGGGCCTGACATCACCTGTTATGGAAAGTAGAGACTAAAGCTTTTTTGCTTTGCTTTGCACGCATGGCCTTGCCTTTCTTTATTTGCTTATTAAACTGCCTTTACTGAAACCCATGGGCTGCTTTCATCTCGTTCTCTTCCCTCTTGTCATGCTATGGGAGCTGTGGGGGTGGGGGATGTGATAGAGAACCTTGGAGGGTACCTGGCACTTGGCCAAGGTTGACCCACCATAAATGGGTTTTGAGGTGACAAGAAGTGGGTAACACACAATAAATTCACTAGAATTCCCCTTCTCTGCTACTGCTCGGGAACAACGCAGATTTTTTTGAATAAATTTTTCAAAACCAGTTACCATTTATAAATTCTCAATTTCTGTCCTTTTAGAAATGGCTTTCAGGGATTCTGAGAGCCTTCTTGGACTTGCTGTGATATTTTCAAAGTCTGAAAGGAAACCATAAAATAAGTCCTGGAAAATTGAGGCTTCCATGATTTACACTAAAATATTAATGAAAATGGATAAGAACAGTGAAATAGTAATGATTATTGGTCACTTTTGCAGGCTTATAGGGTCATTACAGCTAAGCTATTTTTGCACCTCAGGAACAAGAAGAGTATTTCAAAAAAGGTTTGTTTGTATTAAACTTATCAGGTAGTTAATTACTCCTCAGAAATACAAGATAAAAATCTATGTTGAAACAGCTTTATAGAGTGTGGCAAAGAAAGGTAGAAATATTAGTATTTTGATGTACTGAAATGTACATTACTATTTTATTTTTTCTTTGTGTCTCATAAAGAAAAATAGTTCAGTCATTCCATCTGGAAAAGTGGATCACTGCTTATGCCCACTACTTTTATCCTCTGCTTATTCTGGAAGGAAACTATTCTTAATGTACCACAAATAGTAATTTCTCTGACATGACAGAGTATTACAGCACTATAGAAGTCATTATGTTCCTTAGTGTCAATGACCTGCAAAGTACGAACAAAATTCTGTTTTCTTCTGTTGCTATAAATGCTTAGTAATTCCACTATATTTAGGAACTACTCCTAAAGATCACCTATGTAACTGAGATAGGAATCCGACTCAATGAGGTATAGAAGTAGAGCTTACTATGATGGACCGTAAAGACATTAAATTAAATAGCCTTTTATCCCCCTACCAAGGAGCACTTCATAAGCTTCTGTTATATGCATTACGGTGGTCCTGTGACAGGGGGTTACCGGGGGACTGGTTCCCCACTCTCAACCTCTCCGAGACAGGGCCTGATGGTGATAGCCTGATAGCCCCTGTGCCAGGTAGCAAGACCACAATATGCACACTCTGAGGGTCCAAGGGTGAAAAGCCCTTTCTTCAAGTCCAACAAGGGTTTTTAAGGCTTCTGTGGGGAATGGAGATGGCCCGGCTGGGGGACCAAGACCCAATAGTAAACCAGGGATTGGGGAAAGACAGGTGAAAAAACCAATAGAGTTAGGATGGAGGCAGGGCTGGTTCAGTGGGCAGGACAACATGGTGCTGCCCAGGGAAGCCACGTAGGTGCTGCATGGGGGAAATAACAAAACCAAAAGTGAAACCCTACAACAAGAACCGCAAACTGTACAATAACCGCAAATCCTAGACTTCAACTGTAGTGTCTCTAATTCCTGGGGCTGCCATCATGGTGATCCTGTTCTCAAAGGCAGTCTTTCCACGTTTTGTAATCAAGACTGTCTCCCACGGTCCTGTATAATTGCACCTATCTAAGCAGGTCAAGCACTAACATATACAAGAGTCCCAATCAAGAACTAAACTGTTAAAATGCCAACACATCTATGACAGATTGTAATGTCTCTCTAGTCTGTCAATAATACAGGTAGTGAGAGTCAAAAATCTGCTGGTTAAAGAAACTCCTAATAAGTTGTAAATCCATACGTTGTAATTGATCCAGTAGAACCTTAAGTTTATTTTCCATCAAAATTCAGTGTATATAATTTTTCTTCGAATTTTGGAATGCCTATAAATAGTATATCCAACATAGATTGATAGCCTTGAAAAAAATCTTCACAATACTCTGCCACTGAGCTCATCACTAAGCAGGCAAAATCATATATAAACATTATTGCTGAAGCATAAAGTTTCTCACTGGGATGTGGAGCACATGGAATCATACTGTTACAGATAGTTCATTTTGTCTGTTGGTGGTACAGTCATGTTCTTTCTTATTTTTTTTTAATTTTTTTAAACATAAATGTAGCTGTGTTAGCCTGTGATCCATAGTTCTATTTCCTTTCATCTTGCCCATATACACTTTCTAACAATGTAGAGAAAAAAACAGAATGTCAAGAGCTGCTATTAAAATAGTTTGTCTTTGACAGCCCTCATATATAAAATATCCTCTTACTATCAGCTTCAAAACCTATATCAAATTTTCCTTCTTGACTTTTCTTATTTATGGCTCATTTTGAATGTGACATACACTATAACTGTCTCTATGTTTCAACATATGCACAGTATATTTATTTATTTGTTATAAAGACTGGCAGAACAACAGAAAGGGAGGTTGCCTGCGTATGACCTTCTGTCAGATTCACTTTGGAAACCTCTGGAAATTGGAGGTCACTCTGAGAGCTGTAGGTGTGTCAGATGCAGTTTTTAGTTGACTCAAGAGTGAAAAAGCTTAGAGGAAATGCAGACTCAGAGAAATTGGTAGCCTGTTACTGTCCCTTGGGCATGGGGTAGGAGACTTCCTCAGGGCTCCCTGTGTGCAACAGACTCAGCCTCAGAAACCACTTAAAGATGCTTAACTAGAAAGTGTGCCAACAGGAAAAGACTCAAATGTAAAGGATACAACAAGATGACTCGAAGAAATTGAACCTGTCGAAAGAGTCATCCTCAGCATCCATCACTTAGAGTCATTGTGTAAGAAAAAGCATTATTGTGAACACTGCATGCTTTTATTGGGACTGCAGGTGAGAGGTGCTAAGCAGTAAGAGAGCTAAAAAGTTGTTAAGATTAAACTAAAGCAGTATGTGACATTGTTAACCTTTGTCTCTTGGCAGTACCTCAAATAACAAGGTATAAATCTAACTACATTCATTCTCTTTTTCTATTGAAACTTACATGTTAGGAACAAAACATGTGGGTAAAAACAGTAAGTTCACTATTCCCTTGGAAAGATCAAAGCCAAACAAAGCAGAAACAGCTTACCAAGGACGTATTTAGAGATCTCGGGGAATCGGGGAATGTCTGTTGCCATGCTGTAAAGGGCTAGGTGGGCAGGTGCGAAATCTCTCAAAGCAGTTCTCTATAGTATACAGAAAGCAATGTCCTTTCTAAAGAAAGCTGATTGCTCAGAGGCATCCAATAGACATGGGGAAAACCTGAGATGTTACTTTTAGTGTTGCTTTTGTAAAATAAAAGGGACATTTTGAATTACTGAGGCTAAGCAAATTTATCTTAAAAATTACTACACTGGGCTTTATTATTTAGAGGGGGAAAGAAGAGTAAGACAAATGGTAGTCTGTGAATCCCTTACAGCTGTTTCAGAGATGTGACTCATACACTTTTTCCATGCCATAGCAGTGTTCTGTATCAGGTCAGACTTAAGGCCACATAACTAGGTATCCTATTTTGAAGAAGGGTAAAATTGGATGCAAGTATAACAATTGGCAAATGAATACCTTTTCTGGCTTTTGCTGGTTTCAGCTCATGAACTCTGTAAGCAGAAGTAGTTTTTTCTGCCATTAACTTTTCTGATTTACTCCTCAAATCATATAAAACATCTCTAACATACTTCAGCTGGCAGCTCTACAACTCAGCTAGCTTTTGCTTGAAAACCTAGTTCTGTTTGTTTTGAACATGTATTCTCCCACTTTCATGTGATGCTCTCAAAATTTTTAACCATTTGTCTATTTCCAATCTCATCATGCCACATATAATCCTATGGATTATTGTCATAACTCTTCTCAGGCATCACTGTTCCAAACTGTAGTGTCCCAACATGCTCGTTCTCCAAATAGAAGCCACAACGTATTTTTGATCTTCCTGGACAACCTCTTCTTGACTTTTCCAGTTCTCTATACCCTTTTTAAAATGGGAACACAAGTACTGAATGCAGCATTTCAAGTGGCAAGATAACCATGGATTTATACAAGTGGCATATTAATGCTTCCTGGTTTGCTGTCTTTTATTTTATTCTAATAATTCCTGGCATTTTGTTTACTTTTCTGACAACTACCACATACTGAACCAATATTTTCACGGCACTTACTATCCAATCAATCATAATCCCTGCTGTTTAGAGGGCTATGAGAGATAACCTCATTCCTGCAGGGTAACTCAAGAAACCATATTTTTATATGTGAAGTTAGAATTACTTTTTTCCTATATATTTTGCCTTTCATTTATTCGCATTAAATTTTACTGCATCTTTTTTTCCAGTCTGTCCTGGTTTGACCAGAAGAACTAAGAATTTGTTAGGGTCAAAAGAACAATCTCTTTGAGAGGGCCTCCTAGATACCCCCTCTCCCCAAATGGGGACAGCAAAACAAAATAAAAGCACCAGCCACACAGATAGTGAATTATAAGAATAGCTTTATCTATATTTAAATGCTACAACAATATATATAAAAAAAAAAAATGAAAGGAAAGATTTGTTAGCTGAAAATAGCTTCAGGCCCCCCCCCTCTACAATTGCTGAGTTTCACAGGCCTGGTAACTGACACAGGCCCTTAGGCCTATCAATCATCACCCTTTATCAGAACCTGCCGCTTTTTGCCAAAAGCAAGCTTCTCACTTCCACCCCGGGGAGGGGAAATGGGAGTTAACCCAGCCGGCCAAGAGATTAAAAGCAATATATACTTATCGATTTATAACCCAGCCATTAGAGGGGAGTAACCCGAGCTGCAAGCAGAGGAAAGGCAAAAATCCGTAAGGAAGTTCTTTCCCGTCACTTCCTTATATAAACAAGGATACATTATTTTTCACGTGACAATCGGCTGTCCGTTTATTTGTCCCCCTGTATGATGTTCCGGGTCACAGCCTTTGGTTCCTCAGGGCACAGTTCCAACTTTCGTTTTCCTTATCAGTCCTTTCTGGTAAATTCTTTCGCGAGCAAAGGAAGGCGGGGGAAAAGAAGACCAGCCACAGTGTTTTCTTAAAAAGGAAGCGTCTCTGTCCCTTGTCTGTCTAAAAACAGACAAGCCTAATTTCTTTAAAGAGAGAATGACGTACAAATGCCAGAGGATCCTTGATGTCCCTTTCTCTTCAATTTTAGTCACCCTATGACACACTCTAATGAAGTTCTTCCACTGTTCCTTAACAATCATGCTGCAACCTTTGCTACCACATTCTTTGTTTTCTTTTCTATCTTGTTTATCAATGTGATGAACAACACCGGTTCCCATCCAGGTCCCTTAAGAACTTCATTTGTGATTTCTTTCTACTGTAAGGACTAAAAATTTACTTCTGTCTTCTGTATCTTGTGTTTTATTTATCCATACGTATCCATGTGAAGATTTTCGCTCTTATGCTCTTTTATGTATTCATATTTTTAACTGTCATGATGTTTAAAACATCCCAAAACTACTAAAAAGAAAACAAGCTACAGATGACTGATGTGGAGCTTTAACAAAGTTTTAATCCGTTTTGTCAGCAGTCTACGGCTGAGAATCAAACTATGTTTTTTACAAAATGGAAATGCATCCTGATTTTGCTTATGCCATTGGAATACCCCAGGATGATGGCAACTCAAGCATGCATAGCTAAGCCAGCTTTACCCTCACAGGTTTAGTCATGCCATTGCTTCAGTGGTGAAAAGTTCAATGCAGACTAACCAAGTTGATAACCACTCACCTTCTCAGGAACATTTTATTTCAAGCTATTTTGGCTTGAAATGTAGAAATACGGAACGAAAACTGTAGACAATCAGTTTACAAACAGCAAAGCATTTCATTAAGAGTTAGTGATGACATGCTGTTTTGTAGTTGACAGGAAAACCTGGGACGTCTGTGGAAGGAAAATATGGGTTACATCTACATAAATAGAAAAGAATTTAATTTAGTAGCTTGAGAGGAGTTCTTCAAGTATTGACCTGATACTGTGTATTTGCAGAACTGAACAGCATGAACTGTGGTGACCACTATGTGAAGAGGAAAGAGAACAATTTGCCCTAGTCAGCATGTTATTACACTGCCCTCTTCCTGCAGTTTCAAGGTAAAATACACCTCTACATTTGAAATTAATTTGTTGGCATTCTTTTATGGACTCAATAACTTTATAAGAAAGGTATTTAGCTCTTAATTTCTAGTGTAGTTAATGCCTATGATACAATACCTCTGTTTCTATTTCTTTTGATAGAATTTTCACTGAACAGCTGTGAAGTAAGTCAAAAGTCTATTATGCATTCAGCACCATCAGTATTTTACAAGAGATGAAATTCAGTTTCAAGCAAATCCAAGCCAGTTTATTTTTATTCATAAAGAATCTTTAAATTTAGATAGTTATGGTGAAACTATTGCCATTTAGTTTAAATAGTCTTTGGAGATGAGCTTGTATTTGTGAGTTTAATAAGGAAGTTGTTTAGCCTCAAACAGATTAGCTGTTAAATAAAAATATTTTTCCATGATTAAGAAATGTAAATTGTTTTAACATTAATGTATCCTGGTAGCATCAAGTGATTTTGATGTATTCTACATTTACCACTGTCAACCTTATATAACAAAGTGATCAGAAAAATTGGTTCAGTCTTGAAATGTAAACCACAATATTCACGAGTATAGATCTCAGACAAAATTTGAGGTATTAAGCACTGAAAATATTCCCTTAAAGGAAGACTGCTTTTTGGGGCAGGGGGCATTCAGGGGTCTATGATACGCATGAAAAGAGCTGACTGTGCCATCAGGAATGACAGTTTGTGGGAAAGGTGATGAGTAGAAACGCTGATGGAGATAGAACTGAAGCAGTTGACTTATCTGTTGTGTAGGATTATCTGATTTTAGTGTCAACATTTTAGTAACGAATCTGAGTTACTTAATTGCTCAGTCCATGAAAGAGTAAGACTCCAAGTACAGCCACGTGGCAGACTATATACCACTTACTACCTATTAATTAAGATTGTCAACTAGGTGGGTAGGTGACTTTCTTCTGCATAAATAATGAAAGAACTACTACTGCTCCAGAACTACATCAAATTAATGGCTCTGGTGAATGGTAAAGATAATACAACATAGAAATGTCACGTCTGTGGGACATGGATGTATCAGAATGAACACACACTTGATGTGTATTTTTTACTGTGTGTGATATATAGAGTGAATGATATTTCCTAGAGCTATCAGGTATGCAAAAGTAATTTGTTGCTTAAGAAGCTAGATAACTTTAAAAGTAGTGTTTGCTGAAGGTGTAACACAGAGTTCTCTTCCTCAGCCAGAAAAGCCCCAAGCACTTTTTGATCTCTAACTGTCATATGGAAACACAGTTCTTATGATCTGAACATCCAAAGGAAAATGACATACTTTGCTTGAGCAAAAAGGAACTGTCAATTTTTTTTAAAATTCCCCGTATGTGAGAGATCTGGATGCAGTGAGGATGGAGGAGTTAGTCCAGCAGTATGACATTTCTTGCATCATGGGGCATGAAGAACAGCCTGCAGTGAATGCATGGGGGAAGGAGTAGAGTAGGTATCAAGTAACCTATGTGGTAAATCAACATCCTGTTCTATTTGAAGCTTTCCAGATCATGTTGCAATTGTGACATACAGCAAACATTTCTCCTCTGCAAAAATGGGCATGTCTTCCTTTGGAGACTATTAACATCAATACATACATTTCATAGCCTAAAGAATGAGACATGAATAATTCATGTACTCCTGTTGAACAGAAGTAATAGCACCACTGAGAAATAAAAATGTTTACTAAATCTAATGGACAACAATGATATGTGGTTGGTACGAAGAAATAACAATTAAAAAAAAAGGTAATTTACCCCATTACCTATTATTTAAGAGCAGAAAAGGAACTAAGTCAGCTGGTTAAATTTTAGTTATTTGCTCATAGTTTAGGAACCTTTCTAATAAACTACTGTGAAAGTAACAATTTGAAGCATGACATAGATTAATTAGCAGTATGGCTAGGCTTCGCGAACGAAGATCCAGGGAGGGCTCCACCCATGCTCCTCATCAGCGCCTTTTCCAAGCACACTGATAAAAAGAGGATAGCGGATAGCACCCTCCAGCCTGCGCAATGGATTTTTTTTAGGTGAGACACAGCATGCGCAGAGCTGGACCCACCCTTTAGTCCTAAGGTTCATCTGCCAGGGCCTAGCAAGCTTGGACCCTGGCAGCCAAGTCCTTAGGACGTAGGTTTTATTAGAGTGTCCTTCTCTTAGATGGAAGGCCTTCCAGGGCTAAACGAGCTCCATCTGCCTGGGTTTGGAATTAGAGTTGTCCTTCTCCTAGAATGACTGCCAGAAGGCTAATGAGTTCATCCTACCCATAGAAGGATTATAGGAACATGGGTTTCACTCCCCACACTTTACCGTGGGCAATGAGTTTAATGCTCCCTTTAATTAGCAGTAGCACAAGTCATATGCTATGTATCTTTCTGGCACTTGCAAGATGACAATATTTCTATTAGATTTTGACAACTGGATTTACAGCTCTATGCATTTAACGGATGCGTTTGACACTTGTGTTGATCTATCAACTATTTAAATTGCTCATGTTCTCAAATCTAAAGTTATTTTCTGAACACATGGTTGGTAAATTTTGTTCATTTATAGCCATTAAACATAACACAGATTACAGAATTTAGAGACAGATAAGAGGTTGTTGTTACTGCAGTTACCAGCTGGCTAGGAGATGCTTTGAAATTAATTTTTTATTTTCAAGGAAAAAAAAATCAGTGAACCTTTGATATAGGTTCATATAACCAGTAATAATAAAGTCAGTCCTTAACATTGAGGAAAAAAATGATTCAGGGGCTCAGAAATAGGGCAGCTGGAAAAATAACCCTCTCAAGAGTAGTGAACAAGCTTCTAGGAGATCCATAGCCTAAAAGAATTAAAATTATAGCAAACCTTATTGGTCAGCAGTGGCAAGAGGCTAGTAGAAAAAAAATTCTCTAAAAATTCCTTAGCGATGACAAAAACAGGAGTATTATTCTTGGAATGAAAACTATGGTTTAAAATAGCTCCAGTATATATATGAGTCAAAACTGAGAGGCAAATAGAAGAAAACAACCTAGTTGCATTTAGTGTTTCCTGATGTTGACTAATTGCTAGCTATTCCTTCAAGTAGAAGAGGACTTGTCCTGCGTGGTGTAAGTAAAACAGTGTTCTTAATCCCAGAGTGATTTGATATTATGTGTTTAGTGATTCATCTGAAGCTTGCTTCTGCTAATACACATAATATATATATTTACTGAGTATTTTTCTTTATTTTTGTAAGGTAATGCTGATGTTTATCCTTATCTGTGTATATATAGCTATATCTGAGATATGAGTGGTAGAAATAAAGATGAAAACAAACAAATACATTTTGAATTCATTAAAACGGCCTCACACATATATGCTTTTTGTAGAATGGGCAATAAATGAATGCTTCCATATTTGATTATTGCTTATTAAATACAGCTACTATAACAAAACAAATTAGCTTAGACTGCAAAGGTTATTGCATTTTCCTTGATAGTGAGAAGATGTCAGACAAAATGTATTTATGTGTGGGTGTCAGTTGCGCAGCGTTGAGGGGGTGCAGAAGGAAGAGATGAAGCAGGAGGTCAGGATGCAAGAGCAAGAGCTTGTTTAATTCAAAAACCCTGGCTTTTAAGGGGCCGGGGTAGGAGGCTGGTCAATACACAGGAAGGGGCAGGGTCCCCAGCCGGCTATCCAGTAGGGAAGAAGCTGAGGGCAACAATCCAATAGCATTAGGACAAAGGCGGGGCTAACTCAAGACTCTCTGCCCATGTGCTCCAACACATAGCAGGAAACAAAGAAAAGAAACTAAAAACCAGTTTGACTTGCTTTTCTAGGATGAGTCATCTCTGAGCTGCAGGGAAACAAAAAGAACTAGAATGCAGAAAAACCTGTTTGACTCTCCTTGCTACAGGGAGTACAAAGGCAGCTTAAGAGGGTACTTAGAGCAACAATGGGCAATAGGCAAGGCATTCAGCCAGCAGAGATAAGAAAGTGAGTTCATCTGTAAACATGTCTCAAAATTCAGTCTCTCTGGTGTTATCCTTCTGCTTTATCATTAAAGCGTGTTTCTTCCATTCTTCATACTTTGGTGTGTTTCCCCACATTTATGTAGAATTATTTTTGCCTCTGTGTGACAATCTTATGCACTGAAAAAACTTAGGAGGCTGAGTGAAAGTGGGATCTGTAAGAAAAATATGTCATCAGGTAATTGAAAGCTAGAGTGGCAGAAATCCAGTTTTGCGGAAAACTCCAAATATATCAGTTCCTTATTTAATGTGCTTCAGTTTGCTATCTAATTATTGTATAATTATTGTATTTTCCAATTTAGCTTTTTATTGTAGAGCTTTCAATGACTAGAATTAAGAACTTTCAGTAAGGGGAAGGGTTAAAAATTAAACACACATAAATTGGGTCTTTATCTGCAGAGATGTTCAGATTTTGACTTGAATGAAGTTGTGAACAATTTGATTTAACTTTGAAGTTAGACCTGCCCTGAGCAGAGGGTTGAAGCAGAGGACCTTCAGAGGTCCCTTCCACCCTCAGTTGTGCTATGTTGTGTGATATAGGTCCCACATGAAGAACATCAAAGAAGTGAATATCAACCTTTTTACCTCTTCATTTACAGAACCAATCGTGTTGATTATCATTTGCACTTTATTACTGGTTGTGTATATGATAAAGTTTGTAGTAGAGGTGAAGGGTAGGATGAAGAAGAGGCACCACTGGACTGTGGGATCTAATGAGTAACTAGGAATAGATCACTTTTATTTCTCACTTTAATTTCGCTCCATTTGGTTTCAGTACTTCCCTCTACGCCATGTGTAAGGTTGTGGATTAGAAATGAAAGGCTGATAGGAGTTTCTTAGCCCTCCATCTTCTTACATCTCTTCCACAGCCACTCCGTCTTCTTACATCTCTTCCACAGCCACTCATGTATTTATAGTTCATCATTCACCATTGTGCTGTTGCCAAGGCGTTGGCACCAGCCCAGCCCACAGACTAGGATGTTCATGTTCAATTACTATCTTGGTCAGTTTGTTACATCTTTCCTGAAGAAGCAACCTACAAAAAAGAAATACTGGCATTGAGCTGATTATACAGCAACCACAACTAAGCAGAATGGTAGAGGACATTTCTCAAACCCCTGGACTTTTCCTCTCACAGTATCAGATACCAATGGTAAACATTAAAGATGTCAAAACTTCTCAGAAGAATCTTGAGAATCATTTATAATGACAGATGATATGATTGAGAGCAGCCCTGCCAAGAGGGACCTAGGGGTACTTGTGAATGAAAAGCTTGACAGGAGCCAACAATGTGTGCTCACAGCCCAGAAGGCTAACCAAATCCTAGGCTGCATCAAAAGAAGCATGGTCAGCAGGTCAAGAGAGGTGATTCTGCCCCTCTACTCTGCTTTCATGAGACCTGACCTGGACTACTGTGTCCAGCTCTGAAGTCCTCAGCATAAGGACAGGAACCTGCTGGAGTGGGTAAAGAGGAGGGTTAAAAAAATGATTAGAGGGATGGAATAACTCTCCTTTGAAGAAAGGCTGAGAGATTTGGAGTTGTTCAGCCTTGTGGTCTATCAGTGCATTTCCTGTTAATAACCTCCCCTTTGTGGGGACTTTACACATCAAGATCCAGTTGTGTTACTTCTAGTCTTTGGTCATAACTAGTAGTGAAGCCCATGACAATCCAGCCTTCTGCCTTCTGTTATTACTGAGTGATGCCATCATAAAACCAACCCTGTTGATATAGTCTCAGTTTTGTTAAAGCTGAAAGTCTGTTTTAGAGTCCGGTAACTTAGCTCTACTGGCTCAGATGTCAGTCAGAGAAATTATTTTGTATTTTTTAACTTCTTTTTGTTCATTTTTTCCCCTCAACTTGTTGCAGTCAGTTATGCAGTTAAATTTTCACTTGCACATCTTTTTTTGTGAAAGTCTGCTGTCACAAAAGGTTCTTCTAACAACCATAGTTTCCCTTCCCACAGACTGAAAGGAAATTTCTTTTATTTCTTTCTCTAAAACAGATCACAACTACAGTCAACTGAGAAGATAAAAAAAAAACACAAACTAATGAACAAAACAAACCCAACAAAACACAAAAAACAACCAACCCCCCCCTTCCCCCCCCCTCCAAAAAAACCCACAGCCAAAAATATAAAACTTTTAATCTACTGTTTGCACATGGTTCTTGCCCTGCTGCTGCCTTCAGAAAACTCTCATAGAAAATGTCCTGGTAAGATGTTACTGATCAGACATTTCCAGGGCAACATGATATTCTATACCTTCAGTAATTCATTCTTAACTGCAAAATGTTTTCAAGCCCTCACATCAAAACCAATATAGAAATGCAAAACATTAATAACACAAGTGAAAATTAAACGTTCTGTGAAGAACAGGTAATAATTTCTTTATATGTCTGTCTCTGCAAACCTTTTTTTTTTGACTAAGTGAGAAGTGATTTGTGTCACCAAGGTGGTTTTCTTAGGCTTTTATACTGTCTTTTCAATGAGTCTCTTTTAGCAACTTATGCTTCTGAAAGGCTCAAATTCTGTGCTGTGAATGCATGTGCAGTAAGAGCTGTGAAGAGTGTGGCTTTTGAACAATTGAAAAATTGGTGAAGAACATTTGACTCTTATTTTCATCTTCTTATCTGAGGTTTATTCTTCACTCCTTTCCAAGTCAAAATAAATTTGACCAAGAGAAGTAGCAGTTAAAAATTATTTACTTCTGCAAAAGCTATTGTTTTGGGGTACGTAAAAAACATGGACAGGGTCAGCACACACACCAGACCGATGTCAGGAGTGGCAGCAACCCCCGTCCTGGTGGAGCTGCAGCAGCGGCTGGTGCGCATGGCAGGGCAGTGGGATGGAGCACCCCAGCTGCAGGAGTGGTTTCCCGGTGGCAGCCCCGCCAGCCACAGCAGCTCACACCCCCATCCTATCGTCACCGAGCTGCATAGAGTGGCACGCAGTGAAACAGAGTGGCACGCAGCTCCAATGCAGCCCTGCGCATCACCAGCATGGGGATGAGTGCAAAACGAGCAGCGCGCCTGGAAGTACACCATGTGCATGACATGACAAACTCTATAAATCTCACAGTAATTGGCACGATCTCTTCTTGGCGGCATGGTAGAGAGGGAAGAGGCATCCATCTTGGCTGGGAGAAGCAGAGACCACATAGTGGGGTTCTTTTTCATCCAACATCATCTATCTCCATCCACCATCCTGGTTTCTTCCACCCACCATTCCAACTCACTGCATCTCCTTTTCACCCCATCTGAACTATATTACCTGGTTTGTTGTGGTTGGGGGGTGAACTGCATTTTGTGGTGGGGGTCTGGGACATTTACCGATTCTGTATTCACCCTTTTTCTTTCTAAATGTTATTCTTACTCTGCCTTTGGATGTATGTGATTTGTTCCATCCTTCCTTTTCTGTGTGTGTGTGTGAGGCTTCTTATTTGGGTTTTCCCCCACAATTGTCCCCAAACCAGGACAGCTATCTTTTTAAAAAATATGGATTAATTTTTCTCAATGAAGCAGAGGATTTAAAAAATAATTCCACATATATTTTTCATATATAGCTTTATCATCAGTGCCCATATGTTTGTCTTTCAATCCCTGTATTTTAAAAATCAATAAATTAAAAAAATTATTTATGATCCCATATATAACTCTAGATAAGAGTCAAATTCTGGCTTCCTTAATGCTGATATAATTATCTTATATTTTTAATCATTTTCATTCTTATTTGTTCAGAAATTACTTTTTTATATCCAACATTTAATATGAAATAAAGTTCTCTGTTTTGTTATCAAACTTGCATATAGTTTTTAATTTTACTTTATTTAAGCCTTATTTATTTTCAGTGAGCTACTTTGAAGAACTTATAGGAGGGGGGGAAACCATTTCCTATTCAAGTATTCTCTAAGTAAATAAAAATATTTCTGTGGATATCTCAAGAGTGACTGAGGGTAAAAATTTCCAGTAGAATTTATTTTCCTGCTTAGAGAAAAACTATCAAAGTTAAGAAATTTGACAATTTAAAACCTATGTTATTTGAAGATAAATATTTTGAATATGTACTGATATGTAAGATATATCTGTTCTCATTAAGAATTTTTAAAGTCAGCTGCCTAAGCCTGAACTAGTCTTTTTAGATCTCTTTTATAATCAGAGAAGAGAAACAGACACACTGTAGTGACCCACCTTATTGCACTTATGAATTAGATTTCAAGTATTTCCTAGGTACCTGATGTAGATGGGGATGTCCCTGCCCATTGCAGGAGGGTTGGACTAGATGACCTCCAGAGGTCCCTTCCAACCTAAATGATTCTATGATTCTAGGTAGGGCATGTGGATTGATCTGCATTTTTTTCCCCATAAGAGCAGGTCACTTGTTTCTATGACTAGCTAAGACTTAGATATTTCACTCTTAAAGTTTCCAACCACTACTCATGCAGAATTCTGTCACACATATTTATCTGTTTAAAAGCCTAAAAAGGCACTGTGTTTGGACTCTACAACTATTCCAACAGTGTAAAAATGCTTTCCTGCTAAAGCAGAAATTAGTATAGCATTCTGGTGAAATATAATGTGTGCTGTATTTGTCATGTTATCACTCAATCATTCATGATCTAAAGAGAGTAAGAATTTCTTCAATGAAAAGTACATAGGTTTAGAATACATGACACTTTTCACTGAAATAAGACACTGACTTCTTACCACTTTAATCACATTTTCTACTTCAGAAGATCATTAAAACTTCTATTGAAATCAGAGCAAAAATATCTGAAAGAGAATGTGTATAATATGTTGCAATATGAATGTTTCATAGTCTATTCACCCTGTGGCGTTGGACAGGCTTGAGGCATTTAATTCTGGTGTTCAGAGTGACATCACAGCCAGTCTCAGATTTCACAATTACTTAAATTTAGTCAAAATTTCTTACAGATACTGATGAGATAGTATGTATCATGGGGTTTGATCAATGTTGTTGGACTTACTTCAGGGAAAGGAAGCTCTAAGCTCTCTTTTTAATGTAAGTTTACTTTTTTATATTTCTGTATTTCTGACTATTATGATGTATGTTATTTGTAAGAGTAAAGTTGCAATGCAAACTTCTGCAACTTCATCCTAAAAATACTGCAGATTTTTTCTTTTTGAAAAATTTCAGAAATGCTTTCATCTATCACTTTTAGATATAAAAATTAACCATATGGACCATACGGAAGGGTCTCTATTTCCACTCAGCCAAATTCAACACAGAACTTAATTTTAGGAATAAATATTGGGAAGAAGCATCCATAGTTAATTAAGTTTCACACTCTCTCCTGCCAGAGTTCAGCAGTTCTTGCATTAGGCATATTATGGAACTGTGTCACCTATGAAACAAATACCACCTGTACTCACAAAATCCAAGTAAAATTTATGAGAGCTCTTCTGCATCATAAAACAAATTATAAATAAATATTATGTAGATATAAAGCTGTTTCAACCAGGGCTTTCCCAATTCTCCAACAGAGGGAATAGAAAACTCATTCCTTTTGGGATGTTATTTCACATTACAGGATTTTTTTTTCCTGAGCCATAATATATTATGTGATTGTTCCGCAAGTTTTAAGAGGAGAGAGAACATCATCTTGTCTATGGAGTTTTGGTGTGTTGTAGGGGATTATGGTCATTTGTCTATGCAAAAAGCATATTAAAATGTTTCTCCATGTTCATGTTTTTAGGGTAAAAATGTACACCACATTCATTACTTTAGACCACAAGCTGCACAGAAGGTGGATCTGGAAAGGAAAAGAGAGATGTGACTTCTGACAGAACTTGCCAATATTATTCCAGTTTAAGACAATTCATCTTTATCAATGATTAGCATGACAGACAAAATTGGCTTAAATGATTGATGTTATAGTCAAAGAGACTGAAATCAAATTTTATGATTTTATTGAAAAGGCAAATAAGCAAAGCAGTGCGCTGGGCGACCGGGGAGACACCTGCTCCGCCAAGGTTTGCAACTAGATATTGCTAACACACGGCTTTTTATACTGTTCATGGTTTCGTTTCTTCTTCTGTGTTCCCACAGTTTTGGTTCCCCTTCTCGACCCTTTTCCGTACTCGTGCGATTTCAGTAGAGCAACAACCTTGAAGTCGTAACATGTTATCTTCTTAACAGCAAAGCAAGCCTTCTTAATAACAAAGCAAGCCTTTTTAACAACAAAGCAAGCCTTTAAGCAATTACACAATAAGCTTTTCTTTTGCAAACCATGCTTAACAGGGTATGGTCTCATTTTGTGGCTTGACAGATAGAAAGCTTTACAGAAACAGGTCTACAGAAATATTTCTACAACTTATTTGTTTGATGAGCAAATTGCACATAGTTCACCTGTTTCAATTGATCTATTCTAGAAGTGACATAACAGCTGATGAACCTGACTACAGAGGTTAGAAAGTAAAAATGACAATGGTAATAAATAGCATTATATAAATGTATATTAAGTCAAAAAACAGGGAAAAAGTTGGTCTTACTAGTAAATTGCCTTAATCTTAGGAGTGACTGTTTTGACAAAAAGAAGTTTAAAGGGACAGATTAGATACCTTTGGAAGCTAGTCCCTTCCTAGTTTTCACACAGAAATCTAATAGCAGTTGTAGGGACTTGTGCATTAAAAAGCTGAATTTTCTTCCTGCGAAACATATCATGCAGTATTCTTTACAGTTGAAATGCAGGTATGTGAGAACTACAGTGAGGATTAACACTTAGGAAAGAATAGACAAAGTCTGGTATATTTTATGAGATAAGAATTTATTATGCATATATCACACAAGATTTCTGCTCTTAGAAGTATTAATGCATTAAGCTTGGGAGTACATCCATACTCCAGGATCTGGGCAGCCTCTGATTTCTCTCCAGCCTGTACTGGCATGAAACTGTATATGTGTGAGCCTTTCTCCACATCACAGGAAAATAGTCCAGGCCTTGAAGTCTGTGGTTAACCTTAGTTTTGTACATAGTGTAATATATGTACATCTGATTCATGTAATAATACAGAGACAAGATGATAAAATATGACCTTTCCTTGTATAACCACAAGTTATATGTAGTGTTTTAATGTCTTGTGAGAGACATTTGGGTGTGTCTCTCGGTGGATCAATAGGGGCTCTGTGTTGGCTTGTGAAGGGGGGGGAAATGTCTGGAGTACCTGAAACTGAGGTTACCCCGAGGTAATGTCTGAACTGAGGAAGTTATCCGACAGACCCACTGCTGCTGGAGGCACCTCGTTCTTCACCACCACGTAGCTTTGCATCCTGTAGCAGGGGAGGGTGCGAAAAATTACTGGCTCAGAAGATGAAGATAGCATGAACTGAAGAAGAACACGCCCATTTATGAATGAATATAAAACCTGGAAAAACAAGAGTTCCCCCTGTGCATGTGTTGGAGGCAGAGACCCCCCAGGCACCCTCAGCACTGTTTGTTTGCCTTAATTCACCTTAATAAATGGAAATTGATTATTTAGCATTTTATCTATGAATAATTATTACAATAGGAAGAAGGGAGAATTAAAAAATCCAGAGGCAGCACTATAAATAAGCTTGCAAAGTCAAAGCATTGATGATTCTTTGGATTGCTTTGCTCCATAGAGTACTTCCTTGATTATAGAATCATAGAATCATAGAATCATAGAATGGCCAGGTTGGAAGGGACCCTAAAGATCATCTAGTTCCAACCTCCCCGCACTGAACAGGGGTGCCAATCACTAGACCAGGTCACCCAG
>VWZO01015898.1:77010-131996 GCA_013396975.1 Bucco capensis | reverse complement strand
GTTTTGATTAGTTTACTGGCTATCAGCTGTAGGTAGCCAGGATCTTTCATTTGAACAAAAGAGAAAAATAAAGTGGGAGAAATGAAGATGTAAACTGCTGCAATTTCAACTCCATGAAAAGGAAACTCCTCTTTCAGGATTTCCCAGCAATCTCAATGTTTGGATCTGATGATTACAGGACACTGTATATCAAAGTTGCTCAGCAGCTGCTGTTTCTCAGAATGGTTTGAATGGAAGAGACCTAAAAATGACCTCTTTGGTGAGGTTACAGATCAGGACAGATAAAATAGCCTGTTAAAGGACTCTTCAATGGAGAATGAAGAGGTAGAATGCATTTTTTTGTAGCTATTAAGCTCTGAATGGACAGCAGCATAACATAGTTCTGAAAATAGGAAAGAAAAAAAGTAAAACATGTTTTATCTGCTTTAAGAAATGTGCCTTCTTAATGTGCAGTCAAGTGAGTTAGGGCCAAATTTACAGAAGATAATGTGCTTCCATAAAAGAGCAGAAAAGAATAAATAATAAACCGATGTAAATCTTGGGGAAGTAACGTGGACCTTTTGTGTCAGCAAACAGCTGGGTTTCCAAACAGTCTCACTTCCTTAGTCTGGAATTAATATGCTTCCATATCTTGTTTGATCTTGGGTTGGAAGCACAAAGGTAGCACTTCTGCTGGCTTCAGGCTGGGTCTGAAAGGATAACAGAAGACGCAAATTGAAAGCCTGTGTTGAGTTTGTTGCATTTTGGATCACTGAATCCTGTATCACTGTTTCAGTTCTGCCCACATCTGTGCAAGCTCCCAAGCAACTCTACTCCCTCTGTATACCTCAAGGTAAGGATAAAGTGCAAAAGGGAAGTTCTAAATACTTATGTCCTCTATGCAGGAAATGGTACTATAGATCTGTCCGGATATAACACCTTCTTTCTTCTGAAGAAAGGGGCTCAAAGTGTGGCTGCCAAGTTAAGTATCATCTTTCTTAAATGGAACTTTTCTTTCTATCCTCAGGAAGAAGTTATCTTTGCTGAGGTCGAGCATTTTTACATATAAGGATGGATTGACTGTATTGGTAAGTCAGTGTCTTCATGCAGAAAGACTGCTGAAAGGTCAACTTCTCCTGAGTCAGAAATGGTCTTATCATGTCCTTGTCAGTCATTTCAAAATCTGTCAGTTCTTTCTATTGGCCTGCTGAGCACTAAACATGCTACAAGCTGATTATTATGCTTTAATAAGACATATAGCCATGGTTCATTGCATCATGTCATACTCTGGTCATAAAGTACAAGAAGTCTTCTATCATAAGGGGATGCCAGAAGGAATACTGTGAAAGTTGTTCTTTTAAAACCTCCTTTTTTGCTCATGCTGGAGGAAATAACAGTTCTAAATGGAATAAGATTTGTTTAAAAGCTCTAAAGGAAAAGTAATCTTTTTTCTTACCTGTTTTTAGAACCTTAATATTTTAGATGGAACCTTTTTAGCCATTTTTACATTATCAAAACACCCTAGTCTTCTCTTTGCTTGTTAATTGTATATGAAAGCTGAATAACATATGAATCAGTGATTTGGTCACTACCTTAAAGGGCTGGGAAAAGCCTGGGTACATGCAGCAGATTTACTGTGTGACCTTACACTTCTTAATCTTTCCATGGCTTTAGTTCTTCATTTGCAAAATCAGGATTTGATGGGTTTCTGCCTCACACACATAAAAGCTTGTGAAACACTTCAATATTAAAATCTCCATGACTAATATTAAATAAACCAAGTAAACAGCTAACAATTATTACTCTGGCAGCTAAATCTTTAAGAAAAACATCATGTATTTAGAGACTCACAATAACACCCTGAAAAGTGGCAGTATGACAATACTTGTATGTCATCAGGACAGATACCCTGGAGAGATCCCACACAATTTCTTCAAGTGTTCTGAAAAAATGACCCAAGAAATGAGGACTTTCCAGGCATTTAAGTACATTTTTTTCTGAAGAAAAAGGAAAATTATTGCTTTAGTTCAAGGGTTTTATAGAGGAAGACTGCAAAACACTGCAAGAAAAGAAAAATATGAAAAACCATGAGGCTTTTTTCAGATATGCATGTTGGGGCTTCCTATGAAGTAAGCATTAAGAGCAGCTTTTTGGTTTGTTCGTTTTTGCACTAACACCAGCATCCTGGGGTCCTGAAATGAGAAAGGTTCAGTGATTTGGGGGCTTTTTTCTTTTGAGACTCTTGTCTAAGAGCAGGCCCTCAGGAAAAAGTATCTTGGAAGAAAGAATATTATGCTGGAGTGTTATGGGGTACGTGAAACAGGAAGTTCGTTGCATCCACCTTTTGTCCTCCTCCTTCCCCTAAATATGTTTGTTTTGTTTTGTTTCTAAACTGCTCTGCTGCGTGGCTAGCACCTTCTGCAGCAGACTGTGGTGGGTGTGGGGTGGGCCAGACCAGCGACGCCTGGGAGCCCTGGCCCTGGCCAGGGCGGAGAGAGGGGATGGCATGCCCCAGAGCAGCAGCTGCTTACAGCCCAGCCCGCACCCTGGCAGCAGTGACAGCTCGAATCCCAGCACGGTGACAGCTCAAGTCCCAGCATGGACTGAGTCTGCAATGCCGGAAGCAGCTTTTCATGTGCAAGTCAACAGGACAAAAGAGCTGCCCCGAAAGGACCTCTCGGTGCAAAGAACTCTGAGAGTCACGCGTACAGGGAACTCTGGGGAATCTCACAATAATTCATCCCTTGTTTAACACCAGCTCAGGACAGGCAACTTCACTTCATCCCAGGAGCACAGGGCAGGAGAGAGGTCAGATCGGGACCCTACCACGTGGTCCTCTGCCATCTTGAATACCACATAGCACTCTGACCTCCCATCTGGACTGGGAGTTTCTTCTCTTCAGTCATCCAACCCCATCCACCATCCTGGTTCCTCCTTCTACATCTCAGCTCACCTGATTTTCCTTCTCACCCCAACCAGACTATATTTCTTGCAGGTTTTATCGGGGGTAGGGGGGGACAAACCTACAGTGAAGGGGGAGGGATCGGGAAGATTTCTTACCTATTTCTGTATTTTCACTGTTATATATATATATTTGTTAAAGTTATTCTTTATCACTTTTGCCTTGGATGTGCATGTGTTTTTATTCTACGTTCCTTCCTTTGTCCTGGGAGGGGGACGTTCCTTATCTGGGTCTTTCCTAAAAATTTTCTTATCAAACCAAGGCAGCCTCACCTGTGAAACTTGGCTGCACATAATTCAATGTGCTTCTAGAACCCTCCTCTCTCCTCCGCCTGCCATGCCTGCTTCTCCTGAATGGCGCTACAGGCACTCCAGGAATCTTTACTGCACAGGGGCTCACAAGGGACTAGCACCATTTTGCTCTTTTCCAGTATTTGCCTGACCTGCTGCTCTGGCCACATCAAGGCACAAAGCTATTTTGCTTCCCAGTGCTCATCCCACATACTTTTTTATTTGGCAACACACCATAAACTGCCAACAGCCCTGCCAGGAAAATTATTCATCACATAAGGCAGTAAGAAATATTGAATTGTGTGCAAAAATGCTTCTCTATCCTGGACTTTTTTTCACCATGACAAAACCTAACACCACTTTGCCTAAAATGCCAGACTTCCTTTACCTCAAAAAAAAAACCTGAGGCAAAAATAACTCAGGCTAAAAACTAGGCATCTAGAGTAATGCTGCTGCAGTGTGGCGTTTATAAAGTATCTATCACAGACCTAGGTAGACAACATAGAACCAGTGATAAAAAGAAAAGCAGCCGTATTTGCACTTCCTAGTAATTTTAAAATATCTGAATTATCAATTAATTAATTTTGTTTTGTTTAGGTGCTCTTTGTACTGGTCCTTACTGCAGGTAGTTCATACAGATGACAGTGATGGAAACAAAAATTTCACTTATTCTGAAAATTCCATAAAAATAGAGTTCAAATTGAAAGAAAAAAAATTGCCAGAGATAAACATCAAATTAGCATTAACAATTTTCAATTAGATTTTTATCTGTTTAATATCCTCAAGTATATAAGTAATTCAGCTTGATTCCACTCAGCCAACTAGCTCAGTGAAGCCAAACAGAAAGCAAAGAAAGTGCCTCAAGTTCTCTCCTTACATTTATTTATTTTCATAATATGTTTCCATGATCCTTCAAAACCTAGTACATTCCCCTTTTTTGAGAGGAATGTCAAGAAATGTCATTTGTTATAGGGTATGTAAATTACCAGAGATATCCATCTTTTCCCCCTTCACCCCCCTGACCGTTAATCTGTTTGTTTGTAAACCCTCAGTGGGAGGTAGCCCTACCCACCGGCTGAGCTGCACAGACCGAGCACAGGCCAAGCAGAGCCGAGCCGGTGGTGGGTCGGCAGGGCAACCCGCACCCCTGCCGGGCAGTGCCTGCCCCGTGTGGAACCACATGGAGGTGTGTGGGCTGTAGCAGCAGCAGGGAGTAGCCCCCGGTGAGCGCAGTGGCAGGGGGCCAGAAACGGTGCACACCCCACCAGGTTCCGGGCAGTGGCAGACCCTGGAGTGGCGAGCAGCTGCAAACTCCAGAGTAGTGACAGCCTGCGGCAGCCCGGACTTGTAAGTCCCCCCCAGAGCAGCAAACAGCAACAACCTGCTCCCATGAGCCCAGGAGCTGAGTCAAACGGTAGTAGAAGAACGAGCAACGTAGCTACAAGTCAGAGGCGCAGATGGAATGCCAGGGGGAGGGACTTCCGCGGCAAGGACTGCCAGAAGCCCTTGGTGCTTCTGGGGAGAAGAAGAGGAGACGGCAGGAGGGAGAAAGCATGCTCTCCTCTATCTTGCGGCAGCCAGACCATCTCTTCATCTCCCATCTATTCCTTTACCCACCATCATCATCCACCACCTGGGTTTCCTCCACTCTTCATCTCATCTGCCACCTCATCTTAGTTGGACTGCACCCTAGCAGGTTTTACTGCGAGTTGTGGGGGGCAGCCGGTGGCGTGAGGGGGGAACCGGGAGGGTTTGTATCATCCTGTATTTTCATTGTTATATATTTTTCTATGTTAAAAAGTTATTCTTTGTAACTCACTCCCAGTGTGCAGTGGTTTCTTTCCTTTTTGGGGAAGAGGGAGGTTCTTAAAGGGGCCTTTTTCCCAAATCTGTCCTTTCAAACTAGGACACATTCTAAAGGCTGAATTGTCTTTCCGTACTACTCACCAAGTAATATTGATCATAGATTCCTCAGTAATCTTAAAATGCATTAATTTAAAACAATAAGAGAAAAAAGGAAGGCAGGAATCAGTATTTTGTAAAAATGTTATGTATTAATAATCTCTCAGAGCCTTCTTAATACTCATTGTCATTAAATGATACAAGTACAGATTATTCTTTCAAGTAATGAGAGAATAAAGACCCCCATTGAAACTTTGGTCAGGCTGGGTAATCAGATGGAAAATCAGTGTTCTGGATTTCAGAGCCTCTCGTTCTTGTTAAATATAGATGTCATTGTTTAGCTAAAAGTTAAAAGAAAAACAGTATGAACTAGAAGTCCTGTGATGTCTACAGCTTCTTGTTACTCATCAATCTCTGGGGCTCTCTGAACACAGTTTGAAGCTCACAGAAATGCAAAACAGTAGGGTAAATCTGCAGACCACTGCCACAGCTATAATCTCTTCCTAGCCTGTTGCTGGATCCATAATCAAAAGGAGACAACCAGCTTGAAGGCCATGAGTGCAGCTAGGAGTCATGGAAGAACTGATATGCTTAATGTTACACAGATGCTTATGTGAACTAAGGAACTGAGCTTCAAATTTTGAACTCTTTCCATGCTACTTCCATTAGAAACAACCTACTTATTTCATTCTAAAAAGACATTTTCCTCTCTCTCTCATAAGATGAAAACACGGAAATAAGTACTGATAAAAGTAAACAAAACAGTACATAGAAGAACTCTCCTGCTTTCAGCTTGTACTGTGACTTTCTCAGGAGACCTACCCTCTCTGCCCTTACCTTCTTAAAATCTAGGTTGTTTTGAGTAGGCACTGTTAAGATGTTGTACTTTTTCTTTAGCAAATCTTCACCTCATTAATAAATAAAGGTCATGCAGCCACTCGTCTTAAGCTAAGATAATACAGTTAAGAACTTTTTAATATAGTAATTCATTAATAACTCTGTCTAAAAAGAAATCTCAAAAGGACTGAGATGATTTATCCAAGTGAATGCCCTCCTTTCAGGCTGGAAAAAGATGCTTAGCACAGCTAGGTCTTCCAGATGAAAGGATATACAAAAATAAGATGTCAATAATATAGAAAGTTGTGGTCACTACAGTGGGCTAGCTCTATCATAGTGGTAAAATGACAGTACCAAAAATCAGCCGTTACCAAAATGTTAATGATATTTGCCATTGTAATTAGGGCAATGATCTTTAATGAGGAACTGGCTTGGACGATTCAATTACAAAGCTTTGTTAGGGATATGCTGCAAGGGATGTGACAGTATATCATCAAAACAGAGACTCAACTCCTGCACACTGCAATTTGTTTGACAGTTTTTCACTCCCATTGTGTGCCTTTGTATGATGCAGATAATAAAGTCTGACTAATGCAGAATGTGATAGTAGTGGCTAGGCTTCGCGAACGAAGATCCAGGGAGGACTCCATCCACGCTCCTCATCAGCGCCTTTTACAAGCGCGCTGATAAAAAGAGGATAGCGGATAGCACCCTCGAGCCTGCACAATGGATTTTTTTTGGATGAGACAGCATGTGCAGAGCTGGACCCACCCTTTAGTCCTAAGGTTCATCTGCCAGGGCCTAGCAAGCTTGGATGCTGGCAGCAAAGTCCTTAGGATGGAAGTTTATCCTCTTAGACGGAAGGCCTTACAGGGCTAAATGAGCTCCATCTGCCCGGGTTTGGAATCAGAGTTGTCCTTCTCCTAGGATGACTGCCAGAAACCTAATAAGCTCATCCTACCCATACAAGGATTATAGGAACATGGGTATCTCTCCCCACACTCTATGGTGGGCAATGAGTTTAATGCTCCCTCTGCTGTCGGCACAGTTATCGCACCGGGGCCACAGGAGACTCCAAGTGATTTTCAGACTGTGCCTGAGAATGTGGTAGTATTGAAACAGCAAATGTCATTCAAAAATCAAAGGAAAAAGAAAAATTTAATCCTGCAGATCATGCTGCAGATTTAGAAAAAATCTTTGGAACTAGAGGTTTATCAACTTCTAGTTAGGAAGACTGGAAATAAAGGGGAAGAAATAAAGCAAAAGGAAAGATGGTTAGAAAGAAAAAAAAATAAATTTATTCAGTGACATGATTGATTTGGGAAGTATAAGCAGAAAAGTTTGAATCACACTTTGTCCTTCTCAGGATGCTGGAAATAGCATAGAACAGTAAACGTATTCTTCACTGATCAGGTGAAAATTAAACAGTTTCTTCAGAACTGTAATTTCACCTTCATCAGCTACTGAGTGCAGCAAGAGCTGAAATTAACCCAAGATAAGCTTGTGTAAATGGAGGAAAACCAAAACACTAGATATTGGGTTTCCCTTGCAACTGGAAGGTGAGTTGATGTCATCCTAACATCCTGAAAAGGGCAAACTTCTGACCTCATGACTCTTGATAGTTTAAGAGATGCCATTGTAATAGCTGCACTTTCATGCACCTCTGCCAACAGGGTTTATCATCTAAAGTAGCAGTCTAGAAAACAAAGAGTAGTGAATGTGGACTCTCTGTGTAAGGCTCCTGTATAAAACAACTCGGTTGCTGGAAAGTCTGTATATACCACTTGAGCATGAACTAGTAAATCTGTATCAAAGTCCAGGAGTCAGACAACCTCAGGCCACAGATATCTTAAGCTGTAGCTATTATTTCTTTGGTAGAGGTGACTTGTCTCATGACCTTGCTCTACTGTGTGTTGTTTGAAACATTCAGAACTGTCCGTAGATGAACTTGTTCTTATCACAAGCTGAGATATTATCAATTCCACACAGCATATAAGCAGTGATAGCATGGACTGGTGACTACATGAGGTTTAATTCTGCTGTAAGAACAACTGTCCAAATAATCCTTATGCAAAAACATTACTTCCTATCTAGTGCAATGGGAAAAATGGACATGTGCATTATTCTGGCACTTTGTCTATAACCAACTTGGAGGGTGCTGGGGAGGGGGGAGGCTTCTCATCTGTCAAATAAGGACACAGCAGCAGGATTCTCTTCCAAAATAGGTTATCTTTTTTCAAAAAATAACTGTTCACATCAAATAAAGCAACATAATCAGAGATGATCTTACAGATTCCTTTTGATTTTTTTTTTAGAACAGGGCTTAAGAACTACAAAAAAGGACCTTATAGATGAAACTAATGCAATTGTTCATTAAAATGTCACTTTGAGTTGTCACATCCAGACAAGAGCTGCCACATTAATCAATGTACATTCTATGTGACAACAGAATAAAGATTGAACACCTTGAAGAATGAAGAGTTTATAGAGTGTGGTAAATGTTAATTGATGTTCTTCATGACTTCTTAGCAGAAGAACTTCAGACCTATGTCCTTTTGTAATATTTGGTCCTTGAGAACAAGCATGTAGCAGGGTCAGCAAACTATGCCCACATCTGCTTGCTCCAGGTAATATATGAAACAGCTACCTGACAGCTTATCAGCTCACCAATTGCAAAGCCAGTTCTGACCAGACCAAATTCACAAAATCCTGACTTATTTTCTGTAGGCAATGGTGATTCATGTTCTGTGGCTAGAAGTAAAGCTTTAACTGTAAGGGCAGCCTTAATGAAATGGGAACATGGACATAGGACAGACACCACAGAAAACAATTCTTGACCCTTCTCTAGATTTATTTTGCAAATATTTGTAGTCTCAACACACAGCTTTTAAAAATAGGAACAAGAGTTCAGTTAAAATCGTAGCCACAGCAGATCCACCAGCAAGCCACACTATATCCCTTGATATATAACTATATCCCTAGATATATAACCACCCTCTGGAGGGTGGTTAAGCACTGGAACAGGTTGCCCAGAGAGATTGTGGATGCCCCATCCCTAGCAGTGTTCAAGGCCAGGCTGGATGTGGCCCTGAGCAACCTAGTCTACTGTGTGCCATCCCTGCCCATGGCAGGGGGGTTAGAACTAGATGACCCAGGTAACTATAGGCCAGTCAGCCTCACCTCCATCCCTTGGAAATGATGGAACAGTTTGTACTTGCCACCATCTCCAAGCATTTGGAGGAAAGGAGGCTTATCACAAGTAGTCAACATGGATTCCGCAAGGGGAAGTCCTGCTTGACTAATCTGATAGCCTTTTATGATGGCATAACTAGATGGATAGATGAGGGGAAGGCAGTGGATGTGGTTTTTCTCGACTTTAGCAAAGCTTTTGATATTGTCTCCCATTGTATCCTCATTGCCAAACTTGAGAAGTGTGGATTGGGAGACTGTGAAGTGAGATGGATTGAGAACTGGCTGAAGGACAGAGCCCAGAGAGTTGTGGTCGGTGGNAAAGGAGTGGAGCATCTGCCCTATGAGGACAGGCTGAGAGAGCTGGGTGTGTTCAGCCAGGAGAAGAGGAGGCTGAGAGGGGACCTCATTAATGTTTATAAATATGTTAAGGGTGAATGTCAGGAGGAGGGAGCCAGGCTCTTCTCAATGTCATCCAATGTTAGGACAAGAGGGAATGGGAGCAAGCTGGACCACAGGAGGTTTAGTATTAACACGAGGAGGAACTTCTTTACAGTAAGGGTGATGGAGCACTGGAATAGTCTGTCCAGGAGGGCTGTGGAGTCTCCTTCTCTGGAGACATTCCAGAGCTGCCTGGACACATTCCTGTGTGACCTCGTCTAGGTGATCCTGCTCTGGCAGGGGGGTTGGACTAGATGATATTTTTAGGTCCCTTCCAACCCCTGACATACTGTGATACTGTGATCTCCAAGGTCCCTTCTAACCTGGCGGTTCTATGATTCTGTGATGATGGGTTTGCTTTACCTTTGCAGAGTCTCCTGGTGATCGTTCTTCTGGGAATCACAGAATCACAGAATCACCAAGGCTGGAAAAGACGCCCAGGATCATCAAGATCATCAAGAATGAGAACACAATGCTGCAAAGGATTTGAGAATCCCTATTTAGTACACTTCCATATTCTGAATCTCTGCCAAGAAGAGAGGGGCAGTTGAAGATATATTAATTTTACAATATCTATAATGAAGTCATGTCCAGTTAGACATTAAAAGCAGCTGTGTAACTTGCCATGCAAATGCTTTTGCTGAGAGAGAAGAGAAAGTATTCCTTGTGGAGCTTCTATACCAGGCCTAAAACTACTGAATTTCAGTTGTATTACTGCTTTTTGTAATACAAAAGAGTTGCAGTAGAGTGTATGGCAATGCCAAGTAATAAAAAGTGTAGAAATACAACTTTTTCCTATCTGTATTTTAAAGTATGATTAGCAGCAAGTAATTGAAGGTACAATTCTTTATTGGCACTGCCATTCTAATTGTCGAAGACCATGTAAGAAAACTTTATGGCTTGATTTTAACTTAAAGAACTTACTTATTTTAGGCATGGACTGTAAAAACACAAACTAAGGTCTACATGAAAATAAAAATAAAAAAACCAAACCCAAACTCATAGGTGAAGGGTTTTTGCTGCTCCGTGTACAGGTAAATTTATTATGAAAATATTTGCCTATGACCATATTCATCTGGGAAAGGAATCAGGGTGGTCTGCAAATAAAATACCATATAACCGGAGGTCACACACTGCAAGGAGAGAAAATGAGTTGATTATATGAGAAATCTTAAGTCGCTGTTTGAGATGTCCTCTGGAAAAAAATAGAAAAGAAAATCAAAACCATAACATGGGGTAGTTTGTGTATTTTACTTTTTCCTTAAATTATTCTTCATTACCGGAAATATTTACAAGGAAAAGGTCTTTTTCTACTTGAAATTTTCTAGGCCTGTTATGAATAAGATGAAATACATCTAAAATCTACTATATTCATATTTTCATACTATTTTCATATTTTTCAGAAAGAAATTATTTGTGACCTACAGTATCAATTCTGTAGTCATTAACAGAGATGCAGAACTTTAATACTATCAGCAGTCCTACTGAAATCTGTGCACTGTCAGTGTTTGATGTTAGCTGAGGCACGGTCACAAAGAATATCTTTTATTAGAAGGCTTGATGTTGCTAGAAATTTCTAGCATGCTTTTTGGGTACTTAAGACATCTTTCTGGTTTTAGAGGGGAGATCATGTCTCATAGCTGTGTTACAGCTGAGGCATCACTTCTCCTTTAAACATATTTGCATAAGCCTCAATCTTAATAGAAAAATGATGACTGAAAGTCTCTGCACCACCACTACAGATGTAGTACCATGAACACTTTTTTCTTTAAGAACTAATTCTTTAAACAGCTTTGGAATTCACTTCTCTGCCTTATTTTCACCTTAACCTTTCACGTGCAGAGCTATAAATTTGCATAAATCCTATAGTGAACCTGAGTTAATAAACAATACAGATTAAAAACAACCTTAATAGAAAAATACTGTCTTATTAAACCAGATGTAATTTCCAGTCTGGAACATCTACCAGCACAAATGGGTAAGTAGTATGACAATATGAATAAGTGGGAAGGAGCAAAGGTTGAATTTGCTTAAGTTGACTCCATGACTGAATGAATTGCTCATGAAATTCTGCCCTGGGATCTACCTACATCTTAGAGAAGCCCTCTTCCATATACTTAGCAGCACCTGCCATAATGCTTTTAGATATGAAAATAATGCTTATCCAGCTGAAACTGCAATAAAATTCTTGATTATCCTAGTTAGAATTTTTTCAGGAATCGGGTTTAATACCTCTGACCCTTACAGCAGAGAGTCAGTTGACAGAATTGTGTCTCAGGAGCAGATTTTGTGTGCACATGTGGGTGGAAGCAGACAGATAGTGAGAAGTGTGCAGTCCCATGTTACAGACTACTTAATGCAGAGCCTGCCAAGACCATGACAGGAAATGACTGTATTACTGTGCAGCCTACCTTCATCCAAGCGCTGCTGAACATTGGTTTACATTATGAAAGAAAACTAGTTCGCATCATATGATGTCTGTTAGCACCCTTCAGGGGCATTTCTTCATAGCTGACTCAAAGAAGATTACAATCTGTTGAATCAAAATTGAGTCTTCCATAAACAAGTACTTAATCTGTGAAAAGCTTCCATATCATTAGGTCAAGTCTTGCTTTTTCAATAAAGGTATCAAACATAGCAAAGTACAGTGTAGGTATGGAATCATTTAATGAAGTAAGAAATCATGGTCNAGGTCAAGTCTTGCTTTTTCAATAAAGGTATCGGAATCATTTAATGAAGTAAGAAATCATGGTTTTGATGTCACACTAAAATTATTCTTTTGAGTATACCTTTATTTTCTGAAGAGATTAGAGAAAAACTGCCATACAGACAAAGACCCATTTCATAAGTAGTCAGGATTAACAGTAAAAAGTGCATATACATACACACATAGAGTTCCCAAGAACAGTGAAATATATGCCAGTATTCTAAGTTGTTTCAAAGTGAGCGACAGATAATTCAGTGCAGCTCTGCTGGTTTCATGGACTACATTGATTTAAGCTGCACTGAAAATCCAGCCTTCTGACAATTCCTCTGGAGTTTTTCCTGGTGCTGAAGTGTATCCTTAAAGTTCAAATGAAGGCACACTGTGTGCTTTTATGTCAAGAGCTACCTTTATATAAGGTATTATGAGTGAAGTGGCATCTAATAGACAATAATACCTTCTGAAAATGATACCATGTCCAATTTGTTCAGCTGGAGGTGTAAGTGGTTTTGTGAGAGGTTTTTTTTAGCAGGTTGCCCTGATCTAAACTGAGCGTGGGTAACTTCCAATTCGACATGCTGAGAAGCATGCAACATACATAGTCACATTATATTATTATTATTATTATTAATGTAAATTAGCGAATCCTAGAGTTTACATTCTTTTTCTAAGACCAAAATTATTTCCTGTACTTTCACAAGTAAGCTTCATTAAGCTTCCCCTGCTCAATCAGATAGTTGTGTTCCAGCTTCTCATTTACCTTAGCTCAGCAGTTCATGGTTTTCGAATCTTTTAATTTGTTAATTAAAGAAAAAGAAAAAAAGAAACATCAATTTCAGACTCCACAGTTTGGAAACTTTTCGCACACACATTGCTCTGTACCACCTATGATCTTACTTTACTATGTCTGTCCTTCTTAAATCACTTTAGAATTGTCATTCAAGAAGTTTTGGACATATTGAAAATCATGCCTCTACTTTTCTTAGTGTCCCAGTACTACGTAATTGTTAAAGTATAATCCTTGAAAAATACAGAGGAGTTGTGACCACTCAGTTCATCCTAATTTTCCCTTGTCTTCAAGCAGATGCAGTAACACATGTTGTTCTGCTTAGCAAAGCTCTTGCAATTGCTGTGAGTGTTCTTCATCACCACATGCACCCTTTCAAAAATTAGGTGGTCATGCAATATCACTCATAATTTAAATGTCTGCTGTTAAGTCTTTAACCATCAAATTGATGTTTCCCTTGAAGAGGAAACTATGCTGTCAGTCTTTCACAAGGTAATGAGCATGGAATTTTCTTGCAACTGGTGCTGTTATATTTGAGGGGGATAAAATGAGAGTCTGAGGAGTAAGATGAACACATAATATCTAACTGTACAGATGAAGTACAATGAATCCAAAGCTATATGCAATATGTGATACAGTACTGAGCAATCCATCACATCTACAAAATGCTGCTTAATTTGAAGAATCAAACCCTTTAAAACTCTCAAAAATTAACCACTTTCTTCCCAGGTGTTGTTACAGGCTATCCATCTATTCATGTACAATGGCAATTCAAGCTATCAAACTTACAAGGTACAATCTGGGTGTACACAATTAGTTTCTAAGTATCACCACAGAATTGTAAGCATTCAAGGAGCAACAGGTATACAAAAGCAGGCTAAATATTAGGCTTGTCCAATGGACCTTAAGCTAAGATCCAAAATGCATTAATAAAGTGCCACAGTGATCTGAGAGCCTCATATTTCTGGTCAGATGCTTCCCGTCACAGTAAGTTCAGCTTCCCTTCAGAAGTCCATACATACAAAAGAAGTCCACTGCATATCAAGGTGGCCTCCTGAGCAACCAAACCCAAAAGAAATCAAGCCCAAATTCCACAGAATATAATCAGAAGTTTTAAAATTTTTTCAAGCATTTGAGGTTTTTATGCAAAAATGAAAACAGAGAAAAAAATGCATTGAAAGCAGGTAATCACCAGTCACTCCACACTAGTTTCATCTCAGATTTAAGCATCTCTATCTTTCTGTTCTTGGTGTCCTAGGAAGAATTTTTTTGCACTGAGAGTGGTGGAACACTGGCACAGAGAGGTGGTAGATGCCCCATTCCTGGAAATATTCAAGGTGAGGTTGGATGAGGCTCTGAGCAACCTGATCTACTTAAAGATGTCCCTGCTCACCATCAAGGGGTTGGACTGGATTACCTTTAAAGGTCCCTTCCAATCCAAAGTGTTCTATGTTTCTCTTCAACTGGCTTCATAGTTTTCGGAGATAAACATAGGGAAAGAGAAAAAACCCACAACTCATCTGTTGCACAAACCCTAATTATAATCACGGGTTTTGCCTTAGCTTAGGCTCAAGCTCATTAAATGACACTAGCAAAAATAAGCACAAGTAAAATTACACAATGTTTCATGAACTTCCTATTTCCCATGCAATCATGAACTTCCTATTTCCCATGCAATCATGTTCTTAAAATTATATTAATTATTATAATAAAATACATAATCTTTGACCTCACACTGGTCTGCGATACTGAAGAATTTTTATCCTGTGCTATTATATTAGCCCAAAGTTAAGTTGCTGATGAATGAGCAAAGCAGAACATATAACTGGTGGGGGAAAAAACACAATCAAAAAGGTGCAGGATAGGACAGTATGCTTCCTAGTGCAGTGAAGATCTTACTAGTTGCTCCTTTGGGAAGATGTCTGATGAATCTCTCTAGTTTGCTACCTAGAGAGAATAGTATGTGCACTTGTCTAGTTAACCTACCTTCCCACACTTGAAATCATATTCTTCTCCTAATTTACCACCAGGGTCATTGTATTAGTCTCCTAGAACAGAAATAAGAGATACAATAGGCTGTGAATATTATCTCCATCTCAGCTTAGTTTATTTCCTTTCTCAAAGGGGAAAAACCCAGTATTTGATTAGTTGTGTCAAATTGTCTTCTAAAAATGTGTGATTTTGCCCATCTCAGGAGTCAGAGCCACATGACATCTCATTTCTAGGAATCTATCCTTTGATGTGTAAAAACCTCTGGCCAAAGTTTTCACTGAGAGCTTGTTTTCTAGCTCTCACTTCAAAGCACATGAAATGTCTGATTCCATACAATGCTTATCAGACTCTCTTTAAAATTTGATAACTTCTGAAAGATCTCTGAGGAGATATAACAGAATCTGGAGCCTTCAGAAGCACCAATTACTATGATCTTATTAACCTCCTCCAATGGTTTCTAGTCTCCTTTCAAAGTCCTGAAAATAGTTATTGGTGCCTGGTTTTTAAAATTCAGTTACCTGCTCATCTGTTAAATGAATGTATAAAATCTTACCTATTTGAAATGTTGTCTGAAGTATTATATACAATGTAAATCTAAAGTAGATATTGTTTTGAGCTTAATTTTTTAACTAAGTAACAGGAGAAAGTCTAGTTAATTTAATGTATGTATGTATGGCTAGGCTTCACGAATGAAGATCCAGGGAGGGCTCCACCCACGCTCCTCAACAGCGCCTTTTACAAGCGCGCTGATAAAAAGAGGATAGCGGATAGCACCCTCCAGCCTGCGCAATGGGTTTTTTTCAGGTGAGACACAGCATGTGCAGAGCTGGACCCACCATTTAGTCCTAAGGGTCATCTGCCAGGGCCTANCCACACTTTACTGTGGGCAATGAGTTTAATGCTCCCTCTGCTGTCAGCACAGTTATTGCACCAGGGGCAACAGAAGACCCCAAGTGATTTTCAGACTGTGCCTAGTTAATTTAATACAAGACAGAAGAACAGAGATTTGTATGTTTCCATGGTGAAAAGTCTGGGTGATAAAGCTGGTTAATAGTTCAAAACTTATATTTTCAGAAATTCTCTGTGATTTCAATATGTGCAAAAATGTTTCTGATTTTATTGAGTAATATATTTTATCCATGCTTCATCTCTAAAAAATTACAACAAGCTGCCACAGAAGTCTAAGGTCCTTTCTAATAACATGTTTAAAACAAAAAAAGTAATTACAAATTCTAATTTAAACCAAGGAAATTCAGAGATGTAGTTTCCTCTCTGCCCTTGTGGTTACCTGGGCTTGGTTTTGCCTCCTTGGTTCACTTAGTGCAGTGTGAACCTCATTTAGTGTACTGACCACTGCCTGAGACTAATCAGAGGCCATTATTCTTCATTAATAATTAGTAGAATTGAAAATAACAATCTCTATGTCCCAGACATATATTTGTAATAAGATGTGAGGCTCAATAGGCTGGCTTCCAGTGAAAGATGGAAGAGTGATTTGCTCTCAGAATAAATTAAATGTTCTGTTCTTTCACACTCCTTTCACCATGGTTGTATCTTCATCTGTATAAACTTAACCAGACAGATGCAGACAATATGTGGTCTATTAACAAAAAAACCCACAAAGAAATCACTAAGCGTTATCACACTAACTGAGAATCATCTCTTCTTTCCTTTTTTTTCTGTTTAAGTGGCTAAAAAAAAAAATTGACAATTTTGCATATCATGCATAAAATTGAATTGATTTTTGTCAGAAAGTGCTAATTTCAGGCAATCTATGTAATTTTCAAATCTATTTCCCAATTTATGCTAAGTGTAGACAGAGGTTTTGGAAACTCCACTGATTTCTTGCAAGCTTGCTTCGTCATCTTGGCTAGGCTTCGCGAACAAAGATCCAGGAAGGGCTCCATCCACGCTCCTCATCAGCGCCTTTTCCAAGCGCGCTGATAAAAAGGGGATAGTGGACAGCACCCTCGAGCCTGCACAGTGGATTTTTTTAGCAAAGTCCTTAGGATGGAGGTTTAACCTCTTAGATGGAAGGCCTTCCAGGGCTAAACGAGCTCCATCTGCCCAGATTTGGAATCAGAGTTGTCCTTCTCCTAGGATGACTGCCAGAAGGCTAATGAGCTCATCCTACCCATACAAGGATTATAGGAACATGGGTATCACTCCCCACACTTTACCATGGGCAATGAGTTTAATGCTCCCTCTGCTGTCGGCACAGTTATCACACCAGGGACCACAGGAGACCCCAAGTGATTTTCAGACTGCCTGGCAAGCTTGCTTAAAACATTGCTAAAGAGCTTACGTTTTCATATTGGAGTTCCCAGAGCAATTTGCCATGTAGGCTATATCTGAAGCTTCCTAGGCTTTTTTACAACAAAGTCAGTCCTTCTCTGAGAATAAATACTTAATTTACATACTCGCTAATTCATAGAATTCATAGAACTCATAGAATGGCCAGGTTGGAAGGGACCCTAAAGATCATCTAGTTTCAACCTCCCCGCACTGAGCAGGGATGCCAATCACTAGACCAGGTCACCCAGGGCCACATCAAGCCTTGAACACTGCCAGGGATGGGGCGTCCACAACCTCTCTGGGCAACCTGTTCCAGTGCCTAACCACTCTCCGGGTAAAGAACTTCCTTCTAATCTCCAATCTAAATTTCCCCTCCTTCAGTTTATATCCATTCCCCCTTGTCCTATCACAGTCTGACCTCCTAAAAAGTCTCTCCCCTTCTGTCCTATAATCTCCCTTTAGGTACTGGAAAACTGCTATAAGATCCCTGCGAAGCCTTCTCTTCTCCAGGCTGAACAATTCCAACTGTCTCAGCCTATCCTCATAGGGGAGGTTCTCCAGTCCTTTAATCATCTTTGTGGCCCTCCTCTGGACTCGCTCCAACAGGTCCACATCTTTTTTATGCTGAGGAGCCCAGAACTGGATGCAGTACTCCAGATGGGGCCTCACAAGCGCAGAGTCGTGATTGCATGAGTCAACAATCACAGTAATATCAGAACCGGAGTGAAGTACAGAAACTAGTTGTTGTTAATCCCTGTCCTTTTTAATCCATGTTCTCATTGAAATTTCATTTGATTTTTGTTCAAACCAGACAAATAGTAGCTGTTAGTCTTTCTCTCTCTTCATTTATTCCAGTCTTTCCAAAACACAGTTAGGAAAATAGTTTCATGGACTTATTCAGTAAATGTGACTTTCAGAGGTACATTTGCAGTATAGAATTTATGCTTAAAAACTGAGATTATAGGTACATGACACTTGGAGAAATTTAAAATTACTACTGTGTTACTGATTTGCAAATTAGTAATTCTAAATGGCTCAAACACCATTTTTTTGTGGTTCAATACAATTCTAAAATTGCCTGCTTGCACAGCATAAACACTAGATATTAAAAGAGAATATGGCTTATAAGTCTTAGATAAGTCTTTTGGAAGTCTGCTGTCCTATAATATTTATTTAATAAAGAGAAAAGGATGTTTAGCGCATATCCTTTAAAAAACAGGTGTTTGTACTTCCATAATTGTTAAGCACCTCTAGGTAGGTCAAAGACTATGTTCTTGAAAAGGTTTAAATGGCTACTTACCACATAGAAATAAAAATGCAGTTAGGCCAAGCAATATTTCTGAAAAATCAAAGAAAATACTGCTACTAGAAGAAAGTTTAAAGCCAAAGTGAATTAAACACAGGAATAAAGATGATTGTCACTGTTTGCATTGCTTGACACTCAATCACTGCATGTGCCAGCATGCTTGCACGAACAGCTTAATAAAGACAAGAGTCTGATGTAAGCAAACTCTTTCTGTTTCTTCACTTCATTAAATCAACAGCTACCACAACTAACAAGCCCATTCTCACCTCCCAGAGAACAATTCCTCTTTGCAATTTTGATGAGAAGTTTCCACTCAAGTAGCCTTCTACTCTTGTGAAAAGAGAGATGGCCACTAACAAGCTAAAAAGCCACTAAAAGTACATTTAGCTGCCCTAAATGCAACTTGACCATTGGAAATTCAATTAATACATCTTTTCACAACATTGGAGATGAATTTCAAAGTAGCCTGAGTTCATATTTTTACCTTTTCCCATTTCTTTCTTTATCTATGCTGCAGAAGTTACACTTTCCTGCCCAGTGATATGTGAGAGAAATTAATCTGACCTTACATTAGACATTTAAATCTGAGATTAGGTTTAAGTTTGTTGTATAGTCAGTGGATGTGAAGGGCAAGTCAAAGGGTAGGGGGGATTTCTATAATAAAGCATCATGTGAATACCTCTCCTTCCAAATACCAAAAGGAAGCTTTGAAGATTAGCTTTTACTTAAACCTCTATAACACTGTGTTAGAGAAGCTGAATTGCATCCTACATCTGGAATGGTCTGTCCCTTTCTATTAAGTCTGTTGTCAAGGACAAACATGACAGAGTGATTTCATCATCATAGATTTATTGATCATTTAGCTTCTTCACCTCAGATTTCTCTCTTACTGTCTTAATTAAAAACTCAATATCTGGCTTTCTTTGACTCCAACTGTACAGACTCTTGTGGACTTAATAGTTTAACAAATTCCACTTGTGCCAAAATATGAAATTTATTATTTGGAATAGAATTATTCTATAGATTTTTCTTTTCAATGCTTTGAAGAACCCAAACCAAGACAGACATGTTAGATTCCAAATCCCACAATATCAAAAGAAAACAAAAATACAGAGAAGAAAAACTGTGTGAATATTTTGTGATAAAATTAGAAAAAAAGAGGTATGTATGACTTCCTTGATGAGGACTATGTTCATAGAGTATACAGACTTCTTTTGATTTCCCGTTGACTATTTATTTATTTATTAAACCTACATTCATAACGACTTAAAAAAAATATGTCCTGATTTCAGTTAATTTTCTTCCTAGTAGCTGGTGCAGAACTGGGTTTGGCTTTATTGCAAGAATAATGTTGATAACAGACTGATGTTTTCAATTGTTTCTAAGTAGTGCCTTTCCTGAGTTTAAGATTTCTCAATTTCCTATGCTGTACCAGCAAGCAGGTGCACAAGCAGCTGAGAGGGTTCGCAACCAGGACACCTGACCTGAAACTGCCAAAGGGATATTCCATACTATAGGACACCATACTCAGTGTATAAACAGAGGGGATTTGTCTGGGAGGGACTGATCACTGCTCAGGAACAGTCTGAGCATCGGTTAGCAGGTGGTGAGGCATTGCATTGTGCATCAGTTGCCTTGGGTGTTATTTCTCCCTTTGTGCTATATTCATTTTCATTAATGTTACTATTGCTATTACTAATACTATTATTATTTTAGTTATTATATTGCTCTTATCTCAAATCACAAGTTTTGTGCTTTTTTTCCCCAATTCTCCTCCTAATCCTACTGCAGGGGGGAGGAGTGATTGAGCAGCTTCATAGTGCTAAATTGTTGGCTGTGGTTAAACCAGGACATAATACTTGAAACACTAGGATTGTCTAGCACGATTCCAAAATAAAGATTCCTTATATTTAAAAGGTTTTGAGACCACAATATAGAGCTGTCATGAAAGGAACAGAAAACCATCTGTGGCAACTCACAGGCACTTGATTGTTTAAGGTTTTTTTCATTAAAACAAAACAAAAAAAAAAACAAACCACATTACTGTTTATAGTATACCTATCCAATATGCAATTAGGAAAAAAAGCACTAGAGGATTCAAAGATAATTACCCCACAAGAGCAACATTAAAATTAACCTGTCACATCCCTATCTTTTTGTCATTGCATTAGCTTGCTTTATTGGGACCTTTAAAGAGAATGCTTTGAGAATCCTGTTAGCATTGAGCATAGATTCTAAAAGAGAC
This sequence comes from Bucco capensis, assembly GCA_013396975.1. NCBI lineage: Eukaryota > Metazoa > Chordata > Aves > Piciformes > Bucconidae > Bucco > Bucco capensis. The sequence continues at coordinate 111,067 of VWZO01015898.1, read as the reverse complement.
ACCTTACAGTTGTCTTTGTGGACAATAAATAAAAACATTAAAGAAACCAACCAACAAACCAAAACAACAACAACAACACTACCACCAAACAAACAAAAACATCAAAGTCAAGCCAAAACTCATTTCATCTGTGCTTCTTTCCTTGTATTGTACTATCGTTTTATCAGGAGAAACACAAGCAGTACCTCAGATTCTTTATTCCCTTCCTGCACAGTTTGCCCCTTTTGCCTTCACTCATCTATCTGCTCTGTCTATGCCCTTCCTTTATGTTCAAATAATCCCTTATTCCAAACTACATTCCATGTGTATTTTCCTTCAAATTACATATCCACTTTTTATTAATGTCTTCCTTGGGTCATCTTTTACCTACCCTGAAATCTCACTGCCTTCATATCTCATCCTCCATCACACTATTCTTTTTAGATTAGGGTGCTTATTTGATAGCCTATAAAATTATCACACCCCAGCAGATCTGTCCTTAATCCTAATAACAAGATTCTTTTTTCTCTCAACAGGAATTACAAGAAAAAGGAAATATCTCCCATCCTGCTGAAAAAAACAATCACATTTCCCTGATTACCCTTAAAATCTTCATTCATGCTGCTTGCTGCTTGCCGCTTGGTTCTCTGTCCCTGCTGACTCAGATATCAAACTCAATCCTTCATAGTACCAATCTAGCCTGGAGAATACTCAGTCTGCTTGCTGTGTCTCCTCCTGTGAAATAGGGCTGGGTTATCGCTCATTTGGATAGCATTTGTTGGGGTAAACCAGCCTGCTACACTCCTGTCTATTAGATATTATCCCTGAAAATGGCTGCCTTGACTAAACAGTTCATCAAGGTGTAGGTTTTTCACATGAGGGACAATATCATGCATAAAAAGCCAGTCCAAACTATCTGATAGTAAAAGACTAATTTTTATTTGTTCCAGCCACTTTAGAAGTGGATAGTTAAATCATGGTGGCTCAGTTCTTGCTGATACATCCTTAGCAGGAATATGTGTGGATGCATATACTCACTTGGGACATTCAGTAGCTCTAACACAGTTAATGTGATTCACTTGCTTAATGGGTCCTTTGTCAAGTATCTGCACTAAACTTCTTTTACTTTGGATTTTAAAACCCCAGTAAGATATCTACAGCATTTTTCTAGATTTTATAAGTATATATTGCAAAGCTCTGCTAAAACCACTAAAAATGTCTCTTCTTTGAAAAACACTAATTACTACAGGCAATATTAGGAAAGGGTTTACCACCAGATTTAAATGAGCAATTGATAGCGGAATACATTGAATTGTTCTGAAAGCATAATTGGAGAAATCACACTCTCATAGCTATTAGTGTTATTTTAAAGCCTGCCAAATATAGATCAGAAGTCAAATGAAAATATCTTTTAAGGCTTGTGATCATTTGTGTAAGTCTGAAATGTATTTGGGAATTCTTAGTCAGGACATCTTAAATACCATTGTCATGACCCTTTAAAATCATAGTACTGATGAAATGTCACTTCAGGAAACACTTTATTGACACTTAGTATTTCATGTTTTCCTGGACCTGGACTTCTCTGCAAGAAACAGTATTAGATTCTGAATCAGTGTTATCACACCCAAACTGATATGGCACAAAACAGANCTTCGTTCGCGAAGCCTAGCCACGACAATGAGAGGTGAAGTACATTTTGGTAACAGAACTTTTAGTACACCTCCTGGTGTGAATGTATTAAAAAGGTTACAGGATTCTCCCTGCTTGCTAAGGATTTCTTTTCAAAGTGTCCATGAACACATCAAGTTTACCCTAGAAGGGAAATCTGATATTTTAGAAGTATATATATGCACTAGAAGAGGGATAATTTCAAAGTGAAACTTAAATAAATGCAAGTCTTTCTGATGAAAACACAGGAGAAAAAAACAAACCCAAACACAGAAGATAACCTCAAAGAAACAAACAAAAATGAAACAAACTAGTATTGATATTCTTTTTAATATTTTTAATGTTTCCAGTCCTTTTGAATAAAATGTAAGGAGAAACAGCTGCTCTGAAGAAAAAGATCACGTACTATGCAGACCAAAGTTTTGGCTGGTGTATCACCTTCACTTCCTGACAAGAGATACAAGCTGCAAACTTGAATACAGAAGCTAAGGAGATCTGTGGAAGACCTCTTTGGAGCAATATTTCCATATTGTTTAGGTTCATTGAGAAATGAAGTGTCTGAGTTTCACTGCCTGTCTCTCATTTGTAGGGCTTATGTATTAGGCAGTATGTCACATTCTTGGGACACATATCCTGTGGGAAGATATCTGTGGGAAAACAGGTGTTTTACATAAATGGAAGTATTGTGTGAACCAGCCAAGGACCTTGGGCAGAGTATGCATCCCCAAATAAGGAGGGAAGACAACCCAGCTGGAGTAACAGAAAAAGATGGAAAAATTAGCAACTCTGTTAGCCAATAAGAAGTTCACCTGCACTGCACTCTTAACCAATCTGTTTGTTCTGTTTGCTGTGTGAAAATAAGTTTGCACCAATCATTAGATGTGTGATTGCACAGAAAAGGTATAAAGGCTTGATCTTATCACAAATAAAGGTCTTCCACTTGATTCACATTGGATCGTGTGGAGGCCATTATTTTTTCTACCTTCTACAATATCCCACTCTTGAGACATATATCCCACTCTTGAGATGCGTATTCTGACCTTGCGAACAGCAAGAAGTATTCTGTTGTTACTCTGTAAATGTGTTTTTTGCCTTTGAAAGTCTACCTGGGTGGAGAGGTAGGGAGGCAGCTGTGTTGGAGTTTTTAGGGGATGAGAAGATTGAGAGATGTCTCGTGAAGAGTCACCTAGCTACTCCCAAAAGCTCTATATCTGCAAGACAACTGCAAAAAAACCCTACTTGTTCACTGATACTTTTTCGTCTACATGTAGTGAATCTGATCTGGCAAGTATTTGCAACTCCTTTTGTTTGCTTTCTGTGAATATTCAGAAGAATAATGTTTGATGAAAGAGATAGTGTTCCAAATGCTTGTGCAAATATGTATTTTTGTCAGAAGTATTTGCACAGGTATCTTGAAAGCGGAGATTTTTTTCATATAACAATATGCTTAGCCTCTATGTTTCCAAATCCTGAAAAAAATGGGAGGAAACTATTCCATCATAATGTTTAGCTGTACTTTCTTTCTTAGTTTAGTATATCATGTTAATGACCCTAAAATCAGTGACCTAAGCAAGGCTATTTTCAATGTCAAAATTATCTACAAAAATATGTTTCAGGAAGCGACAACCTATCAGCTAGAGGCAGGATTGTGATCTGGATTAATTTAACTGCTGTTGCAGCACTATGTCATATTTAGGACTCATTTCAGTTACCCAGACAAAATGTTTAGTGATATTGAAATGACCTGAAGTATCCCAACTGTGCTCCAGTTGCTACTTTGCTTGTCTCCTGTAGCTACTACACTTCATCATCCAGGCCCAAAGAGATCCTTTCTTTCTCTGGAGTACCTTTCTTTCTCTGGAGTACCTTTCTTTCTCTGGAGCACCAGGGCAGCTGCGACTCACTGGCAGCAGCAAGACAGGCTAGTGTGGGCTTGTTTGAAAAGCCAGACCCAAGCCTCACCTCTATTTCTCTGAAGAACAGAGGCAGCTGTGACTCATCGGCAGCAGCGACAGAGGCTAGTGTGGGCTTGTTTGAAAAGCCGGAGCCGGCCCTCACCTTTTTTTCTCTGGAGCACTGGCGCAGCTGCGACTCACTGGCAGCAGCAGCAGTGACAGACTGCAAGTGCAGTCAGCCAATGAGGAAGATGAACCATCTGACTTGGAGGCATTCCCAAGAATAGGGAAACCTAAGCCCAGTATCCAAACATCTTCTATCAAAAAAAAGAGAAGGGTCATTGTTATAGGTGACTCCCTCCCGAAGGGCACAGAAGGCCCTATATGCAGTCCTGATCCACTTCCAAGGGAAGTTTGCTATCTCCCTGTGGCCTGAGTTAAGGATGTGGTAAGAAAGCTTCCTGCCTTCCTACAACCTACATTGTTGACTTTTGAGGTGGGCAATGATGATCTTCAAAAAAGAAAATTGAAGACTGTCAAGAGAGACATTAGGGCCTTAGGTAAACTGATGGAGTGGGAGCGCAGGTAGATTTTTCTTCTATCCCCTCTGTTACTGGGGTCAAACCAGAAAGGCTGAGGAGGACACATCACATCAATTCTTGGCTTTGAGCCTGGTGCCATCAGCAGGACTTCGGGTTTTTTGACCATGGGTCAACTTATAGGATGCCAGGTCTACTGGCTGCAGATGGGGTGCATCTCTCTCATAGGGGGAGAAGGACTTTATCAAGGGGATTGGTTGGGCTCATTAACCATGCTTGAAACTAGATTCAAAGGGGGGAAGGAAGAAAACCTGGCTTGTAGGAAACAAGCCTGTGAAATTTGTGGGTGTTATGCCAGCTCTGCTGTTACCTCAGGGGTTGTGCGGGTCAGGTGTGGTCCTGCAGTGTTTACTCACTCAAATGCCTGTGCACTAATGCATGCAGCATGGGGAACAAACAGGATGAACTTGAGATCTATATGTGATCTCAGGACCGTGATGTCATTGCAATCACTGAGACATGGTGGGACAGCTCACATGACTGGAACACTGTCATGGATGGCTATGTCCTTTTTAGGAGGGATAAGCTGGCTGGGTGAAGAGGTGAAGTTGTTCTCTATGTCAGAGAGCATTTGGAATGTATTGAGCTCTCCTTGGGGGGCAATGATAAGCCGGTGGAAACCTTGTGGGTAAAAACTGGGGAGGAGCCTAGTATGGGAGATATTGTAGTGGGTGTTTACTACAGGCCACCTGATCAGGATAATGAAACTGATGAGGCCTTCTATAAGCAGCTGATCTGTTGGAGAACATCCCTGGGGAAAAAGATCTAGGAGTCCTGGTGGATAGGAGGATGACCATGAGCTAGCAATGTGACCTTGTGGCCAAGAGGGCCAATGGCATCCTGGGATGCATTAAGAAGAGCGTGGCCAGCAGATCCAGAGAGGTTATTCTCCCCCTCTACTCTGCCCTGGTGAGGCCCCACCTGGAATACTGCGCCCAGTTCTGGGCACCCCAGCTCAAGAAGGATAGGAGCTGCTGGAGGCATGGGGGTTGGACTAGATGATGTGTCTTTCTCGGTCCCTTCCAACCCCTAACATTCTATGATTCTATGAGATGTATTGAATACCCCGTGACACCACAAATCCCACAAAGTGCCAATGGTTAGGAAATTAAACTGCAGCTTTTGTTCAGGTTTCAGTTTCTTAGTGGTAAGAAAGAGATTATCTTCCTTTCCTTGGAAGGAATATCATAGTGATGAAAACAATCACAGACTGTTTACTGATTGCATGTAATGGTGATGACACTCACACAGAAACTGCAGCTAAATTTCTAACGGCAGGGATCTTTGTTCATTGATAAAAATTTTCTAAAGAATATTAGTTAACTACTATAAAACCAACACTGTTTAAAATTCCTTTACTTTGTATACTGCCAATACACATGGAAAATATCTTCAATAGAAGTGTTTTTGTGTATGAATTTACAAGTTGTTTGGGAATACTATATTTTCAATTATTTTATGAATAACTAATGAGAGGCATTTTTGTTTGAGATTTTAGTTTTTATAGTCATATGATGAGATTCCTAAGTGAAATGATTGTCATTTAATATTACCTGTTGTTGATATGATAAACTTGATTAACTATGTTTTTACAGAAGCAAATAAAGACAGAAGCATAGGCAATAAACCAAAAGGGAAAGGATTTTAAATGAATTTTATTTTGAATTGTTTTTATTACAGTGATACATGCAGTAAAATTGATACTACATTGCAAATTTTTTAGTTGATGTAGACTATAGATGTATCTTTTCATAACTCTTAATCTGTTGGATTTGGGGTGATGAGCTACATGGATATTATTCTACCTTTAAAGATAAACAGAAGGGTTGGAAATGTTGCTGATGTACTGTTTGATTTTAAATGACAACACGCTTACACATCTATGTGCACACAGTGTACAGAAAATCCCACATGCCTGAATGTTCCTTGTAGAGACAAAGATTACCAAGGTTACATACAATCATAATAAACTTAAGGTAACAGAGCAGGTTAGTAATGTGCTAGGAATCAATGACCAGTAAAGGAGTTCAGCCCATCCCCCCCTACAGCCCAGACTACTGGGCAGAGCCTGCAGCACCTGAGACATCTTTGAAAGCCAGCCTTCACAGCACAGAAGAATTTTTTTTTTTAATTTTTCTTTTTAAGGGATCCAGCTTTGGTTTCTACCTGGCAGAACTGTTACACAGCCGCCAAAGTGGACATGGGAACCCAAACTGAGTGCCAACAGAAGCATACAGCCACTGAGGTCACATGCTGCAGCGAATACCAGAGGCTTTCCCTGGCAGCAGGTGGCAGTTCTGAGAGCTGCTGTGTTCACCGTGAACAAGTAGAAGACCTCCTGTGAAGGGTTGCAGAGCTGCAATAGGTCGTTGAAAGATTGAGGAGTATCAGGGAGGCCAAACAGAAGATTGACTGGTGGAGCCCTCCCTTAAACAGAAATGGGGGCATCCATCTGATAATACTCAGGATCAGAGGAGCCCTGTATCCCGCCCCTGTCAGACCAGAGGTAGCAATACAGATATGGGGAGCAAATGGAAGACAGTCCAAGGTCGAAGCATCAAACAACCTTCCTCCTCTTTGCCCACCTCATCCCCCCCAGTGCCAATAAAGGACAGATTTGAGGCCCTGGTTGAGATAGATCTGTCTAAGGAAAACATGGATGATGAACAGCCTATAGCAGAGAAACATCCACACTCAACAAAGCTCACTGCTCCTATCACAACATCAGCCACAAAGAAAAAAAGAAAGGTTATGGTCATAGGCGACTCCCTTCTGAGAGCAGGGAGGTTGGACTACATGACCTCTGGGAGTCTCTTTCAACTTTAGCCATTCTGTGATTCTGTGAAACAAAGAATTGAATGTAAATCATCTAGATTTTTATCTGGTAAGTCAATCACAAGTCTGTTTTGTTGATTATTCATAATTCAGAAAATGACCCTGTTACTACCATCATTATCCTGTCTTTTAGGAACTCTGGTGATGATAGGCTAGTTAGTCCTCAAAATGTGAGACTGAGTTGACTAGTTGGTGCCTGATGACTTCTCAGATTGTTACTATTCAAGAAATAGAATCATAATAGGATATTTAAAAAATCTGTTAGATAATAAGCTCCATCTAAAATAGAAAGAAGCACTGCAGACCATTGTCTTAGGATTTGCACAAAACATATTGATCTATCGATTCCTTTCTCATAATAGTCACTTTGTTTATTACTTCAGTTTTCTTTCTGCTACAGTGGTTGCTGTAATAAGCTCCCCTAGTGATTTTTGAAACATGCAAAAAATCTAACCTTATTTTGTCTAGCTGTTCAGACAAATTAAAAATGCCAGCTCTGATTTTAGTTAATACAGAAGGTAAGGCTGAACTGCATGTTCAGAAATCATTTGTATGTAAGAAGCTATGCTCCTGATCCCATGCCAGCTTAGAGGGAAAGAGGTAAACAGAGATGGCATCCTGTGGCCTTGAATCAACTCTTTTTACTGGATTCCACTCACAGTTATTTATTTGTATGTATTATTTCCCCTGCTTATTATGGAGCTTTGTTTGAAGCTCTACAGTTATAGGGTGAATGAGAGACCAATCAGATCAAGAAATTCTGTAGCTGGAAGACTTTAGTATATAAGAAGAGTTCTGGATCTAAGGGTCTTGATTTACCCAGCTCAGATATTCTGTGCAATCTTCAACAGGTAGTGCTTTACAAGTTACTGCAAAAAGCAAAGAAACTGAAAAAAAAAAATTTAGGCACCTAGACTACCATCCCTAGGAAAAACTAGTCATTCTTCAGTGTGAAGTGGGAAAAATGATGGTGAAAATAAAGCTACCCTTGCTAGGAAGAGGTCAAAGGAGCACTGCTTATATCCTAGTTGAAGCATCTGCTCCAAGAGAAATATGAGAAATTAGAGAAAGGCAAGGAGGTAAAGTCAATTTAGGAGGCCACTGGAGGAAGCACAGCCCATATATCCCATGCAACAGATCCATTTTCAGTCAAGGGTTGTTAATTCACTCTCCAAACAAAGGGCTCTCAAGTCCAAGCACATCAGGGCCACAGGCAGCTATAGATGGTTTCAGTCTCTACAGAGCCAGGGAGCAGAGAACTAACCCACCATGAAGCCTTTTACTTTCAGGACTCGTGGGCTTCTCTATGTGGAAAGAAATGGAGGTTTGACAGCAAACCTTATGAGCTGTGCTGTTTGTTCCCCACACTTCACTCCCCATTCACACATCCTTTTTGAACCCAAAGGACACAACCTGTCTCCAGCCGAAGGAGGACTTCATGGACCCTTAGCCTGCATGTTAAGTTAAGCATTTCACCATCAAATCACCTCATGGTTTACAACAGAAAGAGCAGGAAGAGCTGCTTTATAAAATATAGCTGCCTATTATTTATTCTAAACATAAATAGCTCAAGCTGACTTGTCTTCTGTTCAAAAATATGTTAAAATAGAAAACTCACCCCTGCAGGACTACAGCACAGAAACAACAGGCAAGGCTACACACTGATAACAGGAGCTGCACATTAAAACCAACTGTTCACATAGACTACTGAAATCTCAGAAGAGATATGCAATAGCTGTATTTTAATGCTTATTACTGGAAATAAATATTTTTTGAGGATATATTTTGTGCTTCCTCCTCTAGAAATAACTGGGTGCTGAAACTTAAAGGTATTACAAGGAAAGAACTTTGGGTTTTGTGGCTTTTTTGTTGTTGTGTATATAAAAACATCAGGAATTTCTTACTGGGTGAGACCAATGACACAGTTCATCTCTAATATTGACAATAAAAAATATTATTTTGTGGAGAATACATGCATGGGATGGCCTGTACATCATTTTCTTTGCTATTTGCCCCAAGAGCTAAAGGATGTCTTGAATTTTCAGCACTCTTCCACTTTAAGCAAGCTTTGCAGGAGAGCAGATCCTACCCCTTGCTCATCCCAGCATTTCTGGTGCATGCTATAGTATCTAGACCATCCATCTAACTCAGTCCTGAAGACTTCCTTATAAATTCATACTCCATTTTCAGATGCTGAGTAGTAGGCTGTCTTGCAGCCAACAGAGACTGAGGAGCCCCAGTGAGTCAGCTTAACTCTGAGTTGATTCATATGATCCACCAGTGACTTCTGCTGGAAAACACTTAGTGGCACAGGAGTGTTCAGAGTGTTTCCTGGGTCCCTTTGTGCATACATATCAGTTGTAGGACATTACAGCTCCTTAGCACAGGCATCCCTGAGGAACAGTGCTACTGACTTTGTGTTATCTTGGAAAGTGAGCCCTTGGCCAGCTTCCACAAGCTTTTAGTTCATAAAAGAACCTTTTCTTCAATCTTTAATAATACTTAATGTGGAAATTTATCTAAAGTGTTCTGAAAATCCACAGATACTGTGCCAACTGGATCCCTTTAATCCATGAGCTGTTTGACGTCTTCCAAATTCTGACAGGTCAGTGGAACAGGATCCCTTTCACAGAGGCATGCTAAGTATTTCACAATACACGATTTATCCAAATGCTTAATGATTTTTAACACAGCTTCTATCATCTTTCCAAAGACAGAAGACAGATTAAATCACAGAATCATGCAATCATTTAGGTTGGAAAAGATCTCTAAGACCATCACATCCAACCACTGACCCAACACCACAATGCGCACTAATCCATGTCTCAAAGTGCCATGTCTACACATTTTTTGAACCCTTTCAGGGATGGTGACTCCACTACTTCCTGGGGATCCTTTTCAAATGCCTAACCCCTCTTTCAGTGAGGAAATTTTTCCTAATATCCAACCTGAACATCCTCTGACTCAACTTGAAGCCATTTCTTCTTGTCCTAAATGATCTGCAGTTTGCATGATTATCTTTAGAACTTTTTCTGTAGGTATGCTAGTCTTCTGGTACTGCAGTCTGTTTGCAGGGATGGTTTTCAGACATCAGCCAGCAATTCTGCAGTTGCTTCAGAACTCATAGGTCAATCATATTATCACTTAGTATCCTATTGACTATTAAATCTATTCAGTACAATACATCCTGTGCATTTATTTCAGGTTTTTCTGGGTCCTCTAATCTTTTTGCTATAAAGCATTTTCAAGATTTTGGAATCTCCCCAGCATCTTGTCCCTACAGTAAAAATGAAAGCAATACTTCACCAAACTTCTCCAACAAAGTCTTATAATTCATGAGTTCCCCTTTTACAGTTCTTGTCATCACAGTCCCACCGATTCCCTAGGTGGATGATTTTGATGGACTTTAATAACTTTACATTGTCAGTTCAAGCATTCTTTGCAAGATGCTCTACAAATTCTTTTCGGCTCCCTTGATTTCCTGCTTCTATTTGACTTCCTATATTTTATGGATTTTTTTGTTCTAATTTGAAAATCCTTTCCAATTTTTAAATACCAGCATCTTCTCTATGATAGCTTTTTTAATTTTTTAACTGAGTGATGTAGGGGGTTTATCTGGACAGTCTTGCATTCTTATTTTTTTATTTACTTTTACCTAGTCTTCTACTATAGTACAGTTTTCTTCCCTTTCAGATTTATTTCTTCCTTTCTTGCTTTGCTCTTTTTTCATTAACTGTCTTATTTTTATGTATTTCTCTTTTGAGGAAAGGGAAGGGCAAGCGGAAGGGAAGGGAAAAGAGGGGAAGGGAAAGGGGTATAATATCCCATGATCTTGCTTTCAAGGTTCAGTCACTGCAACTCTCAGGAAAGGTGATGTAACTTTAGTCTGAATGAAAGGGAATGACTACAGAGCCACGTGTCTGTAGCTTTGTTACAGAAAAAAAGGAGACATGGACTGGACAAGGCAATGTGGATTAGACTGAAGTGAAGCAAAGGCAAGATTAAAGTTTTGTCCCCTTTTTCCACCTAGCTTGACATCTGACTTGCTGAGAGAAGAATTCTTATTGGTGACTTGACCAGCCAAATTGGTGTTGGCTTTAGTGTGTCCAAAGGACGAGGAGGGCTTTCAGGTGACTCTCAGAGGCTGCCTGTGTAATTCAGCCAATTAGAGTGGTTTATTAGCTATCACAGTGATAAATAATACAGCATGACTTGAGGGAAATTTCATCTGGCTCCTACTGTTTGACTTTGCTAAAGAGTAGGAGCACACAGATGGTGAGTTATGGTGACTTACCATGTCTCAAATGAAGAGAAATCACTTCTCAAAATATGCTACCTCAAAAATTGGAATAGTACAAGATTACTGGGAGTCTACAACATGAGTTTTTTATGCTATTATATGGTAGGATATGACCTAGTTGCGGAACAGAAACCAAATGGCTGCTCTAGCGTAGCATGGTACATGATACCTGAAAAGCAGTGGATATTAGTTTAACAGAACTTTACTGCTACTGCTTAAGAGTTTCCAGAGTGCTCAGTTTAAACTTTGTGAGACAGAGCTCACATCCAAACTATATGTTCCAGATTTAACTTATGTAACTTTGCCAATACTGTAGAAACTGGTGGCAGAGTAAAGAATTGAATCTTGATTCCCAAAAGCAGTAAATAGGCTAGTGCTTGATCATCAGTCCACCCACTATTGATATTCATTAATGCCACCACCGCTCACACTGTGATGTGCTTTGCAATACTGATAGCTCCCTTGGTAAAATGGAAATCATGCACATGGTCATCAATGTGAGAACAGGTGGTAGAAGTACATTTATAAAATATGATCAAATGTTGTAATTTGGAAATGGGAGACTTTCTGTTTCTGAGTTCAGCTCAGGATAAAGCCAAGCTGACAGCTCGTGACGTCCAGCATAGCTGGAATTTTTTCTTGTGTTTCGTCACCTCATTTATGTGTTTCATTTGCTACCATTGCTGTTACTTAATTCCTGCGCAAATTTGCATCCCTTAACAGTTTCCATTATGGAATAAATAATTTCTCATCTCCTATTCTCCAGTCTGACAATATGAGTACCAAATTAGAATGTTAATAGTTTGGATGCTTTATAAAAGTGTACGCATTGAAAATATTCTCACATAACCTGGTGCCTAAAGCTTTAATGCTTTATTCCTCCATGTATCCAAAGTTTGTCTTCATGTTTTACATATACCAAGGGATAATTTATTCAGATTAATGTCAATTTCATTCTCTCAGAAACAAATATACATCTAATTTTCTCTGGACTTTCTATTAGCATAGAAGATTAGGAACTTGTATCTATTAGAAATGTATTTTAATAGAAAAGAGTTAATCTTTGGGGAGAAATAGTATGTTGGTAATCTGAGAATCAGAATTCTTCTGCCCAAACCAGGACATAGATATCCTCAAAGCAGACTTGCCATGTGCAGTAATCACAAAATTGTTCACAGAAGTTTCTTTTACAAGGTTTTTACACAAGCTTCAGAGATCACTGGCTTTCAGATGCTACTGATCTGATCCAAATACTGAAGAGTAACAGACTGCATATCATATTATCAGACTTCTGAGGTAACTTGGAAAAAATTTTATATGCAGTTAAGAAGAAAAACGTATTTTCAAGTATCAACAAGACTGTATTTCATATTTTATTAATATTAGTATTGTTCAAAAAATAATCAAAATCAAAACTAAGGAAAAAGAGGCAGGTGTTTAGCATTCATTTTTGCAAAATTTCACTCAGTTATTACTTTTGTGTTTAGTCCATTTATTTTTAATAAGTAATAATACAAGGTGTTAAGTAAACAACACAATAATGATAGTCCGCTAAGACTATGACAAACAATTCCCAGTNTGATACAGGCCAGGATGCCATTGGCCTTCTTGGCCACCTGGGCACACTGCTGGCTCATGTTCATGGGGCTGTCATTCAGCACCCCTAGGTCCCTCTCTGCCTGGCAGCTCTCCAGCCACTCCTCCCCAGGCCTATAGCACTGCTGGGGGTTGTTATGGCCAAGGTGCAGTACCCGGCATTTGGCCTTATTGAACTTCATGGCATTGGCCTTGGCCCAGCCATCCAGCCTGTCTAGATCCCGCTGCAGAGCTTCCCTACCCTCAAGCAGATCGACACCGCCACCCAGCTTGGTGTCATCCACAAACTTTAGAGAAAATCTGTGTCTTTCACGGCCTTTCTTTAGAATAGAATAATTTTTTCTTTTTTTTCTACGTCTCTGCCAATCACCCATTTTTGCACAACTTCCTTAGGTAATCAGGCTGTTTGGTATTGAGTTTTCCCTCAGTCAGCAGTTCTGATTTACTAATTGAGTCAGCTTTCTTTTTTTTTTAATATATGTTTAGCTACTGTGGTTCAATTATTCCCTCATCATTTTACTTCCTGTCTACTCCTCTGCCATGCCTTTGATAGGAGTCTTGTGGGGCTAGAAAGCCACTGAATCATCTTGTGCTCTAACAATGGATCTGGGTACCTGCCAAAAGGGCAAAATGTTGCTGGATTGAAACTGAAAGAACTATATTTAATAGAGAGAATACATTTAATTAAGAGACTGTACTTAAACTAAAAGGCTTTATATATGTTTACAACATCCTGCATTGCTGCAGGAGAAGAAACATTTGTGAACCTAAAGAGATACATTAAACCTGATCTTTCCACCCCACCCTCTTTTTTCTTCACAAGTGTGTGCCAGTGAAAAATGCTACCCTACTTGAAGACCAAAGAAGTAGTGATTGAAATAGATAGATTAGTCTGGTGGGTAGAGCATTACCAAGGTTCAGTGTGCTCTATGAATTCAATGTAGCAATTGCCCCTCCATTCTGTTGAGAGGACAAATACACTGAATACAATCAGACTGTAGAGTAATAGGGATCAAAAATCAAATTGATCATAAACAAGACCTTAAAATAGATTAAAAAACTTAGCAGACTAATCATAAATTGGATTCTAAAATAATGGTCTCAGTCATTCAAGGTTCCTTACTATTCTCCTCACGTATGTTTAATTAAAACCCTTTAATAGAATGCTTAAAAAAAGATGAAATATAGTAAGTGCTGGCAAAACCAGTCTGAATTTCTTAAAAACCAGACTCCTCTACCTTGAAATAGTTTGGGAAAGTGAAATGTCACTACAATATGTACTTTGTTTACATTTTTTGACTGTTGATTTTGAAAAAAAAAAGAAATCCAGAAACACTAGAAGAGAAAGAACTTCAGCATAAAAACAAATTTTATGTTTAAAATAAACTGTATAAGGATCAACACTCTCTGTCATTTTAATTACATATGTCTGACAGAACAAAGATTAACTGCAATGGTAAAGTTGTGAAGATTATTTCACATTTTTTGAATTGCTGGCGAATTTCCAAAATTGGGTCATGTTACAGAAAACATGAAGTATTTGACCTTTATTCCAAACTTGTCCACAATTTTTACCTGTTCAAGATCTGAACAAATTTATTGGCCCAGATTGCCAATGTTTCAGCATCTTGAACTGCCAAAGGTTGTGTTGCCTTGCAAATTCACAATATTAGAAAATATCTTTTTGCATTCCTCACTTTCATGATAGATGAGGGTTTGACAGTACCACCAGCTGCCTTTAGACCAAGTGCAGGGTCCTACACCTGGGTCAGAACAATCCCCACTATCAATACAGGCTGGGGGTGAGAAGACAGAGAGCAGCCCTGAAGAAAAGGGCTTAGAGGAACTGATGGATGAGAAACTGACATGAGCAAACAGCACACACTGGCAGCCGAGACCAATCACATCCTGGGCTGCATCAACAGAAGCGTGGCCAGCAGATCAAGAGAGGTGATTCTGCCACTTTACTCTGCTCTAGTGAGATCTCATCTGGAATACTGTGTCCAGTTCTGGAGCCCTCAATACAGAAAGGACATGGATCTGATGGAGCAGGTCCAGAGAAGGGCCACAAAAATGATCAGGGGGCTGGAGCACCTCTCCTATGAAGACAGGCTGAGGAAGCTGGGATTGTTCAGCCTGGAGAAGACAAGGCTTCGGGGGGACCTACTAGTGACTTTCCAGTACCTAAAAGGAACTTACAAGAAGTCTGGAGAGGGCCTATTTACAAAGGCCTGCAGTGAAAGGACAAGGGGCAATGGTTTTAAATTGGAGAAGAGGAGATTTAGACTTGATATTAGGAAAATGTTCCTTACCACAAGGGTGGTGGAACACTGGAACAGGTTGCCCAGGGAGGTGGTTGAGGCCCCATCCCTGGAGGCATTCAAGGTGAGGCTTGACAGGGCTCTGGGCAACCTGATCTAGTTGGGGATGTCCCTGCCCAGTGCAGGGGGGTTGGACTAGATGACCTCCAGAGGTCCCTTCCAACACAAACCATTTTATGATTCTATGATTCTATGATCTAGCCAGATATTGTATGGTAACTTCTTGTTAGAGCCTCTTTCCTACTAATTGATACTATTTCTGTATCTCTTAACTCCTGTTTAATGATTTCTTTTCAGTTTCAAATCAACTGTTTTCAGCCTCTGCTTTTTTGATCTACCTTTGCTATAGACCACTTCGAAATATTCAGCAGTTGCTAGACGTAATAGAATCAAATATTAAAATGTCATGCCTTCTTCATGAACATGAAGTGCAACATATTCTTTCTTCTTCTGTGCTGTCTGGTTCTGACTTTTCAAAGATTATTTTGTAAATTTATAGTTTTAGAAAAAAATGGTTGCTACTCAAACTTGAAAAGCTGGCATTATCGTGCTGTTAAATATACCTCTAAAGGTCACCCAATATCACAAAAATACAAAATTTGTATTGCCTGCTGCAAAACTAATTTCTGTTTTTCCTTGATAATACTCTTATGTGCCCACCTTTGTGTGGGCAAATAACAACTGAGTACAAGTGCAGATATATAAATGAAGCTCTTCACGATAATACATTTGTTCTTATGCTAGAAAAGATAGCAATTTTCTTTAGACTGAAAGTAAAGACCAGGACTTCCAATAAGATTTGCTCAAATATATAGTAAATGCTAACATTAAGCAAATGTTTATACAATTACAGGAATATATCTAGGTTAGGAAAGTCATACACAAGTAAGTCTTCATGTTTACAATCTTTCTCAAAGAAATTATCAAAAGTTTTTTCCTTATCCGCCAAGAAAGTAACTAATCCTCATGTCTCACCCTAGAATATTGCATGAACTTGACTATTAGTCCCCTCCAAGCCTTTTCTTTTAAGCAGAAATGCCTTAGTCCTACAGATCTGCATGTTGCTGTGGCTCTTCTTCCCCTATGTCAAGTGAGCTTATTGAAATCTCAGTTTTGTTTTCCATTTTTTGCCAAAGAGAAACTCATGAGTGTTTTAACAACATGTTTATAAAAGATGTTATAAAGAGGTAATGGTTACAGCTGTGAAACTGGTGCTTTAGAATCTGCATCTCTACATCAAACTTCCTGATTCCATTTATTTTGAAATCAATGTTTGCATCCCACTTGATGACAGACCGTCATGAGCTACTGGCCTTAAATTAAATGTGCACCTTCACTGTGTTGTCCATGAATCCCTCACTTCCAAGTGTATGGTTGATAAGGTAATCTGCAAGCCTTTCACAGGAACCCGAATCAAGAGAACAGGATTCCTAGAGAGGTGATTGATACCCTAAGCTTGGCAGTGTTTAAGACAACAATGACCTTAACTACATTTTAACTTTGTTAGTCCTAAATTGGTCAGAAAGTTGGACTAGGTGATCGTTGTAGGTCCCTTTCTACTGAAATAGTCTATTCTAGTCTAGTCTGAGATTGTGAACCTCTTCCAGAGGCAAAAATGGCTCTGATTTCCCTGTACCCTTCAGGATTCACCACCTGCTTTTTCCTCCCTCTGTCATAAGTCTCCAGGTTTCCTCATGTGCACTGGAAGTATCCACTGTGCATTCAATCCCTTCAGGACACTGACTGTTGCTTTTTTAATATATAGAGATAGCCTTGCTGTATTCAGACATAGTTTTGCTGATGTTGTGAGTGGTTTTAGGTTTTACAACACACAGGCTCCTTTGCCTCACTGTTTGTCTTTTTCCAAACCTCCCTTGAAAAGAAATTTTTTTTATCACGTTTTTCTTCTTAGTTTTACCTTCTTTTCTCTAATTATAATTCAAGATCATTATAACAGAATTCTTCTGCAGCCCTATTCTCTGCTGGTGCAAATCAAGATGATCTGATGAAAATACCTGCAATGTGAAAAAAACACAGAAATGAAGGTGGTGGAGCAGGTAAAATGCATGACAATAGCTGTATTTCAAACCACTGCTGTTCACTAGACAATACTAAAACTTCTTTAGAGACATGAATATCTTGCTTAGAGTAGCTTAGCTGTGTTATGTGTTAGACTTTACTGAATAGTGTTATATTCCTATATATACAATTCTAGTACAGATGTTCAGCTGGGGTAAATCAGCATAATATTATTGATTTCAAGTGAACTCATTCAAATCTCAATTTTGTTTTGCATTTTTTACTGAAGACAAACCCATGAGTATTTTAAGAAACTGTTTATAAAAGATGCTATAAAGAGGTAATAGATACAGCTGCAAAATTGATGGGTTTTAAACAGATATACTGTGCTAAGTTTTAAAAAATGCTGCTTTCATTTGTAATTTCCAAAGCACTACACATTTTTCTCCCTCTGTGCTGTACATTTACTTCTAAGGGTCGTCGTCGTGGCTAGGCTTCGTGAACGAAGATCCAGGGAGGGCTCCAGCCACATTCCTCATCAGCGCCTTTTACAAGCATGCTGATAAAAAGAGGATAGCAGATAGCACCCTCGAGCCTGTACAACGGATTTTTTTGGGGGTGAGACACAGCATGTGCAGAGCTGGACCCGCCCTTTAGTCCTAAGGTTCATCTGCCAGGGCCTAGCAAGCTTGGACGCTGGCAGCGAAGGCCTTAGGATGGAGGTTTAACTTCTTAAATGGAAGGCCTTCCAGGGCTAAATGAGCTCCATCTGCCCGGGTTTGGAATCAGAGTTGTCCTTCTCCTAGGATGACTGCCAGAAGGCTAATGAGCTCATCCTACCCATACAAGGATTATAGGAACATGAGTATCACTCCCCACACTTTACCGTGGGCAATGAGTTTAATGCTCCCTCTGCTGTCGGCACAGTTATCACACCAGGGGCCACAGGAGACCCCACGTGATTTTCAGACTGTGCCTGGCTTCTTAGGGTAGGCTTCATGGAAATCCTCAGACAGGAGAACACAGACAAAACAGTGACTGCCACTGCACTCTAATCAGCTGCAAGCAGAGTCCAAGCAGCTTGAGAAGGAAAGCAATAGTCTGCAGCCTGCTGCTCCTCCTGCCTGCTGGTCAGCCCAGTGTCTGCTTTGTACCAGCCTTTGGTCAACTGGAGGACTGCCATATGTCATCTCACCCTTCTTCCCATACACACATGTGTTCTGCCTTCTTTAGAGAGCAAACAACCTTAATTATTTCAGGTTTCCAGTATATCTGTGGGTAAAATGAGGGGACGTTTGAGGCTAAAAGACTAGTTCAAATATACTGCTGACACCTTGCCAGTTTTTTTCCATTTTTATTCACAATGATCTTTCTGAGATGTTTACAAAGCTGAACATCATCCTACTAACCATTTTTTAACAAACATGACATTTGTCTAGGATTGAAAGAAATGATAGACAGCCAGTCTGCAATTGTAGATGACTACTATAGATGAGGATGGAAGAACACCTACCTCAGGTCAATCCCAACTATCAATACAGGCTAGGCAATGAAGGGATTGAGAGCAGCCCTGTGGAGAAGGACTTGGGGGTACTAGTGGGAGAAAAACTTGATGTGGGCTGGCAATGTGTGTTCACAGCTCAGAAGGCTAACCAAATCCTGGGATACATCAAAGGAAATGTGGCCAGTAGATCAAAGCAGGGTGATTCTGCCCCTATACTCTACTCTGGTGAGACCTCACCTGGAGTGTGTCCAGCTCTGGAGTCCTCAGCATAGGAAAGACATGGACCTGTTGGAGTGGGTCTAGACAAGGGTTACAAAAATGATCAGAAGGGTAGAACGCTTCTCCTATGAAGAAAGGCTGAGAGAGTTGAGGTTGTTCAGTTTGGAGAAGAGGAAGCTCTGGGGAGAATTTTTTGTAGCCTTTCAATAACTAAAGAGGGCATATAATAAAGTGAAGGGCAATCTTTTTAAAAAGGCCTGCTGTGATAGGACAACAGGTAATTGTTTTAAACTAAAGGAGGTTAAATTTAGACTAGATATAAGGAAGAATTTTGTTTGCCATTACAGTGGTGAAGCACTGGAACAGGTTGTCCAGAGAGGTGGTAGATGCCCGATCCCTGGAAACATTCAAGGTCAGGTTGGACAGGGCGCTGAGAAACCTGATCTAGTTAAAGATGTCCCTGCTCACTCCCAGGGGTTGGACTAGATGACATTTAAAGGTCACTTCCAATCTAAACCATTCTATGATTCTGTGATTCTGTCTTGGAAGGAAACTGAAGACTGTCCCCTTATACTGGAATTGAAAGGGTAGTATCTGTCCTCAGTCTTCCACAGAAGGAAATTTATGAAGAAGTTCAGGGGTCTTTCTTAAAAAGAAGTCCAAACTAAATTAGAAGAAACAAAAGTCAAGACATTCTGAAGCTGTATATCGTATTTCCTAGCTGTAGGGGAATTGATCCCAAGCTAAGGGACTATGTTCTTCAGAGCACATGAAATTAATAGAGACTAGTATGGCTTTCAAATGCAGGCTGTGGACACTGACTTCTATTTCATCAGCTTTGGCACAGGATATTTGGTCCCTGATTTATTCACACAGTTCACACAGATTGCCATGTTGGCCCTACCCCTACATTGTGGCATAAGAATTAAGAGGTCACATTTAAAAGTCTGTTAGAAGAATATTCACCAAACTGCCTTTGTGATACCTTTCCTGCAGTATTTGTAAAAACAATGGAATTGCCTACCTGGCCTTACCTGGTTGCTGTCTGTACTTGATTCATACCTCCCATGCAGTAAGGATGTTTTGAACTATGATAATAAAGACACAAACATTATTGGGCAGTGTTGATACATCAGGCATGTTTATTTTTTGGTGCTTATGAAAGAGAAATATGGGTATTTTCCCTACTCATAGATACTTCCCACCGAAATAGTCAAACTACATAGATATACCAAATTACTTCTGAAAATTGCATAAACTTTTACTGAAGTATAAATCACCAATAAATGGCATGATTCATAAATCTCTTTTCCCCCTAAAGTCCAGTATTCTATTTTCATCTTATATTCTCCTGAAAGCAATATGAAGTCATAAACCATGAAGCAGAGCAGCTGAGCGGCAATAAGTATTGCAAGTGGAGTGTCAAAAAACCGCTGAATTAAAGTGGAAAGAATCCAAACTAGAAAAATACTCTCTCCCCTTTCTGTAGACCAATCATAATCCAATAATACTAAGTCTAAAATTCTCCCTAATACACTGAAGTTTTCCTTCTTTTTGTATTGCTCTATGCTTTTTGACATTCCATCCATTCCAGCAACTGCCCCTGAACTCTGCCGTAGGAACTTAGATAAAATAGAGATGATAATTCTAGTATCAGAGCTCTCTCTAGTGGTGACTGTGCTAGCTCCTTATCTATTATTCATTCTAGCTAAATACAAGGAGGAGTGAGTACCACTTGAATGGAACATCAGTACATTCCTCCCGTTGTGACACCCATTAGAGAGATTTCAGGCTGACACAGGTGTTAGAGTGAGAATACAAAACTGTGAAGAGAAGGGTGATGGATTCTTCATTGAGTTGGGGCCTTGGACTTTAGGCAGATGAGGTAGGGATGCAATCATCCCACCAGCAGCTACTTAAACTAACCAAAGGGCAGGACAGAAAAGATCTAGAGAGGGGTGCAGAATTTCCGCTCTCTGCTCTGCTGAAGGCTGCTATTTCCAAAAGCAGCACTAACAGATAAGAAGGTCTGATTGGGCCTTATTTAGTTCAGGGCAAGGAATGGCCATTTATTTTAAACTATTAAGCTGATACATTTACTTTACAGTGTTCCACTTTGCATTGAAAGGGCTGAGGGTTCAGCCAGCTTTTCTTCTACTGAATATGCTTTGTTGTCTGTCATAGGAGGGAAGGAGTGTATAGGGGGTTTTAATACAGATTTCAACATAAGCTTGGTCAAGATTGTTTATCAGTACCCTAACAAAAGTAACTGAAGCTGTATATTTTTTTTTCTTCCAATCTGTTTCCAAATGACAAGACACTGCTTTGAATGAAAAGAGAGGTTGGGAAGTATGTCAGAGTGTACAGAACTGTACTAGGGCATGTTCTGCCTACGGAGAAAGCAGAAAAAGCCAGTGTGATGACTCCACTTGATAGCATAGTTTTGACCTCTTCTCTTTTGTGGAGGAGAGGTTCTTCATGAGAGCAGATGAACAGCCTTCTGTACTTTTATCCAGTGTCAGTCAACCCAAATGAACACCTTCTTCAATCTTCGAAGAAATGTCCATGGAGGATGCACAAAGAGCTTTATGATTTATTTGGAGGCTGGAGATAATAAGGCACAGCAGAGCATAAAGGAAGAATCTGTAACTCACTTAGCAATTCATTTATGCATTACCATAGCAGCCACAAAAAGCCAAGGTCTTACCAAATATTACTGAAGGTATAGCCCATGTCCCATTAAGCTTGCAGCATAGGATCAGCCATGGGTAAGAAGATGCAGGCATTAAGAAGGGGAAAAGTAAAACACAGTTAATACAAGAGTCAACTCAGTTTGCCTTTCACGGTGTGCATCATATAAATGGTTAAGAGGCAAGGAAATACAGTGGCCTGCACATAAGCTCAGGGGAGTAGTTCCTTTGTATGAAAGTGCATTAAACTTAACAGAAGTGCCATTAATTTTTGTGAATGAGGTGGGTATAAGATGGCTAAGTATTCTCTAAATATCAGGGAATGGACATTTAACTCCTAGAGATTAAAAACTAAAATGAAAATAAAAAATAACCACCACAACCACCTCTCATAGCTCTCCAACTGCAAAACAACACAATCATTTGACCTAAAACTAAAAGCTCCAGTTTTTTAGTTTATTAGACAATTCATTTATCAGAGAATATGATAAGTCTGCAAAGATAATTCAAGAGTAGTAGGCAACTTCAAGGATAACAACAATTTGAATGAAGCTGAGATAGTTATGGGATCTAGTGTCAACTGCAAAGGCATCACCTGCTTAAAGTTACAAAAAATTATGCAGAAAAAGGACCTGTGGTCCTGTTGAACACCTAAATTGAAGGTAAATCAGCATATACCTCTGTGGCAAGAAAAGCCAATGGTATTGTGAGCTGCATTAAGAAGAGTGCTTGCCAGTAGTTAGAGGGAGATGATCCTCCACCTCCATTAAGCACTGGTGACATGGACCTAGAGGACAAAGTCCAGCAAAAGGGTACTAACATGATTAAGAAATTGAAGCCTCTCTCCTATGAGGAAATACTGGAAATCTCAGGGGCCTACTATCAATGTATATAAATATCTGAAAAGAGAGTATATGGAAAATAGAAACAGGCTATTTTTCTGTTGTACCCCCTGGCAGGAGCAGAGGCAATAAGCACAAAGTGAAACACAAAACGTTCCCATTAAACATCAGGAAGCCCTTTTTTTACAGTGAGACTGACCAAGTACTGACATAGGATACCTGAGTTGAACATGGATTGCCTCACCTTGGAGATATTCGAAAGCCATCTGGATATAATCCTGGGCATATAATCCTTCTGCTCTAGATGACCTTGCTTGAGAAGGGTGGTTGAACAAGATGATCTTCAGAGGTCCCTTCTGATCTCAATCTTTCTGTGATTCTGTAAGTCTGTGGTCATGATAGTCACAGACATTTATTTGGAAGCAGAGATAAAAAGCATGTAAATCTCTTACCTTAAATCAATTGTGATGATCAAAGTATATACAGTCAATCAGACAGAATTATGGGACATGAATTCTGAGAGCTTGTTCTCCATTTCTTCTTACTCAAAAAAAGACTGAAATAGTAAATATAAACATGATCAGAAATTACAGTTAATATTAAATCAGTAAGTTCCAATTAGTAAATTAACATATCAAGGAATCAGCACTCATCATTCAGTGACCAGATATGTGGAAAAGTCAGTTTTATTTAAGACTCTTGGTCTGTTTCTAACCAAAGCAACATCCTGGCCTAATCAGAAAGGATGCAAAGGATGAAGCAGATATCCTTCATGTAAACATCACCTAAGAAGAATCAATTCTTATTTTAAAAGTTAAAAAAGTCACTCAAAGGAAGTACCTCAGTTCCATAGTATCTTGTAACAAAATGCAGTCCTATCATCTGGTACAGAATCATGGACTTTTTCCACAAATCTAACATCAGAGGTATGGTAATGCTAGTATACAAAATACCTAGTTCAATTAATTAATTAATTTTTAGCTCGGACTAGGATCATTTTATACTGGTATCATGAAACAACTGATAGATCAACACAGATGTCCATACAAAAATAAAATGAGATATTAAAATGGAACATACTCTTTCAAACAAAAAAGTACTAAAGTACTTTTGAGTATTTTTTTCTGCTAAGTTTAATGAAATTTATGTTCAAAGCTGGAACTTAATTTCCATTTTCTTTTTTTCTCTTTCTTTTTCCTTTATTTTCACCCCCCCTTTTTTTTTGGTTGTGGTTTTTTGTTTTTGTCTTTTTATTTGACAGCAGTAACCTGGCATCACTTGTAACATAGCAAATATAGTAGTTATCTCTTGTTGCACTATGAAGTCACCTGGCTAGTAACTCCATTCTTCTATATCGTCCCTTACATAGTTTATCCAGGGAAACTAGGGAACACTACATAGTTATTAAAGCATTTGAGTGAATGTCTCTTTTTACTATAAGAACAGTGGTCTGCTTCACTGAGTGGGGAAGTTCTGCTTGCCAGGCAGACCAGGAGAGAAGTTACTTTTTGGTTGCCACATCCTCTAACACTTACTCCAGGATGAATATGTCTGTGGTGAGTGGCACACTGTTGGGACTGAGCTAGCTGAGCTGCTATTCTGTTATTCAGTTACAGCTGGAAGAGACCTTGGAAATCATCAAGTCCAGCCTTTGTCCTAGCTCTATCAATTTACTAAATGATGTCCCCCAACGCAACATCTACCCGTCTCTTAAACAGCTCCAGGGATGGTGACTCAACCACCTCCTTGGGCAGCCTGTTCCAATGGCTGACAACTCTTTCAGTAAAGTTATAGCAATCAACAAGGTGATATTCTACTTTAAACTCATGGACTTCATGTAAAAAGGGGTCTAATGTGTAGACATACCAAATCTGCTGACTAGAAGCTTTCTAGAGGCCGATATATCTTCCACCCAGTAGATGATAGAATTTCCCTGTCCACAGGGCTACATATAGGATTGTAGGCTGCTTTATGCTTCTCCCTGAGAACAAGAGCTTCCTCCCTAAAACAAGGGCAGTTCTTTTTTTTTCCCAGGTGGCAATTGTTGCTCTTGATCTAGTAGCAGGCGTTCTTTTGGGTTTTTACCATAGTCTATCTGATGTCCATAGACCTAGCAGGCTCATTATTGTTCTGTCATCCTGGCTTTGGTCTAGTTATCTAAAAGCCTTATTATGGGTCACCTTCTCAACACCATGCTTTCAGATAGAGATAGGAACTGCAAAGTTTCTCCTTGCTCATCTTTTGCCCCAAATTATCCAGGATATTGATGGCAGTGCCATAAATGACAAAATTGTATAATCTGTTCTGTTGCAGTATTTCAAGAGGTGCTTGTTAGCACTGGGGACTGGTCTTAGGTTGAAGTATGCTGTTTCATGCATTCATTTCTGATTAATATTACAGAATTTAGACTCCCCAGATGAGAGCTTTGCTGCATGTAAGTCATCTATACCATAATCCTTCATGTCCTAAAGGGCTTAAGAGGTAGGAGATAAGTCTTCTCCTCCCTTCTCCCAGTATGCCAGGTAGACAGTTTTCCTGGTCTCATCCTGGTGAGGAGTTTATGAAGCTAGGTAGTATAGCCAGTGTGGGGGGGTGTCTGGGAGGTAGAATTTTGGCCTTCAGGTTACTGCTATGAATCCTCTGGCTAGGACCTCTATGTAGAAACATCCATAAATATTCTTGGGTACAGAATATGCAATAAGGATCAGAGTTAAATGTTTTGCAAAAATCTAAAACATCATAAAACAAACTGTCATTGTCAAATTCCAGTCTCCATGCAACAAAACTAAGTATTTTACTGCAAATTGTAGCCTCCTGGCCTGTATTTATAGCCACTGAACAGGCTTTAATCGAAGAATCATTATCATTGGAAAAGACCTCTGAGATCATTGAGTCCAACCATCCACCACACTGCAATGTCCCCAAGCACCACATCTGCATGTGTTTCGAACACTTCCAGGGATGCCTGATAACCCTCTCAGTGATTAAATTTGTTCTATTACTCTTTACCTGGGAGAGGAGACGAAGCCTTACTTACCTTACTATCACCTCCTTTCAGGTACTTGTAGGCCTGAAGAGACATACTACGATCTGCTAAGTTGTAAAGATCTTCTTTGCATCTATTTTTTTTTTCAGTTCAATTTGGAGTGGTCAGTTGGCAATAAACTAAGTCCCTAAATCAACCTTATTTCTTCCATTGTAAAGATCTGTTATTCTTAAGCAATGGCGCCAATTCTTTTAATGTAGCAATTCTAAATCATTTGATTCATATGGGTAATAGAAAATCCCTAGAAATTTACCAGTACTTGGATTTTAATTACCAAGAAAGCCATTGTGTGAATTAGATTGGAATATAGTATGCTTTTATATAACCCCATTCGCACATAAGGGGCAGTGGCAGCAAGATGTTTATGATGAACTGAACAGTGTGTGATAATAAAGCTTCATCACACCACTAATTTGAGGGGCCCTAAGGGTGATACGCTTTTTGTCAAGGTGGCTTTATACCAGGATTCTGCAGTCTAGAAGGCCGGTTTCTGTCAGGCAATATTTCACTTTGCAAGTCTCATTGCTTGCGCTTTTTATGCTTGCCAAGGTAAGAAGCAACATGCTGAGTCAAAGGTGTGCTATCTATGGCCAACTGTACATCCAGACTGACATGACAGCCTTAAAGAAATGCACAGTTATTATATTTAATAGCATATTTACTTCTATCTGTCAGGGAAATAAAATACATACATTGAGGAATTTCACTAGTCACTGGCCAAACGTTATATAAGAACATGCTGTTTAGCCAAAATTACCCTCTATAGGCTATGATAATGAAGAAATTCTAAGGAAACTTTTCTTATTTTAATTTCATGAAATAAAAATTTTTGCCAGTTTTTTATAATAGTTTCCAGAACTGATAGGAAAAAACATTCAATGAGTCAAATTTTAGATAATTTTCAGTGAAATTTCTGTTTTGATAGACTAGAACAAGTTGTAAATATTTATATATTTTTGTTTAAACTGAAAATAAATCTGTCTTGATATGTTTTTGTCAAAGAATTTTCTGTAGGCAAAGAATACATTACTGTACAGTATGTTAATCTGGTATATCAATTTAGTCTTAAAATTAGCAATATCTTTTTATCTTGTTCAGGACAATCTTTAGTCCATTCTTGAATTCCAGAAAGAAAGCCAACACTTTTCAAGTGTTCATCTATAGTTGTTCATCTTTTTGATTAATGTGTAAAAACACAGACCATTTCTCGTCAAGTTTTACCACGCTTATCATCTCCTTCATAAACCATGCTTTAGTGTGATGTCTCCAATAGATGCAAACATGAGAGATGTATTCTCACTATTAAGTGTCTTTGGATAGTAAAACCAACATACTAGGTTTTCAAAAAAAGCTCCATTTCATATAGCTCATCATTTAACTATACAGAATGGACAGAGATGTGGCCCATCTTTTCTAGTAATATGTACTGAATGCGCTTTAGGGATCCAGGCTGACTGCATAGATGCAGCTGTAGTGGTGCAAAGGCAAAAACAGTATCTGAAGAGAAATTATCTATGCTTGATGCCTGTCTGTGTAAGCCAAAAAGCTGAACCACCAAGAACTTGCCTTGCATACAAGGAAATTTCAAGGATGCAAATGCTTTGAAAAATCTGCCCATATATTACATACTATCGTTTATTTTGTTACTCACTACATCAAAATTTCTATTACAGTCTTTGTTAGAATATCTGTCTGCACAAATCCATAAACATAAGTTTTGTTTCATGTTGCTTGCTGTTTTCCTTTTGCTATTATGTTTTTTTCTTCATGAATTCACTGCTTAATTATTCCATCCTCAAATGGTTTCTTCACAGCACATTTAAAAAAAAACCCTCTCTACCAGTCCCCAAATCTTTTCCTTAATTATTTTTATTAGTTGCTTCTACACTCTTATTGTCCCTTTTATCCTTTCTATGAAAATTTTACACCACCACATCAGGAGGCAAGATATCTTTGTAACCCCAAAATACACAGACAGCTTAATATAAAGCTTAAATTTATGCTACTTGTATACATATGCATATAGATTATTATGCATAAATAATAATTAAGAACTGTGTCCTGCCCTGTAGTGAGTCCCAAGGCTTGCAAAGCATTTAGGTAATCCTAGTAGCTGCCAGGGGACTAATGATATGACAACACTGTGCTTGGACACAGTTAAAACTTTGCTATTGAAACTAATTTTCAACTTTGACAGAAATATCTGTCTCTATTTCCTTCAGCATCATTGTATGTATAGGACTTTAAGGTACAGTAGATACAGGAGCCCTATTACTCAGGGTCCAGGGCAAGGCACTGTAATAAGAATCCATGTTCCACAGAATGAAGTTTGCAGGCAGAATGAAATGGAGTAGCTCTCGTAGGTGGTATGACATTCAAAACCACAAATCCGAGCAGAAGAGTGAGGTTTCTCCTTTTACAGTTGTACACCCTAACAATAGATCTCTTCTTGCTCCAAACAGGAGATTTCTGTGGTTGTCTTACATATTATATAATAAAAAAAAGAGAGAAAACAAAGACAGTGCTTTCCTAAATTTGCAAAAATGGAAAGAAAAAATCTCATTCATTTAAAGCTGAGGTGTTTCCAATCTTTGTACTTTTCACAATAAGTCATTATAGTTATGGTAACACATCAGTATGCAGTACAAATCAATGGAGAATTAACATAAGGGCTGCATGAATGTTTTTATAAATGATCACTCTGTGTGTGTGTATATATATATTTACTAAAAAAAAAACCCTTACTTATAATAAGCAATTCCTGATTTATTTCAGCAAAAGGGAGGAAGGAGCACGGTCTTTGAATTACAGTAACAACTGCTGTTGAATACTTGCTTGGGCTTTGTGTTGTTCGTTTTGAAGTGCTCCACCATCATTAGCTCGGTAAAGAATCCCCAAAATCTCACACATCAAAATAAATTAATGTTATAATCACCTAAGCACAATAAAAACAATCTACTGTTATATATAAAGAAACTAAACAAAACCAAAGCAATCAAACCAACAAAAATCATGAAAAAGAAAACACAACATAAAATTTGACAAATTATTGATCATTATTTTATTTTTCCATATTAGTATATTGATCATGGATGGATTGATCGTGGATGGAGCCCTCCCTGGATCTTCGTTCGCGAAGCCTAGTCATGATAATATTGATCATTATAAACACATCTGTTCTTTAAGGCATATGGCTAGGCTTCACGAACGAAGATCCGGGTGGGCTCCATCCACACTCCTCAGCAGCAGCTTTTACAAGCGCGCTGATAAAAAGAGGATAGCGGATAGCACCCTCGAGCCTGCGCAATGGATTTTTTTTAGGTGAGACACAGCATGCGCAGAGTGGGACCCACCCTTTAGTCCTAAGGGTCATCTGCCAGGGCCTAGCAAGCTTGGACGCTGGCAGCCAAGTCCTTAGGATGTAGGTTTTATTAGAGTGTCCTTCTCTTAGATGGAAGGCCCTACAGGGCTAAAAGAGCTCCATCTGCCCGGGTTTGGAATCAGAGTTGGCTTCTCCTAGGATGACTGCCAGAATGTTAATGAGCACATCCTAGCCATACAAGGATTATAGGAAGATGGGTATCACTCCCCACACTTTCCCGTGGGCAATGAGTTTAATGCTCCCTCTGTTGGCACAGTTATCGCACCAGGGGCCACAGAAGACCCCAAGTGATTTTCAGACTGTGCCTGTCTTTAAGGCAACATAATGTGAAATCTCATTGGTATTTACTGCAATATAGCTGTAAGTCTCTGTAAGCATGATAGCAGTCTCCAACAGTTTGCCATGATGGTGTACAAGGGAGATAAATATGAGCTAATCTTTATGAGTTGATTGATACCATATAAAGAGGTCTAAAGGAAGAACAGCATTACTTAGAGACATGCTATATGCAGAAGAGGAAAAAAAGAGTAATGTGTATTATAGTGGTGTCAGTTTTCATACAAAGAATGTTTATGATTATAAAGAATGTTTTCCCCCAAGTCATGGGAAAATACTCTAAAGATACATAATTAAAGAACTAAACACATTTCTTAGTCTGACGTCCAGTGAGTTAGCACTCCATACAACAACATCCTGGACATATAGCTAGGGACTGAAGTGGAAGCTAAAAGGAAGAAATTACAAATGTATAATTTTTGTATGTCATAACATTCCTCAGATATTCTTTTTTTAGGCCAGCTTTTTATTCGGAAACAACTGATTGTGTAATAAGGAGCCTCTACAGACTTTTGCAGTTAGCAACCATACTTTAAGAGCCCAATTTTGTCTGAGCCAAACACCCTTTTTTTTCCCTAGTTCTTCAAGAAGAATTTCCAGCTCTTTCAGCTGAACCTTATCATTTCTTCTGCCCTAGGATGTCTCCTTCATCTTTCACTGTTGCTCTTTGTGGGAGACAGCCTAGAGGCACTGCAGTTCGAGTTTGGGGTTTGCTATTATCGTATGATTTCCTGTTTGTACTGGTTCACTTTTGGTTCTATTGTTATCCCCCCCATGCAGCTGGCCACCTGGCTTCTATGGGCGGCACCACATTTTACAGCCCATTAAGCCAGTCCCACCTCTGTCCTAACCCTATTTTTGTTTCCCCTGTATTTCCCCGTTCCCTGGCTTACTATTGGCTCCTGATCCCCTGGTTCCCCCCATTGGCTAGCCGGGCCATTTCCGTCCCTCACCAATGCTTTAAGAACCCCCACGGAATTTGAATAAAAGACTTTTCACACCCCTGAAACCCACAGCGTACATGTCTCTCTGGGGAACTTGGTGTGGGGACCTGGTCACCCCCTGTCAGCTCTTCGCCTCCATGTCCAGCCTTAACTGCTGCTTGTTTCTCACTTACTGCTCTGCTTCAGAGAGCTCTCTGCCATCTTTTCCCCATTTGCTTTTTCTCTTGCTCAACTTTCAGTTTTCACAAACACCCACTCTGTGTTGCTCTTTGGCCTATCAACATTTCTTAAAGCTAGAGGAGACAATTACGCCAACATTTCTTTTGGCATTTTAGGCATCTTGTAGTAACTTGCCTTTCACACCGCCTTTGATGAGTGCTGGCTTCCTTTCCGTTAATCAGATCAGTCCATAATTACTTCTCTCCTTAATCAGTTGTCTGATTACTATTCCCTCTCTACCAGTCATGATTTATCCCATCATCTGACATTGACAGTCAGCCCCACCTTGCTCATATTAGAAGCTTCCATTTTTTTAACACCCACATACTGCTGCTAAAATCTGTATCTGTATACTGGCTCTTTGAGTATTTCATACAAAGAGCCAATATGGATTTGGCCAGGTGGAAGGAGTCTAGACCACTTCCGTTAAAAATATCATCACACTTGCTCTTCTGCTCAGTTCAAAGGGCTGCAGAAGGAAGGCAAGAAAGGCAAATTTACCTTTGAAGTACACCTATTTATGCCTGGTGTGTAAAACTCTGGACCTACATTTACTGATTATGTTCTTTTGCATCCCTGACTTTCTGCACATCAGCTCTGTCCATGCTGTTCTACTGGCTTATACTGGTTAGATACAGCTGAGTAATGAGAAACTAAAATTATAGGTGTTTGTCCTTGCTAACAACTCCCCAGACCAAATACCATTATCTCACGTCATCTTCTGTAATAAATTTCCTTCTCAACAGCTCTTTCACTGGAATGGTCTCACTCTGACACATACTGCATCCATGCTGGAGTGGGTGCCTAGTAAGATATTTTATCAAAGCAGAAGTGCTTTGTGGTCTATCTTTGAAATTTCCTTCCCTGTTTTGCTGTTGCCCTGAAATATCACTGGGATATAAATTCCTCACTCTTTGTATATGGCTGGGAAAGTGGTCCAGACTGATGAAACCAGAGAAAGCTCTCAAAAAGTTGTACTTGTGAGATTTGAGCTTAGATTTTATTTTTTTTAATATTGTACAGTAACAGTGAAAAACCTTTATTCTTAGCCAAATAAACCTGTCCTCTCCCTGGTAGTATTCATCAAATATCACTCAAAGATATCCAGATTAAATCAATCCACTTTCATATATTTGCCAGCTGACACTGGAATCTTTAGTGCCTATTACTTAGAAAAAACTGATTGGAGGCTTTATAATCACTGTTTCAAACTGGATCTTGTATTTGTGGGATTTACACCTTAAATTTGACAAAAGGTAGGCAAATATAACATCAGAAATATAGAAAGCAAACATTCTTCTCTACACTAACACCCTGCAAAACATGTTTCTTAAAATATTACAGACCTACCAGTGCTGATGCAAGCTAAATGCAGTGTTGCATGTCAACCACTATAGAAGAGACTGGAAGTTTTCAGAAACTCAGTGGAGAGCTAAGGTAAGGAGTGCTTAACACAATGAAGGAGAGGAGTTCACTTTTTGACTAAGCTGGCCTAGAACCTTCCGCTCAGCTGGGAGATGCTCTGAAGAATTCTTCAACTGGGTAATATGCAAATTATTAACTATGTCCTTTCTTTGCCACTTCGTTTAATAAGGATCTGGCAATATATTCACAATCCAACTAAAAACTGATCAGGCAGACTGAGCCTGATTGTAAATTTTATATGCATCTTATAACATTACTCAGCAGCAGAAAACTCCCACATTTTGTTGTTCTGGTTTTTTGGTTTTTTTTGTTTGTTTGTTTGGTTGGTTGGTTTGGTTTTTTTTTTGTATACTAATAAAATGTCAGTTAGGCTAAGATTTTTAGGAACTGGTAATTCTAGATTTTTTACATGATCCGATATGGCTCTTCTTACATTCCTTTGTGGCTGTATGTTTTTTTGCTTGATTGGTAACAGGATACCAGGTTTTCTGAGATCCGGTACTCACCAGTTTAAGATGGGATCTTCTACAATTCCTCATTTTGTTGAAAAATCACTGCTTGATTCTGAGAATAGCATCTGTATGCAGTTTAATTTCCTTTAAGAATGCTCATTCTACAAGTGTGAAGACCCTTACGGAAAAAAGGCTGTTTCAAGAGCACTGATAATGTAGTGGTGGGTTGTACATGGTTAAAAGCTGTAGTGATCTGCTGGGTTTAACAGGCTCTTCTCTCAGAGATTTCCAGTCTTTTTCTTCTTATTCCCCCAGGTTAAGATCAAAAAATTGTCTCTCAAAGTAATTACAATCTCTACTAATTTCTGAAAAATCATGGAATCATAGTGTCCTGCAAAAGGACAGATGTATTTTTTAGGCTTTGGGTACTTGCTTGTCCACTTTACATGGACACCAACACCAGGAAAAAAAGAACAACTATTTGTTTCATCTTCAGTTTTCCCTTACCACAAAAAAGTGGATTTTAAGCACTAAGTTGAAACCATATGGACTTCAGAAGGCTAACTAGCACCCAGGGATAGAGAGAATTCAAATATTTATATTCAGATATTTGGGCTGCTTTTTTCCCCTCTCCTCTCCACAGTGGACATACTTAAGCTTCTAAATCCATACTTGTGCATTCCAATAAAATAACCTGAATGTAGAGGTAACAATTCATTTATATTGACACTCCTTTGTGATGAAAAGCTTTCAAAATCAGGCCAGATTTATTAAAGGACAAAATCTGGACTTCCAGGTTTTCAGAAGAGCACAAAAGTAAAACTGCTTCCCAAGGCTTTTGTATGAATTAGCAGCTAATGTTTGCAAAGAAGTAAGAAAGCTGGGAGATATTAATATTATCATAGTACAGGAAATTATCCACACTTAGGTTTTTTATTATTAACAGGAGCTGTGCATCAAGTACCCTTCGCATTGCATGGAGCACATAGGCCATTCAGTTCATGTCATTAACATAATAGGAGAGCAGTCAAAGTGAAGCATTACGGTATTGATATAACCTGCCATAATGGAGTGCTTCAAAAGATGTTCAAAATATTTTTTAAACAATTAGGAGCCTTCCTTATTCAAGCAGCAACCATCTAATCAAATTAAAAATGCAAGCCATGAACAAAAGCAGGCACAGAGTGAGTAGGTAAAGGTCACGCAACATGGATCACTGGTTGTTCAAATTATTTTTCAGGTAGTCTGGCAAATCTCCAGGGGTGTGATTCAACTTTGTACAGGTTACAGAGCAAAATCCATTTTTGATTCTAACAGAACAATTTCACAGCATGATCTTCTAAACTGAAAAAAAAAAAAAAAAAAGCAAAATACTTGAAACAGTTTGATTGTTCATTTTGTAGAGGAGATTTCTTAAGCATATTGCAATTTTCTTCCTCATACTTTGAAAAAAAAAATGGAGACACAAGACTAGAAAATTAGATCTGGGATTAGTTGGGCAAGTAGGAATCTCTGCTTTCCTGTTAAACTACTTTCTGATAGTACGATTATATTGGATTTGTGTGGCAAAATTTTGGTAGAAGAGGGAGTGCTGGATTGGCTTCTGTGAGAAGACCCTGTGTCCCTTAGAGCCAATGCCAGCTGACCGCAAGGCAGACCTGCTGATGGCCAAGGCTGAGACAGTGTTTTGGTCTGAGTGAAAGAACGAGACTTGTGGATTGAAAAGGCAAAATAACTTTAACTACTTTAATGAAAAGCAGTAACAGCAGACATATATATATATATA
>VWZO01015898.1:38478-74267 GCA_013396975.1 Bucco capensis | reverse complement strand
GGTTGCTATATTACCGCAGCCGAACTCCCCCGGGGTGGGGGGAAGAAAGGGAGGAAGCTGGACCCTGGAGGCCTGGACTCAGAAGTGCGGAAGCAGCAAAGCTGGGGCGCCAAGCAGGGCTGCCAGAGAGGCAAAGGAGAGAGAGAGAAAAGGGGGGATGGCCCCCCTAAATTTATACCGAGCATGACGTGTATGAAATGGAATTCTCAGTTGGTCAGTTTGGGGTCACCTCGCCTTGCTTGTCTCCTTCCTATAGGTGAATGCTCTCACGCTGCACCCCCCCTGACTTCTCAGTAAAGTCAGAAGTTTACATTCCAATCCTCAGCATGAAACCCAAACATTCAGGCTTAGGCTATTAGAGGATGATAGTGTGTTATGAAAACATACTGCCAGCTTTCAGATGAATACAGTCACTTTTAAAGGAACACTGGCTAGGAGCAATACCCTATTAGCAGAATTAATTCTGCTCCAGTCCAAACCAGGACAAAGTACCATTTTACAAAGCATAAGAATATCCTAATAGAACCAGGGTCTTGTTAGTGGAAGGATTTCTCTGGCCTTGTAGTCTATCACTGCAGCAAAAATAGCTAAAATCTTGCCTTTGTCCATTGGGGCTGAACTTTCCACAACTGATAGATAACATAAGCTCTTCCAGCATTTTGGAAGTTACTCCTCTTGTCAGCTCAAGATAGCTTAAGATGATGTGTGTGGTTCAAGATGCATTTGTGTAGCTGATTTTTTTTCAGCTAATTTGTAGCTGCAGGTGCCTGCTTAAGATACTTCTTAGGCAAACTGCATAGTGCTGCTACCTTTTTTAAATGAGGCAGATTGTCACAGCAATGGATGTGTTGGCTGTCACTAAAGTAAACAATCAGGAAGGTGAAGGGTAATATTATTATGCATGGTGCCTGGTTAAAACCTTTGTAATCCAGCAAAGAACTTTATCCTGTAGAAGCACTTTTACAACAAATTAAAGGACAAATCCTCCTTATCCTTTCATATTGCAAGGAAAAATAGATTTGTAATAACTTCAAGTAAATATTTCCAAACAAGAGAGAAATACAGAAAAAATGGTGTTTTCCACTTCTCTAGAAGCAGGTTCTTATATAATAGCCCTCTCAGTGTGTTACGAATTTGGATCAGCTGGAAGGTGCATGAAGTTGACCCAGGCATATTGGAATTATGTTTCACAATACCTTTGCATGCAAGACAGAAGGATTTAACTGGAGATTGATCCTACAACCCAGGTATAGAAAAGCCTTTTATACTGCAAAGCACTTAAGTGCTTTTTAAAGCACAAGATTAAATCTTATTTTTTAAAAACATTCTTGAAACTCCAATGTATTTTAACCATGAGCTCAATATTTAGCACATATAACTAGAGCATTGGTCAAATGTCCTGCTTGTAAATATGTTTTTTAACTCATTTGCTGATTGCCAGGAAAAGGGAATCGGCACAGAGACAAAACTCTGAAACAAAAAGAGAATGGAGTCCTGGAAGAAGGAAAAAAATGGGCAAAGAGAGGCTTCTGAGTATCGGCAAAATAAACTGAGAAACCAAGTAAACTGTGTATATTTTTAAAGGTCAAATTTATAGCTACTTTGCCAGAAACTGATTATCAGAAAGGCTAGATTAAATAGGTTTTTTTATGCTCACTAAATCTGTCATAGAAATGAAACATACAGACTACACCTAATAGGTTTAACCCTCTGCCATGTTGACATTGCAATTTGTCTGTAGATTATCATGTAAGATTATTGTATTCTAATACTGATTTGTATTGAACATTGACTGCACTTTGACTGCAATGATTTTCTGCCAAAGGAGAAGCAGATTAACTAGTAACCTTTAATACCTTTGTCTTAAGTGTGGTATTTAAAGTGGTAACATTTTATTAAATATATTTAATTTGCAGATTACTTAATCTATCAGTCCGTAAAGACTAGGATTCTCAAAGATAAAGAGTGTTCCAGGGAGGATACATGTTATCAGGTGGTACATTTTTACCCACTTACGATTTTAGTATGGCTGTTTGGTTATAGATAGGCTTTAACCCCTTTTGGTAATGAAACAAAACCTCTCCAGAGTCTGGATGAGCATAGAACCATAGAATCACAGGATCATAGAATTATGATCTCCAGTTAGAATTATGGTCTCCAGTTAGACTCTGATCCACAAACCACAACTCTCTGGGCTCTGTCCTTCAGCTAGTTCTCAATCCATCTCACAGCACAGTCTCCCAATCCATACTTCTCAAGTTCGGCAATGAGGATACCATAGGAGACAGTACCGAAAGGTTTGCTGAAGTCAAGAAAAAACATATCCACTGCCCTCCCCTCATCTATCCATCTAGTTATGCCATCATAAAAGGCTATCAGATTAGTCAAGCAGGACTTCCCCTTATGGAATCCATGTTGACTACCATTGATAACCCTCCTTTCCTCCAAATGCTTGGAGATGGTGGCAAGTACAAACTGTTCCATCACCTTTCCAGGGATGGAGGTGAGGCTGACTGGCCTATAGTTACCCGGGTCATCTTTCTTGCCCTTTTTGAAGATTGGGATAACATTGGCCTTCCTCCAGTCCTCAGGCACCTCTCCCGTTCTCCAGGACCTCTCAAAGATTATGGAGAGTGGCCTAGCAATGACCTCTGCCATTTCCCTCAGCACTCTTGGGTGCATCCCATCCGGACCCATGGACTTGCGGATGTCCAGTTTGCTCAACTGATCTCTGACCCAAACCTCATCAACTGAGGTCAAAACTACCTTCCTCCCATCTTCCTCCATAGTTTTAAAGTACTGGGACTGCTGGTAGTTGGTGTTAGCAGTAAAGACTGAGGCAAAGGTGGCATTGAGTAACTCCGCCTTCTCTGTATCCTTGGTCACCAGTGCACCCATTTCATTCCTCAAAGGGCCCACACTACCTCTAGACTTCCTTTTGCTTCCAACATACTTGAAAAATCTCTTCTTGTTATCCTTGACCTCTCTTGCCAGGTTAAGTTCTAAGGAGGCCTTAGCTCTCCTTGTTGCCTCCCTACACCCTCTGACAACCTCCCTATATTCCTCCCAAGTGGCTTGCCCATTCTTCCATGTACTATATATATCCTTCTTAAGCCTAATCTTATCCAGTAGTTCCCTACTCAACCATGCAGGTCTCCTAACTCTCTTACTAGATTTCCTACTCTTTGGGATGCACTGATCTTGAGCCTGGAGGAAAAGGCACTTGAATACTAGCCAGCTTGCTTGGGTCCCCTTACCTTCTAGAGCCCTGTCCCATGGGACTTTATCAAGCAGTTCCCTGAGAAGGCCAAAGTTGGCCTTTCTGAAGTCCAGGGTAGCAATCCTGCTCTTGTCCCTGTGCTTACTGCCCACAATCCTGAACTCCACCAACTCATGGTCACTACAGCCAAGGGTGCTCCCTACCTTCACATCCTCAACGAGTCCCTCTTTATTTGTTAGTACAAGGTCCAGCAACACTCCTCTCCTTGTCAGTTCCCTTACCACCTTAGTTAGAAAGTTATCATCAATGCTCTGGAGGAGCCTACTGGACTGCGTATGCCTGGCTGTGTAAGTCTCCCAACAAATGTCTGGGTAATTAAAGTCCCCCATGACAACCAGAGCCTGTGATCTCGAGGCTACTTCCAGCTGCTTACAGAAGGCCTCATGAGTTTCATTAACCTGATCAGGTGGCCTGTAGTAAATACCCACTGCAATATCTCACATACTAGACTATCTCTAATAGGAGATACTAGATCAGGTTGTTTTTTTTTAAAAAAGGTCAAACAGCTTTGGAAGAAAAATGGATATGCACTTTTTTTCCCCTTCATATATCGTTGCAGTGCCATGGGTAGTATATCTGAACAATAAAAGTAACTGGAGCATAAAATTAATAATTTTCCACTGACCTCCATATTCATTTAAAATTATTTTTCCTTGCGGACAGGTAAAGCTTTGTGTCAATTCTCATTTTCCTTAAGCTATTCTAGTTACTCTAATCCAACATAACAGAAAGTGAACAAGAGTGTTTTAGCCCAGAAACTCTTCAATACCCTGTTAAGTTTATTCAGGACTCAGGTTGAGGCTGCATGGCCACATAAGTGTAAGTTTTCACAACATGGCTCTCACACAGAAAACAAATTATTTAAAAAAATCTGTAGAAATCACATCCATTTTCAGACATCCTCACATCCATTGTATGGTCTTTCTTGATTGTAAAGCTTTCTGCCTAAAGAATCAGAAACTCATTATATGTAATCCAACTACCAACCATCTAACTCATTTACTGAAAATTTTTCCACTTGATTTTTACATACATCTCAGAAAACAGACATGTGTGATTTCATATAACATCTGGAAATACATTTCTTTATCTAGTGTTCAATTGTACTCATTTCTGCTATGCAGACTAGAATTTACCTAGCAATATGACATCCTCAAAACAATATATGAGTCAGTAACCCCTAATTTCTAAATGTTTCTATGCAACATATACTCAGGAAGGCCATTTCTTATGCTATATGAAAACTGGTTCCACACAAAGGACAAAGCTTTGCATCTTTATTCATGACAAATGCTTTTTTTTTTAAATGTCTCTATTTGATTTATTCTGTGTGGACTTCTATGAAAGATCAAGGTGAAACGGCAGGAAAGACCAGTAGAGAGATAAAAGACATAGTATATAAACAGCATTATTTACTAATGCTTTCTGTTAGTTTCGTAATCTTTAGATTAGGGTTCCTTAAAGTATAGTCTGCACAGTCATTATAAGCATTTGAAATAAATAATTAAAAAAGCCCCAACAATACAACAAAACTCAAAAAGCAAAAGACAGTAATAAAAGAAAAAAAGGTTTAAAAATATACAGAAAACAGAGCAGATGATGATTAACTGATAGAGCTTTTATTGTAAGATACCATGAGCACAGCAAAAAATGTTACAATTATCAAGACATGACAAATCAGTTCATTTAGATTCCACTGTCTTATTCTTGTTGCAAAACTAAAATTTTATCCATGCCAGTTTGTGGAGGTGCTCTTTAATAATTAAGATGAAACTAGGGATTCTTAAATACAGATCCAAATTTATCACCAATCAAGTTGTTCAACCAGGGAAATCAAAGGACTACTAATGTTAGTTCTACAAAATTGTTCTAAATTAAAATTTAGTCATTTAAACAAGTCAATCATCAAAGACTGCCAGTTCATGTCAAAACCTGCTTGCTCCAGTTACAGCCATAACCAAGATTTCAAACTCATGCAACCCAGACGACTGTGTCACATCACAGTGAGAATGTGATGCATGTCATAATTCTGACATTAATCTAATTTCTGTGGAAAGGTTTTAAGACATTTCCCTCAGAAGTACAAAAAGTGGTTAAATTTCTACCTTGCAAGCTAATTCAAAGATTTTTTTTCATTTTCCCTGAGGAGATATTAATTTTCTTGACCATAAAATCTATGATTTTTCAAAGGAAATTTTGGAAACACTCACTCCTAAGTTTTGATAGTCAGCAAGAGATCAAATTTAACAAAACTATATGAAAGCAGGTGTGTGCAGCTAGATGCAGTTCTGTGACAAAGTGGCAAGAGCTGTATGAATCAGACCTGTTACTCTGAAACTGCCCATCCAGCTGATAATCAAGCCTTGGGATCTCACAATACTTTGAAGGATTCACCTTAAAAATTTATTTTTCTCATTTGCTTTCAATTTGTATTTTTAAAGGAATCAACTCCTTCAACACGAATGCATGTGCCAGGAGCTGCTAGAAAAACTCAAACACAAAAAGGAAACCTACAAGAGGGTAGAAGCAAGGACAAGTAACCCAAGAAGAGTACAGAGAAATTTTCCAAGCAGCCAAGGATTAGGTTACAAAAGCCAAAGATCTGATAGAATTAAATCTGACCAGGAACATCAAAGGCAACAAAAACACCTTCTATAGGTACATCAGTGAATACAGGAAGACTAGGGAAACATGAGCCTTCTCCGGAAGAAAACAAAGGACCTGGTTACCTGGGATATGGAGAAGGCTGAGGTACTACTCAAGACCATTTTTACCTTGGTCTTCACCCCAAATGTTCCAGACACACTGCCCAAGTTACAGAAGGCAAAGGTAGGGACTGGAAGAATGAAGAACCACCCACTTTAGGAGAAAGTCAGGTTTGAGACCATCTAAGGAGCCTGAAAGTGGGTAAGTTCATGGGACCTGATGAGATGCATAGGCAGATACTGAAGGAACCGGCAGGCATGGTTGCTAAGCCACTATCCATCTTATCTGAGAAGTCATGGCAGTCTGGAGAACTTCCTGCTGAATGGGAAAGGGAAAAATCTAACTCTCATTTTTTAAAATGGAAAAAAGGAAGACTCAGGGAACTAAAGGCCAGCCAATCTCACCTCTGTACCCAGTAAGGCCAAGGAACAGATCCTCTTGGAAGCTGTTTTAGGGCACATGGAAAATAAGGAGATGTTTAGTGCCAGTCAGCATGTCTTCAAGGGTAAATCGTGCCTGACAAATCTGGTAACCTTCTGTAACAGTGTTACAGCATTACAGGGTAACTTGGTAGGTAAGGAATTGGCTGGATTCAAAAAGTTGCAGTCAATGACTTTATGCCCAGATGGTTGTGTCAGGGACTATTGGGGCCGATGCTGTTCAACATCTTTGTTGGCAACATGGACAGTGGGATCAAGCGCATTCTCAGCAAGTTTGGAGATGACACCATGCTGTGTGTTGTTGCAAACACACTGGAAGGAAGGGATACCATTCAGAAGGATCCTGTTAGGATTGAGATATCTCATCAAGTTTAACAAGACCAAAAGTAAGGTCTTGCACCTGGATTGGGGAAATCCCAAGAACAAATCAAAGCTTGGTGAAAAGTGGCTTGAAAGCAGCCCTGTGGAGAAGGACTTGGGGATGCTGGTGGATGAAAAACTGAACATGAGCAAGATGTGTGCACTCAATGCCCAGAAAGAAAATTGCATCAAAAGAAGTGTGACTAGCAGGTTAAGGGAGGTGATTCTTTCCCTCTACTCCACTCTCATGAGATCCTACCTGGAGCTCAGCTCAGAGGCTCACAGCATAAGAAAGACATGGACATGTTCAAGCAGGTCCAGAGGAGGGCAGTAAAAATGATCAGGGGCCTGGAGCACCTCCCCTGTGAAGACAGTCTGAAAGAGTTGGCGTTGTTCAAATTGGAGAAGAGAAGGCTCTGAGGAGACCTTATAGAGATGGGCAAGAAAACTTCCACTGAACCGAAGTATGCTCCCACCTTAAGTTTTCTAATACAGATTCTGAACTACTTGATGAGTATC
Source organism: Bucco capensis (assembly GCA_013396975.1). Taxonomy (NCBI): domain Eukaryota; kingdom Metazoa; phylum Chordata; class Aves; order Piciformes; family Bucconidae; genus Bucco; species Bucco capensis. Next base: position 66,962 of record VWZO01015898.1, on the reverse strand, counting down.
TTTAAAAGTACTTTATCTAGCCATTTGAGTAGATGACTCTGTAGTCGTCATTGTGGCTAGGCTTCACGAGCGAAGATCCAGGGAGGGCTCCATCCACACTCCTCATCAGCGCCTTTTACAAGCGCGCTAACAAAAAGAGGATAATGGATAGCACCCTCGAGCCTGCGCAATGGATTTTTTTTAGGTGAGACACAGCATGCGCAGAGCTGGACCCACCCTTTAGTCCTAAGGTTCATCTACCAGGGCCTAGCAAGCTTGGACGCTGGCAGCAAAGGCCTTAGGATGGAGGTTTAACCTCTTAGATGGAAGGCCTTCCAGGGCTAAACGAGCTCCATCTGCCCGGGTTTGGAATCAGAGTTGTCCCTCTCCTAGGATGACTGCCAGAAGGCTAATGAGCTTATCCTACCCATACAAGGATTATAGGAACATGGGTATCACTCCCCACACTTTACGGTGGGCAATGAGTTTAATGCTCCCTTTGCTGTTGGCACAGTTATCGCACCAGGGGCCACAGGACACCCCACGTGATTTTCAGACTATGCCTGAGATGACTCTGTAGTATTATATCTTCATTAGATGTTAATGTCAAATCATAGCTACATAGCATACAGTTTTGAAACAATTTTAGAGGTCTACCTAAAATTGGTAAGAGTTTGCTTTGAAACTTAAGGAGATATCTCTTGCCACTGCACTGCTCTGAAAGAACTGTAGAAACAGCATTTGTAATTAAAATGCTTAGGCCTAACTACTGTCGTTAATAATCTGCTTATTCTGTGTTTAATTTTCTTTTTGTTTCAGAACAGAGAGCTTTGAAATCATGCTTTCCCGATTAAACTCTATCTCAACCCATGATTTTTCTCTTTTTTACTCTTCTGATTCTCTCTGCCATCCCACCGGGGCAGTGTGGGTAAGCAACTCTGTGGTGCTTACTTGCTGGGAGGGTTAAACCACAACACTCTTTAATGATTTAACACATAAAATAGTCTGAAGAAATGTATTTCTATATTGCTTAACAGAATTTTTAAATTTCAGCCGATATGTAGATTTTGAAACCCCAAAATGAAAAATGGAAACACTGTTGTATTTGGCAAAGAAATATTTCTTTATGGAAGTACGTTTACCTGGAGGGTGGTTAGGCACTGGAACAGGTTGCCCAGAGAGGTTGTGGATGCCCCATCCCTGGCAGTGTTCAAGGACAGGCTGGATGTGGTCCTGGGAAACCTGGTCTAGTGTTTGGCATCCCCGCCCATGGCAGGGGGTTGGAAGTAGATGATTTTTAAGGTCCCTTCCAACCTGACCATTCTATGATTCTATGATTCTACATATGTTGTAAATTGACTGAGAGAGTTTCACAGAAATGTTTCTGAAAGGCTGAGCCCTGCAGCTGCCTTATTTTGGAGAGCATTTTCCTTAACCAGTGAATAACTGTAAATCTAATTCTCCTTCTGGCTGAAAACATATGTGAAAAAAAACAACACTACAGCAACAAACAGTTATAGAGGTTAAAAGTTAATAATAACAATGGCAATATATTTGGTAAAAAGCCTAACCCTATGGTACACAGTTAATGAAACTTGTGCAGTATTCCAGAGGATTTTTTCTGTAACACTTAGAAAAGAGACCAGATGGAGCAAAATCAGTGCAAAATTAAAATGAACAAACTCAAACTGAGGACTAGAACATCATTTTGTGCAGCCAGCAAAAACACCCTACAACACAAAAAAGGACTTGAGAGACTATCTGGTTATTGCCCAGTCTTCTCCATGATAAATGTGTCTGTCAAACCTTAGTGTGGATGCAGCACACTGTCCCTCCACATGTGTCCTCACTCCACTAGTAAGCATAAGATTATTTTCCTTCCTTCATTAGACAACAGCGGCATAAACTGAACACCTTTACACATTTCTCCCCTGCTGTAGGTTCATAGCAAACACTGATATGTTGGAAATCATTTTTACCGTTAATGAAACAGAAGGGTGCAATGTAAACAATCAGACAAGCATTTCACCGTGTCCCAAGTGTAATATAGTTGTGAGGTCCCCTCCCATTCAAAGTCCTTTGCTTGAACACTCTGGATAAGGAAAGTAGGTTGTGTGTTGCAATGAGCTTGTCTACTTGACTGAAGTCTTCTGCTGAACTTAATAGAATGACACAGAGAGAAAAACCCAATGTTTCCTAGTTCTGGTGAACCACTCAGGTTCATTTGTCATGTTTTACATCTTTTACATCCTTTTAAGTATTGTACTTTCAGATGCAGGTAAATTTTTTTAAAAAAAATAATTCCGTAGTATGTGTATAATACACATAAATAAAGCACAATCCCCAGCTGAATCTAAATTCAACAAAATTAGAGAAGAAAATGAAGAGAAATTTTATAAAAAACTTTCAGCTTCCATTAGAGAAAACTCAAATGCATTCCATTAAAACTTCCTTACTGCAAGATTTATAACTGCAGTGTAAGCAGAATGGTCAAAGGAAATCTGTCAAAATGTTTAATAATAAAATCTGAGAAGCTTCAGAGTGCCTCCTGCATATGGACTTGCTTATATAAAACAAGAAAACTGAACAACTTTATGCAAACAAAGTTTAATTAGCCCAGCAAGTGCCACGTGGATTGTATAAAAAAAGAATGGAAAATACAGCCAGATTTCAATGAAAAAACAGTATTCTTGCTGTATATGCTACCCAGCTGAGATAAACTTTTTATCTACAGTTCATAAACATTTCAAAGGATGTCTTCATTGCTAGGAAAAAACTCATCAGTTTTCAGTCAAAAAATATCGTGGCATTCTGCGGTCATTCCTTCTGCCTTGATTATATATTGTTCTAATAGAATTGTTGCTTTGTATTTTACTTTATGTTAAGGCTGAAAACTTTCCTGGTTCATTCTAAAGAGCCCATTTTAAAGACAGTTGCATTAAATCTGGCCTAAAAAAAAAAAAAAATCTGTGCTAAATGCCTTGTAGACACAAAAGCCTCCAACTACCTTGATTATTGCAGGTGGAAATCATCCTTTTAATTTTTTTCAAAGCTTGAAATTATACTGCATTTAAGGGTCACCCTGGAGGATTGTATACACACTCACTCCAATGAATAATGAAACTCCATGATTGAATCACTAGTTGAAATATAAAGAAAATAATCAAAATTTCATGGAATATTTCAGATACTAAATAGTATTTTGGATGAATTATCCCAGCAAATTGTTTTAATTATGTTTTTCCATCATGACTGCTTTTATGCCTTTCTCTCTGGAACTGTGCAATTCACAAGCAAAGCAATGCTGCTACAGGCATCTGACTACCTAACGCATATGTGTACTCTGTTTTAAGTTGCAGAGCAGTAGTGAAAGTGCTCAGACAAATGAGCTGTAGGAGAAATCTAACACCAAAGAAAGGTGGAATAAATGGAGGCGAGCAGAGCAGGTCTGGAATCAGCAAGAAAGTGGAATGTCATGTTCATATCTGCTATTCACTGAATCAGATCTGTGCCAAGTCTGATTAAAAAGTCATCTTGAAACCTCTTCATCTTAGCATATTTTGTGACCTTATTAACCTCTAAACACTTTCAGCTCCAAGTCATCAAATCATCAGGGTGACCTGTAAAAACTTTTCTCTTAGATTTTTATAATTCTTCTTGAAAGTGGAGCCAAAGTCAACTTCTTAACATGTTGGCTAATATTTTGAATAAGAACTCATCAGGATCCTTTATCCAGAATAGAATCTTAATATTTACCAAAAGAACCCTTGCTAGGAACAATGGCAGCAATACAGGTTTTTAACAGGTCTTTCTGAAAGCATAACATTTTTAATAATAACATTGAGTTGAAATATAGATTTTCAAGGTTTTAATAGGCACAAGAAAAAGATTCAGAGACAGTCTTGGTCTTGCTACCTACTATATAATTGTGGCTATACATTTAGGTCACAGAAAACACACATGTTGTAAAACACACCAATGAAGTCCTTATCCTCACTTAGACAAAATCTAGAGCAGTTATAAATGCTTTAATACCCCAAATAACAATGTCTGTTAAAAATACTTCTAAAAATAAACATGTATTTTAATTAATATAATATTTATTTTAATATATGTATATATATAAAAATATATATGTGCACAAATACATACTTATATCCTATACAGGAAAACTATACATATGAATAGTCTTATATATGTATGCATATGCATGTGTATGTCTGTGTGTATATATATATATGTATATATACACACATACATATTTATTAATAAAACAAACAGCTATGCTCATATAGGGCAGCAGCATTAAAAAATGTATATGACAATTATGAAGATAATACTGAAGACAGAACTGGTAATTTCAGAGTCTTTCCTGCTTATATGCCACACCTATATCAATTTTAATACAGTGAGCATAATCATGACTGTGTGCATGTGTGTATGTATATATGTAAATGTCCTTTTTACATTTAGATATGTAAAGTTATTCTTGAAACTTGAGCAAGTGTCTGATTGCTTAATAGTTGGGCAGATATATTGCATGCAAACTACCATCAGAGCAGTTGAAATTATACTGAAATAGTTGTTGCGCCTGTCATAGGTGTTTTATTGTTTCTACTGTTCTACAGATGACTGAGCATTTTGCCAGTTCGGCATTCAAAACTTCTCCTTAATAGCTCAAAAATGATCTGGAGGAACAAGGGGAATAGTATAATACTTTCAACTATTTCTGTTGGAGAGCCTCCTTTTGACTTTTTCAGAAATTAGCCTCTGGAAGGTGTTCTCATTGTAGATAATTAGTGCTAATTACATCTTCTCTATTCACCAAACACATAAAACTGTCCTTGTCATCAGCAAGCTCTTATAAGCCTGTTATTTCCCTTGTAAGAATGTCTTTATTATGTTTATATCTTATTTGATATTTTTCTTTCTTCAGTCTAGTGATGGCATTTAATAGATTTAACCACACTGGTGTCTTTACTCTAAACATTCAGATGTACCTACATTCCAATGTGTTTCAAGAACACATAGCATTTCTTTATATTTACTTTATTTCTGTCATTTGGAAATCAACCCATTATACTTCAGTATAGCTTCTGTGCATAGTCTTTAACGCATTTTCTTGAGAAATGAAATAAAGCCCTTGCTGTTACAAATTCAACCTTCTTTCAACTTCAAAGCCTAAGGAGAGACTTCTTAAATTTCAGTAAATACAGTTTTCTTAGGTGATTAGATTCACTGACTCGTCGTCGTCATGGCTAGGCTTCACAAACGAAGATCCAGGGAGGGCTCCACCCACGCTGCTCATCAGCGCCTTTTACAAGCGCGCTGATAAAAAGAGGATAGCGGATAGCACCCTCGAGCCTGCGCAATGGATTTTTTTTAGGTGAGACACAGCATGCGCAGAGCTGGACCCACCCTTTAGTCCTAAGGNAGAGAATGTCTACCTAAATCCCCCATTGCTGTCTTCCAGATACACACTGTGTACTTCATCTCTAAATACTGAGGAATAGTGAAAATTAGTTACAAACACAACCAAAGTTTTTTCCTAATATCTCGGTGCTATATGGTTATTATTAACTGTTAATTGATCATTAATTGCTTAAAATCATTAATGATTTTATGACACTCTACTTCAATGTGATTTAAAATATTAACAGCACAAGCGAAAATGTCTTGGCTTCATTAGCTTCATATAATTTAACTGGGTAACTGGACTGGATTAATCTTGCCTCACCATGGATTTCTAAAGTCACTATTAACCAAAGTTACCAACTGTGAATAAACAAAAACACAACTGTGTGTTCAGACTGTATAGTCGCGTAACAGCTGTACAGCTGCATACAGACTGCAGCATTACACACTGTTATCTCCCTCTTCCACAGGGCTTTATGAAAGACTTTCTGTGGTTCTGAACTTACAGTGTTTTGGATGACTTAACCTTTTCCTTCTCATGTTTCACGCTCGCTGTAGTAAAAATTCATATAGTTGTAACATGATGAGCTAGCAAGGCTTTAAAATCACCAGTTAAACTAATTTGAAGGCTTGTGATATACTCTTGGATGCTCCCACCCAGTGTGAGCATAAATATTGTATAACAAATGAGATCAAAAGAATTAGGAATATACCATTAGTTTAAGTGTAGAAAAATGTGGCTATATACACTGAGGTCTAATTTAAATATGAAATTGATCAATTTTCTGATATTTGAGGTGGAATTGTAAATAATTCATTATACACAAAACTGGAGATTGTGTTAGCCTGAATTTCAAAGTCAAATTGACCATCTTCTCTCTTCAGAATAAAGACATAAGTGCATGAAAATGGATTGATGAGCTGTTGCACAGAATTTCTGAATCACAGGCGAATGACTAACTAGCTGCAAGATTGAATATGTGACTCTTATAATTCTATGGCAATAACCCTTGAGGGATTATTCTTGCTCATTAGTAGACCTCCACTATATGGCACTGTAGTGGGGTACATGAAACAGAAGTTCTTGTGTCCACCTTCCCTCCTCCTGCTACCCCCAAACCTGTTTGTTTTGTTTTCCAAACTGCTCTGATGGTGGCCTAGTCCCCCTCCCCCAGCTAGGTGACAGTGGTAGCCATGGCAACGGGGCGGGCTAGAGCAGCAGCCAAGCAGAACCCTGGCCCAGTGCGGTGAGCCGAGGGCGGTCCAGCACATCCGGGCAGCCCAAGTTTCACAGAAGTGTCTTTCATTTGCAAATCATCAAGACAAAAATCTGCACCTGGCTCGGGGTGCCCTGGGATACTTCACTCCCTATTTAAGCTGGGACAGAGACGTCATACTTTCTCTTTGCCCCTGCACCTTCACCAAGAGAGAGAGTACCGCAGAAGAGAGAGGACTGTCACGTGACCCTCTGCCATTTTGAACAAGTGGTGCCCTGACTTCCATCTATCAANAGCATTACACACTGTTATCTCCCTCTTCCACAGGGCTTTATGAAAGACTTTCTGTGGTTCTGAACTTCCAGTGTTTTGCATGACTTAACCTTTTCCTTCTCATGTTTCATGCTCGCTGTAGTAAAAATTCATATAGATGTAACATGATGAGCTAGCAAGGCTTTAGNCGAGGGGGCACAAACCTTGTGGCACAGTGAGGGGGAAGGGACCAGAAGAGTTTTTCCCTACCTGTTCCTGTGTTTGCACTGTTATATATATTTTTATTTGTTAAAGTTATTCTTTACCACTTTGCCTTGAGGTGTGCATCTGTATTCATTCTATATTTTTTTCCTTTATCCTGGGAGGGGGAGTCTCTTGTTCTGGGTTTTCTGTAAAAATTGCCTTGTCAAACCAAGACAGACACTCAGTTTAGTATTTAAATGAAATCCACAGTCCCAAGCCCAAGCAACATCTACTGATTTCAAAACTTCCTAGAATAATTTAAGACTGAAAGCCATTTATACAATATTGTCACTTTATCTAGTATGGTGTTTATGTAATTGATTTTCCACTCAAAATTTTCAACAACTCTGCTTTCCACATATAGCCAAGAACCTGAATGGAGAACATACTTCAGTATCTCTGTAAAAAGAACAATTCTCTGTTATTTTTAAGAGAAAAGTCTCAATATTTTACTGTGAATAACTCAATTTAGCCTGTTTGGTTTTTTTTTCTCAAAGATAAATTAGCATTTTCTATAATACATCGGTTAAATTAATTGTGTACAATTTTGGTGAGCTATTGTTTTTTTTTCCCATTAAATATCCATATTTCATGCTGGATATTTAAAGGTCAAAATTCCTTTATCTATTATAGTATCTGTGCTTTGAGTGAGGGAACTCAATTTGATAATGAAATATTTAAAATAAAAATGAAGATAATCTTTCCTGGGAAAATAACACTTGAGGAAGAGGCTTCAGAGACTGGAGAGAAGAAATCATAGACTATTACAAACATTCCTTCATTTCACTAGCTTTGTTCAAGTCAATATTACCGTTTAAAAAAAAATATATTATTTCAAATTTTACTGGCTGTTTCACCACTGACATTAAACTTTTATATATCTCACTCAAGAAACACTAAAAATGGGACAATCAAACACTCCCTGTGTGCCTCACGTGTTCTATGTTCTAAAAAATAAAAAACTCATTTCAGTTCTCAGTTGTGGAGAATACCCATTCACCTCAATAAAACTGAGTTGGGTTTTTTTATTGCTATTTTATTTTATTCATTTTCCAATATGTCATATTTTTCTTCTTTTTTTTTCTTTTTTGTGGAACTCATGAATATGTATTTTTGTGGGAAGCATGAATGGTAAAGATATCAGGTGTCTTTCTACTCTCAAGTCCCTATTCCAAATGTAAAGTTATTACTACATTTAGGATAAGAGGTAAAAAAAAAACAACAAACAAAAACCAAAGCAAAACCAAACAGAACCCTGAGTTTTAAGTTTTCAGATGTCTGAAGCATTTTATGGAAACATAAAATTTTTTTGATTGATTAGCTCAAGGACACTTTTTTTGTTTCTTGATTGCAATATCATTATATGGTGAGAAGTAAAAGAATAAATACTTAAGAAAGTAAAATATTCAGGAGAATCTTGTTGTGAATCAGGAAAAAGTCAGTTTTTTAAAATCCTGATCTGTATAATTTACATACTGAGAACTATTCCTACAGCTGGGTTTTTTGTTTAGTTGATTGATTGTTTTTTTGGTTTGGTTTTCTTTTTAACATAATAAAATGTAAATTATACACACAAACAAAATGCTGGTGTTTCAAATTTTGATTCATATTCAAGTTGCATGTTAAGAGCTCTTTAAGAATTATTTCAGGCTCTTTTATCACAATAATCTACTCTTTAACAGCATCCTCATTATATTTCATTGCCTTTCACTGACAGAGAGATGGGAAGCTCAGTTACCTGAGAAAATAGCCTTATCCCATTGGCTGATCCTTTCAAAAGAAAATGGCATTGACTTCTCTAAACAGAGCTTAAGTTCACCAGGAAAAATGCATAGGAAATGTGATGGACTCAACTGGTGACATTGTCTCCTGTGACTGTGAGCTTCCTTTGTGCATGCTAAGCCTGTGTTAAAGTGCTTCTTGGAGCCTGTGGTGGCATCTTCTCAAGATATGTAGTGCAGAAGTGTGAACTTCTATGTAGATCCTGTGCAATCAATGGTTTTATTTGACTTACAAAGCAGTAGTTTCCACTGCATTCTACCTTAATCTCAAGGTGCTTATATTCCATTCTAAGACTAAATTGCAGTGTGGGGATGGTAACGAACCTGAATGGAAGATGCATCTTTGCATCGGGTGTATGACTCTGTTAACTACCAACCAAGGGTTGGCACCATACTCCAACACTGAAGCTTAGAGAAACAGAGAGGCTGTGAAAGAAGCTGGGCTGAATTGGGATGTCTGGGGGAAAAAAAGAAAAAAGACAACGCCCACCCCAAAAAAACCAACAAAAAATATAAAAACACCGCAAACCAACAACTACAAACCCAGTTTTAATCTTTAGCCTCTGGGTTTTACAATAGCATAAATGTACGAAGAGTGGCAGTGTCTTCTTCTCTCCACATATGCTATTCTATTATCACCTCCCAGAAAGCTGAAGATATCTGTGGGGCTCTTGTTCTCAGGTTGGCAGGAATTTCTGAATGTGGCCATCTGAACATTGAAGATCCCAGTGAGAGAAAGTATCTAGTAATAAATAAACACTTGTGGCAGAAATGATAGGGAAGATCAACACTGTTTTGTGGTCAAAGGTAATAATGTCTCTCTTGAAGGGATTTGCAAGTGTTGAGATGGATTCAGGGAGTGATGGGAAGAGTCCTACTCTTCTCTGTACTTCTTGCTAGAGTAGAATGAGCTAGCATCTTAAAAAATAATTGTATTAGCAATGGATTTTATTTTCTTCAGAGGTGCCTGGAAGCTGTGATATATTTCTGCATGAGCAGGTCTCCAAGGTACTTGTGATTTTACCTAATAAGGCGCTCAGGATGCCACCACCCAGGATGGCTTTCTCTTGGTGAGAAGCAGGGAGGAGTATAACATATTTTAACAGCTTGACAATCCATAGTTATATATGAGACATCACATCTCTGAAATTTTCTAAAACATCACCAGGGATGACCACATGTATGCTCCTAAGCCTGTATTCAGTGATGATGTTGTCCATGATAACTTAACATGGAGTTTGACCATGGTCTCCCTACCCAGGAATTAGTAATCTTGCACTATAATCATGTGAGCTTTCTGTCTGAGCTCTCCCTTGTGTATAAATGCCTACAAATGAGCTGAGCCGGTGATTTTTCCGGGCAGAAGCATTCTCAGACACCAAGGTCAATGTGTATTTCTGTGCATTTACTTTCAATGGGAAAAGAAGTAGACCTGATACTGTCTCTCTGTGAGTAGCTCAAGCATTAGACCTTTGTGCCTGCTTTGGGAAGAATAACTGTCTCTGACTATGTTGCCCTTAAGATGCCTGGTGTCCTGAGGCTTTAATTCCTTTAGTACCTCTGGCTGGTTAGTTGAATGGGCAGCCTAGCAAGTCTGAATTTCTCAGTTTCCATTGTAAACTCCTGAAGTGGGCTAGGTGACTGCTTCTTTTGCTCCACAGTCATTGCACAAGAAGTTGAGAAAAGAGCTTTTAGGTGTATTGATTTAAATCACTGGTGCCAGAACCAATTTCAGGATGAAGACAACTCCAGACTCTGTTAGAAGTAAGTAGAGGCTTATTAAGAGGGACTGGCATTTGTAAAGACAATCTGACAAACAGTAATAATTTCTAGAGTACTTAGAGTACTTAGTGTTATAGAAAAGACCAGTCTTTGTTGGTTTGGTGTACCTGAAGGCAATTCTTAGTGGATTACCAGGACTTTTGTGTACATTGCAACACAAGTTGATCACAGTAAAATGACTGCCTTTGAACTTAATCATTCTGCTCACTTTCAGCTGCATATTTTAGTACAGAATACATTTTTTGGTGACAAGGAAGTCTCTCAAAACCATGACATTTTAAAAATGAATCTGAAATATCCCTCAAAAGCTTTCTTTTTTCTCTGAAAGTTGATTTGCTAAGCTTTGCAGTGAGCTGATAGGAATGATGTGTACAAACTAAATTATAAGATTCTGTCTGTGACAGTATTTTCTAACCAGACCTATTCACGGGGAATTTATGTGGTAAAGAGAAGTTACAGAGAAGCTTCATTAATGTCCTTGGAGACTAGGAGTCAGAAACGCCATTCCATTTACGTAGTATTTCCTCCCACCTCAATATGTGTTGATTTATAGAATGCACTTAAAAGAAATTGTTCAGATCTATTCCAGCCAAATAATCTCTCTGATACAGGCCTTGCTTTAAATCTCTCTCATCCCATTCTGAATGACCTTATATTCATAAAAGTGTTTAAAGGTTTTAAATTTAAGATGCAACAATAGTTGCCTGATGAGTTCTGGATAGAATCTAATGAGTTGAGTCTGAGCAATTGCAAGGAAGTTCCAGAGTTCCTGGATCAGATTTCTAATATTTAACACACTTAAAACTCCTGTCCTTTATTTTAATGGAGATGGCCATATTAATTGAACCAATCTCATTACAGAATGAACTTATAGCACTTATAACACTTATCATGATACAGAAAGAACAATCATTATCTTGGTGCACCTATACTCTTTTCATTCCAGTGAGATTAATTACTCTGAGATTAATATAATTAAAATCTGCAGTATATATTTTAGCACAGATAATAAAATAATAAAGAAGGTATCCTATGACATGGAACTTGCACTGTATTGAGGAAAAAAATCTTTAAACCTCTGTGACTGATTCAAATTAGTATTAAAACTTACATTTGAAGTGAACCTTGAAGACTGCTATGTACAAGTGTGATATATACATGCATGTATCTATGTATGCATAATTTTTTATGTGCAGGTATGACAGCATGAGGTACAGTAATGAAATGACAAGGTCCTCCCTTAAAAGAGTGGAGCCAATTTAATGAGGAATCCTTCTCTGAATTTTTACTGGAGTAGAGATGATTGGTAGGTACATTTTAGTATTGTGTTTGTGTATGTTACTGCTTTAGTTCTGTCATTAATGCTCCACCCATTTACTTTCAAAGCAGGTATCTAAAATATACTAAGACTTTTCCAAAAGCTGTTGCATTCAGCATTGGGCAAACATTCTTTAGGATGACATCACAGATTCCATACGCTGAAAATTTTAACAAAGCAGATGAGCCTCTATGTCATCAGCTCAGTGATACTTTGACATTTTTGGAGCTCTGCAAGTGCCTGGCCTCTGTGTTCATCTATGGTACTATCAGACAGGAAATAATTTCTCTCTACTAGGAAAGGAAAAAACAGCTTGTCAGATATCATTGTGAATTTTTTTCTTCCTCTGTTTCCTTTTTACAGAGCTGCTGTAGTTCCTAGTATCCAAAGGCAAAGGTCTCTCTTTATAGTTATAGCAGTGTTGGAAACAACTACTTCACTGAGAATTGCAATAACTTTTCCAGGATCATAACCTCAAAACAGTTTTTTTTTAACATTTTATTTTCAAGCTCAAGGGTTTTGCTGCTTTGTCCCAATCTAAATCCTTGAAAGAAAGCAAAACAAGAGAACTACAGCAGGTATGGTTTAGGCTGCAGAGTTATTCAATTAACAGGTTAAAATTTAAGATTCAGTATCAAAATGCTTCTCACACACAAGCTGTGCTTTCCCCTCTCTCCACTTCCTGAGCAATTTCATTTTGATTTATAGCTCAATCAGTCACGCATTTTGAAAGTATAATAGGGATATACTTAAAAACATCAGTCTATTTTTAAAGTTCTAGATTCCAACACAATTCTTTGTGCTTAAAATTACGACTCCAATTCCACTGGTAATATCTTTAGGAATAAAAGGAATTTCTGGTGTACATTCACTATTATAAGTATATACAGTATAATTCTTCCATAAGCTTTACAATTGTAAATGCACAATATTTCAGAAGGACAGCTAAAACCACAGGCTCAAGTGTTTCTTTGGCTCTTCATTTTGTATGCACATGCTTTACATTTTGATTTTCCTTTAAAATTTGAAAGCTTTTTTGCAATGAGGAATTAAAGAAATTATAATATGCTATGTGTATGAAAAGCATACAAAGGAAAAAGTGTATATGTATATATGCTTATGGCAAGAGACATCTAACCTTTACTGAATAGAAATTTAGAAGCAAAATATTTGGATTAATATTGCTAATCTAAATGCACATTAAAAAAAAAACAAACGCTTAAATACTTTAAAATCCAACTGTAGCTGAAGGATGACCATAACATACTATGAAAATCTGATACATTTTATCTTATGAAAATAAATTTAAACATGTTAAATGTGCTTGCATAGCTGACCAGATTAAGTTTCTCCAAGGAGAAAGAAAAGAAACAGAACATGAGTTTTCCTCCTCAAAGGCTATATATGTAACTATTGAAATATTTAACATTTAAGTAGCTTACAGAATTACAGTAAGAAAACCATACTGAAGTATTTAATATGAATGTAAAAGTGAACAAATGTCATCATAATGGCTTACTTTTTTTTTCCTTCTTTACCTTCATGTTGTGTGTACATATGCCTCAAATTATGAAGCATCACAACTGTGGTATAAATGTGGTGAGCAAATTTACTACATCATTATTAGCAAATCATACTTGTTCCACCTCTGTGAACTAAAAATAAGAAAAATGTTTTCTTTGTATGTATAGAACAGACAATCAAGCTACAGAAGTCAATTCTAATACATAGTATTAAGTCAAACATGGAAACAGTAATAAAAAGTAAAAATCCTATCTGTTTAAGTCAAACATGGAAACAGTAATAAAAAGTAAAAATCCTATCTGTAACAAGTTCTGATACATGTGCTAGGAAAAAAAATTATCAGATTACCTGCTGAAGGACAAAAGTCAAGCATAAACACAAGATTTACATTAGCAAGTTGCTCCATGAGTATTTGTTACAGGGCAATTACAGCAGTGGTCATGGAGTTCTTATCTACACTTCACAGCAAAGGAAAAAGGTAGAGGATTACCCTATTTCACAGTACAGTAGTATCACTATACATTGCAAATGTAAAGCTTGATAATTATTATTTACCAGTTTTATGTATCCTGTCACATTAGATTTACATTTCCAAAATGTTCATGTGCACAAACATTTTCAAAGTAATTCCAAAAATGCCTTCATGAGCAACATTATCACGAGGAAATCTGATACAAGGAAGAGGAGTCAGTATGTTGACAGGGTAATGTTTCCCCAAACAAACTTGAAATAGATAAACTACTATGAGTTTTTAAGTAGGGAGAAATGTAAAGCCAGCTTGATGAGTGTGTCTTCATTGAACCCTTGAACTAAGAGAAAAGGAGAAAGGATTTCCAAGAAAGCCTTCAACAAAAACTAGTATCCAGAACACAAAAGAACAAGATTAATGGATTAAGATAATTTTTATAATATCGTTTTCTTTTGAATCTGTTATTACTAACCTTTATCATAAAAGTCAGATATTCTATTTGCATAATGTCAAATAGTCATGCTAAGATATGAAATAGCCTAATATTTCTCATTATTCCCCTTTCATCATAATTAAAACACTGGTATCTGCTCTATCAGTAAGTGTTGTACCAGATTAGAAAATATAGGCCTTTTTTTGATATCCTTAAATTCATGCACTTCTTTTTTATTTTCTTTCTAATTGCAGCAGCAGGAATCTAACCTGGAATTTCAAAGTAAAGCCATGATTATTTCTTGTTCTCAGATTGTTGTGGGGTAGGTAAAAAGGAAGATTTTTATATCCCATCTTTCATTCCCCTCCTACTCCCCCTGAATCATGTTGTTTGTTTTTGAACTGGAGCGGGGGAGGGCATCGGGACTCATACTGTGTGGCTGGGGTGGGGGTTGTCCCTTGCCCTGGCAGACTGGCACTAAGATCATGCAGGAGGGGGAGGCTTCTTCTTTAGATTTCCCCCAGTAATTGTCCCCAAACCAGGACACAGATGCTTTTAACCTAGGTTTTTACTCCATTGAAATGTAGCATAGGTGTGATTTTAAAAATTTAGCCAGATGAGGCATATTCTGACATACAATGTAATTTCCCTTACGTTTTCTGTTAGACTATTAATAGTTAAATGAACTTGAAACAAAATGTTACATTTATCTTTAAACCATAACAGAAACTAAAAAGAGCTAGTAATGACCTTTCCTAAACTGATATGCTGTGAATGAGGCATTGGGTTATACAAGTGGAACAAGAATCTGCCAAATAGCTTGGGTGGGGACTCTTTAGCCCACTGGAATACAATCACTTTATTTCAGTTATTAAAAAGGGAGATATATATAGTTTATACTAATCACTCAACAGTTCCTGTTAGTTAGTTGAGAGAAGTGAGTACATTCAAAGCTGAGTAATTTGATTTCTTTTATATGCTATTTTTTTTTTTGTGGCTGACTCACCTTCTTACAGCAGGTATTTCAGACCACTGACTATAAAGGCCACCTAGGGCAGTTAGCTCAGACTTTGATGTCTAATTTTTAGATATTTAAAGTTCAGTAGGACTGATCTCATTCTCTATGACCATAATACTCTTTCTGTCTCACCTTCCCCCCAGGGCTCAGTTGTCCAAGCTCTAAAAATCAACAGTCCAGCTCTGATGTGGCACAAGTATGTACGTTAGGTTCAGGCTGCTGAAAAACTTATAGACTGCTGAAGAGTGCAATCAAGTTATGACTGTAGAGTTAGAGGGAGAGGTAGAACCATGAAGATGGAGATTGTAACTCAGAGAATCAAGAATAAAAAGTATCAACATGGAAAAATGAAAAATCTGAAATGGGGAAAACAGAACAAACAAACAAACAAACAAACCCAACAAAACATGAGCATGTTGATACCATTGGATTTGATGGATGCCTTCAATATGCTGGTCCTAGAGATCTGCTCCCGGAAGCAGTGTAGGCTGACTTTATTCTCCTGTCTCATATCTGCCTGGTCAGCAAAGACTCTATTGGTGTCCTGATAAGAGACTGGAAGATCTTAACAGGAGGGTGAGAATGCTAATTGCTTCTTTAGTAATCAGTTAAAACCTAGGTATCTTATGTGTTTACAAGCTAACAAATAACTACTCTATGCTTTCGATCCTACTTAAGAGACTCTTTATGTACACTTCTAGATGCCTGAACAAAATGGCCCAGACAGGGATTGTAATATGGTTACTGAATATGCTATCTATAGAACAATAAGCTTGTACCCAGCAACTTGACTGAATATGGAAATTTTCCATTAACTTATTGAATGTGATGGTGAATATTCACAATATCTTTCGTTTCCTTTCCAGAATTTAATGTTCATTCATTACTGCAGCTCTAAATGTCTTAAATTTTTTCCCCAACAGTGTCTTAGGATTTCTACAAACAGAGATTGGAGTTCAGAGGTTATCTTTTTAGTGGAGATTGATTTCATGACATAAAAAATAATTTTCTTTTAAAAATTAAAGAAATAAATTTTGTCTGCTGCTACATAAGGTTGAAACAAAACTGATTTTCTATGCTGGAGAGGAATACAGTTCAAGTAGGGCGGCAATCATTACCAGAGATGTATGGCAGAAGGAAAATGCTTGATAATGGATTATCATTTTTTTTCAACCTCTCATGAATTTGAATTGAATCCAACTGGACAAAAGTGTCTTAAACTGGCCTAAGCCCAGCATAATTTGTTTCATTTCTTTTGTACTGTCTTATATGCATGGCATAAATCTGTTGCTCCACACCAAGACTCTGGATTAAGTCTGGTGCTGTGGAAAGTCTGCCAGATCCCACCAAGCCAGTTGATATACTAAGGAATGGATATCAGATCAATGATTTACGTGCCCTCCATTACAGCATCCAGCTGTTCAGACATGAAACTTGTGCTGCATTGCACACCATGCAATGCATGTGTGGTATGGCCTTGCATTAGTGACAGAAATTATAGCTCTCTATTCCCATCTAATTATTACAGAAAAAGAAAACATCCATGCAGAGAAATGTTAATTTTAAATAATAAGAATTAAACATAATAATTAGGATATGATACACTGTAACACAATATAATAACACAGTTAAAATTGCAATATGCAGGGTTAGCTTCTACCCCCCTGTGTACTAAGATTGGTGGTTTAATACTGGTGTTGGCAGTGGTATCATGGTGAGTTGCCAGCAGCTGGGATGAATATAATGTTCATGCTGATTATTTCTTCTGCACTCCGGGATCCATTTGGTTTCCTTTCTTTATGTTTGTCAACATGCTTTATGCTTTCACACCTTGCTCTTTTCTCACTGACCTGCATGTTACATCTAAATTTAGTATATATAGTGTATTTCACATATGCTAGGCTCCATTACTATTACTTTGTTCTCTTTGCTACCTACCAAACCAATTTTGTCCAAGATTGCATTCTTTTAAACTGACCATTTGTTGTTTTTTACAGCTGTGTGTTCCCCAGTGCCAACCCTACCAACCCACATATGCACTCCTCAAGCTAAAGTCCAAGTAGACAACATCCACAGCCTTTCCCTCATCCGCTATGCGGGTCCTCTTGTAATAGAAGGACATCACAGAATCACAGAATCATTAAAATTGGAAGAGACCTCTAAGATCATCAAGCCCAACCATACCTATCACTAACATATCACTCAATAATGCCCTAAGTAGAGCATCTAAATGTTTCTTAAACACCTCCAGGGATGGTGATTCCACCACTGCCCAAGACTCCAAGACTTAGCAATCCTTTCAGTAAAGAAATTCCTCCTTATATCTAATCTAAACCCCTGCTGGCGCAACTTGAGGCCATTTCCTCTCATCCTCTCACTGTTAAACCTGGAGAAAAGACCTATCCCCATCTCACTACAACCTCCTTTCAGGTAGTTGTAGAGAGCTGTATGGTCTCCCCTGAGTCTCCTCTTCTCCAGACTAAATAACTCCAGTTCCCTCAGACGCTCCTCATAAGATTTGTGCTCCAGACCCCTCACTAGCCTCATTGTGCTTCTCTGGACTCGCTTTAATGCCTCTATGCCCTTCTTGTACTGAGGGACCCAAAACTGAACACAATATTCTAGGTGCAGCCTCACCAGTACTGAGTACAGGGGAATGATCACTTCTCTGATCCTACTGATCACACTATTTTTGATACACTGTTAGCTTTCTTGACCACCTGGGTACACTGCTGGCTCACGTTCAGTCGATTATCAACCAGCACCCCTAGGTCCTTCTCTGCCAGACCGCAATCCAACCACTCTTCCCCAAACCTATAATGCTGCATGGGGTAGTTGTGACCAAAGTGTAGGACCTGGCACTTGGCCTTGTTGAAGCTCATCATATTGAAACTGATCAGGTGAGTCAAGTAGGACCTGCCTTTCATCAACCCACGCTGGCTGAGCCTGATCATGTATTCATCCTGTTTGTTTCAAAGTGAATTAATATCAGAACTCAGGCCACACGCCACATTGAACAGAGGACTGTGGGGCTGCTGTTCCCTTTAGTACTCCAGCGAACTATTGTTGAATATTCCAAGTAGTGGAAATGCTGCTAGCAATGAAGTGGAACTCCTAGGAATAATGGAGCATAGATTTACTCTCTGAAAGCACATACAGAAATAGGTGCACCTTCTGCATTGTTTCTCAGATTTCCAGACATGCCTTCCCTGAGGGATATTTCATGCTGCCCATCTAAGTCTGTTGAAAACCACGGTCTTGAGGAGCTGCCACAGAAGAAAAATGCAATAAAGCCTCCTTCTCCAACATTCTCATTCCAACCACAAAACAAGAATAAATATCTACTTGAGAATTAAATATTAAGGTAAATGTATGTTAGACGTTTTAGTAGGCAGACCAAGTAGAAAAACTGAAAAAGTTCCATCTTTTTCCACATGCCTACAAGGACATTCCAAAGAGTTTGGTGGTGCTGAGAAAGGAATATATTTCCTCCATTTTCCTAGAAAAAGGAGATAAATTACTTCACATCTGTGGGTGGTGCACAACTGACATTTTCTATCTCACCTTTCACCTGCAGGTCCAAATTGTTACATTTGCCATCCAGAAAGGAAGATAGGAGACAAGCTTTAATCTTTCTCCATGTCTTCCATTACTCGACTATTCCTCACAGGAAATACCACACTTCTTTGAAGTTCCAGCCTTCATTCCATTGACCAAAGTAATATGGAAAGGTTTTATCCCCAGATCACTGATTATCCAAGGACAAACTAGCCCTAGCTGCCACAAAACAATTTACTAGAAAATAATATGAAGTAGCAGCTGGAAATAACTTTCCAGGTAGATAGAAAAATCATTTGTATCTACAGAATCTTAGAGTTCTCAAAATGGGTCTTTATCATCAAATGAATAAAGCTACACAGAGCTTCTTGCAGTAATGTACAGCAAACAACTAACTAGTAATTTTTCTCCAATAGCATTTAGTTTACGATTTCGATCTGCTTATTTCTTTACAGCATTTATAATGTCCCAGGATTTTATTTACAGCTCAGCATGCTGCTTTAGCAGTTGATAAACAGCTATTAATAATACATAAGAATGGACAACCATGTAATATATATGTTAGTTTTTGCCAGAGTAAAGGTGGAAATATTACACAAGAAAATAAGTGTTTTTGTGATACATGCTTATGAAAGACTGCCTGAGATCAGAAAGTGAGGCTGATTCTGATTTTACAGTGGTGAGACTCAGAATTAACCATACTAGAAGTACATTGCTATCATCCTCATATGAAATACGATCCATAAATGCAAGTGCACTGATACTGAAATATAACATATTATCTGTTGTCAGTGTTATAAACCTAAAGAGAGATCAAGACAACTTCATAATAGTCCAACCTCAAAATATTATTCTGTGATACCTAGAAAGTTTTATCACCTAAACTCTGTATTCTGTGCGTCATCAAACTATAGCATTTAAGAAATCTTTCATTTAAAATTAGTTCAGTCCAAATGGTTGGACATTCTACAGAAAATGTAGGTAAAATATATTTGATCATGTGTTTAAATTCTAAAGATCATATGCAGAAAAGGCAAAATTTTCTGATTTGATGAAATGACAGGGCTCCAGCCACACTCCTCATCAGCGCCTTTTACAAGCGCGCTGATAAAAAGAGGATAGCAGATAGCACCCTCGAGCCTGCACAATGGATTTTTTTAGGTGAGACACAGCATGCGCAGAGCTGGACCCACCCTTTAGTCCTAAGGTTCATCTGCCAGGGCCTAGCAAGCTTGGATGCTGGCAGCCAAGTCCTTAGGACGTAGGTTTAACCTCTTAGATGGAAGGCCATACAGGGCTAAATGAGCTCCATCTGCCTGGGTTTGGAATCAGAGTTGTCCCTCTCCTAGGATGACTGCCAGAAGGCTAATGAGCTCATCCTACCCATACAAGGATTATAGGAACATGGGTATCACTCCCCACACTTTACCGTGGGCAATGAGTTTAATGCTCCCTCTGCTATCAGCACAGTTATCGCACCAGGGGCCACAGGAGACCCCACGTGATTTTTCAGACTGTGCCTAAAAATAAGCAATAAAGCACAGACAAACCCAGCCCTGGAGCTGTTACCACAGAGAATATAAATCTGTATCAGGTCAGCAGATACTCCCATATACTCCTTAATGTACAGTGGGTGGTAGCAGTGGGTAGTACAGTCAGTGGTAACTTTACAGCAGGTAGTAAAACCTCAGAGGACCAAGGTTCAATAACTTGGTCCTGGTTCAGGCTGGAGCAGAATTGATTCTGCTAAGGTGGTATTGCTTCTAGCCAAGGTTCCTTTAAAAAAATGACTGCATTTCTCTGAAAGCTGGCACTAAGTTTACAAAACATTACCAGCTTCTAGTAACTTAGGCCTAAAATGTTTGGGTTACAGCTAAGAATTGGAATTTAAACCATTTGTGTTTCCACTGAGAAGTGAGGGTGGTGCAGGGTGAGATCCTGCACCTATAGGGAAGAACAGGTAAGACAGGTGACCCCAAACTGACCAACTAAGTATTCCACTTCATACACGTCATGCTCAGTATAAATTTAGGGGGCAGTTCCCTCTGTGCCCTCTTCTTCGCTTCCCTTGTAATCCTGCTTTGGGCCCAGCTTTGGTCTTCTTGCTTCTAAGTCCAGGCCTCCAGGATCCAGCTTCCCCCCCACCACCCCAGGTTCGACTGCAGTAACATAGCGACCGGAAGGAAGAGCGGGAGGTTTGGATCTTGGTGCTGGCTCTTTATCTATATTTGTATACATTTGTGTGCTGTTACTGCTTTTCTTTAAAGTAGTTGAAGTTACTCTGTCTTTTCCAATCCACAAGTCTTGTTATTTCACTCAAACCATAACAAAATTAAAAAATAAAATAAAATAAAATAAAATAAAATAAAATAAAATAAAATAAAATAAAATACAGAAGCACAATGTGAAAATACTGACAGTATGAATGACTTCATTATTCTGAGTACTGTATGCATGATAGCCATACTGCATATCTCTGTCACAAACAGCAGCAAGATACAGTACAATGGCTGGATCTCTGATTTGGTAGATAATCTGTGTGAATAATAAATGGACTCTGGGGACATCTCTGGTAAAGCAGTATTAAACTGTGGAGATTATTAGAGTTGCCATGGCAAATTTGCAGCTGCGATGGGAAAAGAAAAAGCTCTACTTTTTTACCTGAAATAATGTCAGTTGCTTTTTACTGCTTAGCATATCAACCCATCAGATAATCTCTATGGTAGTTGCTAAATCTTCATTAACTTTAACATGCAGAGTAGTTATAGAGCTTGTAAACAACCATGTTAATTTACTGACAGAACTGTTTCTTTCACAGAATCCTGCAAGAAACATGGTGCTGCCTGCACCTGAGAGAAGAGAGAGAGATGCAGAAAGGTCAGGGACTGAAAAGATTCCTGACATGAGGGAGCAGACATAAATTATTTTCTCCAAACATTTGAACAATGAAGGGAAAAAAAATACAGGTGGGAAAAATCTTTACTTCCTCAAGTTAACTTATAGTAATATATAGGGTTTTTCTTAGGCAGATTAACAAGTTACTCACAGATCTGACTCCAAAACAGTATGACAGAAATCAACTGGGTGTTAATATTCAAAGGAAGCATTATATTCTCATAGGGAAATTGAGAGTATTCACAGATGACCATGAAAGGACTGAATTTCATTACTTTTCTCAGCTGAGATGGTTTTGTTTCAGCTAAAAATTATGAAGCATGCATTGCTATTGTTCCTGTCTTTCAGAATCAACTGCATGGAAACTTTCAGACAATATAAGGATTTCAGAAAAATAAAAGGAGTGTTTCTTTTTGCAAGAAGTACAATTGTAAATGCTCCATGGAACAATAAAAGTGCTATTACTGGTAAATATACCACCCAATCGGAACCATGCTCATGTAACACAACACAAAAGACATAGTAATTTAAAAACTACAAAAGAGCAAGAATATTGACTAGCCAGGAGCAAAATTTCCCCTATAAGCAAAGACTGTGATAGCAATTAGTTTCTAACTATTAGGCCCTTTGTCAGAACTTCAAACAGTCAGAGGGAAAAAGTTCAGATTTTCCTTAGATTGTAGTAATGCCAGCAAGTATGAAACTCATGAAAAAGACACAAAAGTCAAGCTAGCTTAAACAAAACGTGTTTCTAAAAGACTGCAGAATTCTACTTAAATAATGCTTACAATAGAGGATATTGGGAAATAAAAGTTTGTGACACCAGGAATGTATTTGAACTAGTTAAAATATAACAAAAACCTCAAAAAAAGGATAACTACAATATCCATTTTATATCTGAGTACTTTTCCAAAATATTTTATAGTGAACACAAACAAACAAGTTCCTTAAAAAAGATATCACATATTCTACCAATTATGCCTTTTAGGTACATATTCAGTTAATATACAGTACTGTGTGCAATGAACCATGGCCACTTTTAACATGGTAAAAATTCTTCCAGTAATCTGCACGTAAATGAGGATTTATCGCTGAAGTTCTCATTTTATTTTTCTAGACAAGACTTATATTTGCCAGAGACACACTTCACAAGGAAAAGTATATTGGTTTGTTCCACATAAAATACAGAAGAATGTATATGTAATTTCACAGTATCACAGTATGTCAGGGGTTGGAAGAGACCTAGAAAGATCATCTAGTCCAACCCCCCTGCCAGAGCAGGATCACCTAGACAAGATCACATAGGAATGCATCCAGGCGGCTCTTGAATGTCTCCAGAGAAGGAGACTCCACAGCCCTCTAATTATAAGGTCTGGAGTAAGACTTTGTTGTATTATATGCTCATCACATCAAGCTGGCAGCTGAGAAATAAATGGCACTGCAAAGAAGGTGGGCTACAAGTTCCATTATTTAATGCAGTCAAGGCCTCCCTCTGCTATGAAAATAATATCTATTTTTCCCTTATAGTAATTAAGAATTCAACATTAGTGCTTAACCATATAACTTAAAACATGATCCAAGTGAAGTGTAGATGCCTTCCCTGATCTTGTAGACAGTTTAGCCATCACCCACGTTTTTTACTAGGTATCAGAACTTCTTAAAATTTAACCTTATGAATCCTAAAGTATAATTTCATTTCATTTCTCTATAACTTTTCATTTTCCTCTAATCAGGAAGCTGACTTGTGTTTTGTTTTTTGTTCAGCTGGGCAAAAACAAGCCCCTAATATCTTCAGTGTTTCCCCCAAGAGGCAAAGTAGGTCACCATGTATGTTCCTTTGACCATTTCACAGAGCCAGAGCCTCTGTCAAGATGTAGAAGGAAGTGGACTTGTCCTCTGTCTGTATGCTAAACATCACAACAAATGAGACCTCATGAAGTGAAATATAAACCCTAGTGAGTTACTGAACAGTTACACTTTTTTTTTGATAGTACCATTACAAATAAAATTCTAAGCTGATTTCATCTATTATTTCAAATTCTATAGCTCATGTTATTGAACCCCCTGAGCACAGAAAAGATGTGAAATCCAGCATCATATCATAACATCTCAGCTAAAATTAAAATTTGCTAGTATTTACTTACCAGTAGTATTTCCAGCTAACAATTAAAATTTAAAGAGAAGATGAAAGTGAAGATGAGAATTTGAATAAATTAAGGTCACTAGATAATTTCAAGGCACTTGCTGTGAAATCTGGTCTCACTGAGCAAGACAGTATGGCAGTTTCAGAACACAGCTATTCTGGATTGCTGTAAAACATACTGACACTTGCATGGGGGGTTACAGAATGTCACTCTGATAGTGCTAATGACTGCCACCAAGAGCGTCTGTACTTACAAGCAATCACAGACATCATTAAATTCAATGGGTGGGCCAACTAATTTTTCAGGGCCAAATGGAAGGAACAATTAAGCTCACAGAGAAGCACATATGAAATATCAGCAGCTGTATAGAGAATGGATAAAAATAAGCTTGCTTCCCTGCTAAAACAGGGTTTATCTAGTGCCAGCTCCCTCCGGAGAAGGTATAACCAATGCACTGAAGGATGAGAACTTGGAATGTCATTACAGGAATGATGTTACAAAGACTACTGAGAATGGCACATTTTCAGAAACTCTTCAAGGTAAAATGAGGAAAACATGGTGGAAATGAATAGGTAATGATCTTCAGGAGCAGATAAAAATGCAGTATCCCAGAGGGACCCTAATCTTTCAAAGAACCCCCAAATTTTCAAGGAATATAAGCTGACATGGAGCCCTGTACCTGGTATTCCAGTTCTGAAGGAACTGAAGAAACTACTGGTTCTGTAATGCTGAGTGTTTAGAGACATATATTACCTACAACCTTGTCTCTTCTATGTTTAGAAAACATGAATATGCTACAAGGTTAATAAGTATATCAGAAAAAGTATACTCCAACCTTAACTGAGACCAGAAGTAAAGCAAAAAGTCGTGGACTTAGGGCTGATTTCATGTCCAACATTGCTGACTGCTGTAGAATCTCAGTGTCTTCAAAAGTGATTCAGTACTAGATTTTAGGCATCTGTGCTTCAGCTACGATTTTCACAGCATCTACCTTTCTCTTCTAATGAATCACATGCAGACACAGTATGCACAGCCTCAGCATGGTATGAGCAATGTCAATCCTTTCCATACTTAGCTGGATTGAACCATAATTGTCCTGACAACTAGTGACAGGACAAGAGGGCATGGCCTGAAACTGCAACAAGGGAGGTTTAGGCTGGACATCAGGAAGCACTTCCTCACGCAGAGGGTGACTGTGCACTGGAATGGACTGCCCAGGGAGGTGGTGAAGTTGCCGTCCCTGGAGGTGTTTAAGAGGAGATTGGACGTGGCACTTAGTGGGATGGTTTAGCTGATGCTGTATTGTTGGGTCACAGGCTGGACATGATGATCCTGGGGGTCTTTTCCAGCCTTGGTGATTCTGTGATTCTGTGATAATCTTTAATGAGTAGGCATCGAGGAAGTGCTGCTCTGCGAGCAAGATAAGCTTGGCAAAGCAGTTTAAGATCTGTCTGCGCAGGATGGGTGTTGACCCCGGGCTGTGCATGCCTGTGTCACATCCTCCCTGTCCCCTGGGTGCAGTTTCTGGATGCAGTAGTCCGAGGTAAATCCTGGGGCAAAGCAGGACGAAGCTGAGCTCACTGCTCTAGTGAAGTCAGCCAGGTGGATCAGTGCTGCAGGTTAATACACCCTTTCCCATATTAACCAGGCTTAGGGAGCGTGAGCGAACAGGAATGGGCAAACAGGTGCGTGGCAGTTTGTGAGGCAGTTCGTGAAGGCAGGGCATGAAGGGAGGAAGTGCAGGGGCACTATGTAAGCAGTCTTCACTTGCCCACGAATCAGACCCAGAAATGGTCTCAAAAACACTGGAAGTCATTGTTGCTGCTACTAGGAACGTGATGGTTCAGACTGAACCCCCAAGAAGGATGCAGCTGTCCAGATTAATGGATGTACAGAATGTTTAAGCCTGGCATCAGTACTAGAAGATGGGGTAAGGGACACCTGTGTAAGATGTGAGGAGGTGAATGATTTGATTAGCTTAGTGGCAGAGCTTAAGGAAGAGGTGGAGAGACTAAGAAGTATTAGTCATTGTGAAAAGGAAATAGACTGGTAGACTCGCAACCTTTCCACTACAAAAGAAGTCCAGCAGGAGGTGGCGAAGCCCTGCCCCTTCTGCCCTCGTGCGGATGGAATGGATCTGGTAGGTTGAGGAGAGATGAAACAGGTCCCTTACCGGAGAGGTGCAAAAATCTCTCCCTGTCCTCTTTCACCTCCTCACATGCCTTTAGTGTACAGATATAAGGCCTTGGCCCCAGAGAGTAAGAAGGATGATAGGCAGGGAGAAGTTCTGTCTGGAAGGTCCACTGGTTGTATCCCAGTATCCCAGTATCTTCTAAACAGATCACAACCTCGGCTACAAAAAAACCCAGGAGGGTATTAGTAGTAGGTGACTCCTCACTGAGAGGCACTGAGGCACCTATTTGTCATCCAGACAACCTCTCTAGAGATGTCTGTAGCCTGCCAGGGGCCCGCATTCATGACATCAAAAAGAAACTGCCCCACCTGGTCAAATCAGATGATTATTACCTGCTCCTAATCTTCCACATAGGATCACATGAGGCCACAATGAGGAAATTCCATAACATCAAAAGGGACTTCATATCCCTTGGTAAGATATTGAGAGGGTCGGGAGCTCAGATAGTGTTCCCCTCTCTCCTCACTGTAGCAGGCTGGGACCATTGGAAACGGAATCAAATTGATAGGGTGAATGAGTGGCTGCATGGCTGGTGTCGTGATCAGGGCTTTGGGTTTTATAACCTTGGACGTAACTTTGAGAGGCCAGGCATGTTAATAAAAGATGGATTAAATCTGACCAGGTGGGGTAAGAATGTTCTGGGGAGTAATCTGGCTGGATTTAGCAGTAAAGCTTTAAACTAGGTGAGTCAGGGGGAGGGGATCTGCCTCTGAATGAATGGGGTGATAATGTGATTGCTAACACTCCAAGGGATAGGTGGACAATACCTGTGAATTACAAAGAAGGTGATAAAGGCACCTCCCAGAAGATGGTAAGATCAATAGCCCAGCTGAAGTGCCTTTATACAAATGCACACAGCATGGGTAATAAGCAGGATGAGCTGGAGACCCTCGTGCAGCTTTGGATAACTTTGATCTGATTGCTATCACTGAAACATGGTGGGATGAATCACATGATTGAAACATAGCAATGGAGGGCTATAGACTATTCAGAAAGGATAGGTTAGGAAGGAGGGGTGGGGGTGTTGCCCTCTATATTAGAAAACAGACTGTGAGGAACTGGTTCTCAGTAACAAGCATGAACAAGTTGAGAGTTTATGGGTTAAACTTCAAGGTCAGGCAAAAAAAGGCCAGCTTGTGGTTGGGGTCCACTATAGACCACCTGACCAATTGGAGCCTGTTGATGAAGCCTTCTTTCTTCAGTCAAAGGAAGCATTAAGCTCACTGGCCCTCATCCTGGTGGGGGATTTTAACTACCCAGATACCTGCTGGGAGAACAATACAGCAGGGTGTAGGCAGTCCAGGAGATTCCTGGAGTTTATGGATGATAACTTTTTGGCACAGGTTCTAGATAAACCAACTAGGGATAATGTACTGCTAGACCTGCTACTGACCAATGAAGGAAACCTCATTAAAGAGGTGGAGATAGAGGGAAGTCTAGGATGTAGTGACCATGCCTTAGTCAGGTTCATAATCACTAGAAGCATAAACATGGCACAGAGTAAAGTAAGGACTTTGAATTTCAGGAAAGCAAATTTCCAGCTGCTGAGACTTGATGGGTGAGGTCCCTCGGGACACTGTCCTTAGGGACAAAGGAACCCATCAGAGTCGGCAGTTCTTCAAAGATACCCTTCTTAGAGCACAGAACATTTCCATCCCTCCATGCATAAAATCAAGTAGGGCAGGAGGAAGACCAGTGTGGCTGAGCAACAACCTACTTCTTGGGCTGAGGTGTAAGAATGAAATGCACAGGCAGTGGAAACAGGGGCAAGTGCCCTGGGGAGAGTACAGGGAAATGGCTAGGATGTGTAGGATTGGGACCAGGAAGGCCAAGGTGCAGATGGAGCTAAACTTGGCAAGGGATGTAAAAAATAACAAAAAAGGTTTCTATAAGTATATTAATCAGAAAAGGAAGGTCAGGGTGAGTGTTCCCCCTCTGTTGAATAAGGAAGGAAATTTAGTCATGAGGGATATGGATAAGGCAGAGCTGCTCAATGAGTTCTTTATTTCAGTCTTTACTGGTAGCCAAACTTCCTGCAACAACCAGGACTTGGGAGCCCCAGATAAGTGTTGGGGGAGTGAGGGGCTTCCCACTGTATGTGAAGAACAGGTTTGGCATTATCTACTGAAATTTGATCAGAATAAGTCTATGGGCCCTGAGAGCATCCTAGGGTCCTGAGGGAACTGGCTGCTGTTGTTGCAGGACCACTCTCCATCATATTCAGCAAGTCGTGGAGGTCAG
>VWZO01015898.1:12724-35717 GCA_013396975.1 Bucco capensis | reverse complement strand
GTTTAGAGGACAAGCCATATGAGGAGAGGCTGAGGGAGCTGGGTATGTTTAGTTTGGAGAAGAGGAGGCTGAGGGGGGCCTCATTGCCATCTACAACTACCTGAAAGGAGGTAGTAGAGAGGTGGGGGTTGGCCTCTTCTCCTTAGTAACTAATGACAGAACCAGGGGGAGTGGTTTGAAGTTGTGACAGGGTGGGGTTAGCCTGGATATTAGGAAGAAATTCTTTAGAGAAAGAGTGGTGAGGCACTGGAACAGCCTTGCCAGGGAGGTGGTTGAGTCACCATCCCCAGAGGTGTTTAAGAAACATGTAGATGTGGCGCTCCAGGACATGCTCTAGTGAAGGCAGGGGTTGTGTTGTTTGTAGGGACTTTGGGGGGTTTTGTTGGTTTGGTTTTTGTTTTGGTTTGGTTTGGTTTTTTTTTGGTTGGACTCGGTGATCTGAGAGGTCATTTCCAGCCATGAATATTCTGTGATTCTGTGAATCTGTGGGAGAAGGAGGGGAATGAAAAATGGATACAACCTTCTTGGTTTTACGTACCCCACAACATCCTCTATGCTAATATCTCTTTCAATGTCTCCAGTCTGGGCTGACATTAACCTGCTGAAACACAGCTGAACTGTGAATTGTCAGGAGATGCATTGCACTGGTGAAGATGTAATATCATGCACTTGAGTGAGATGCATTTAGGTTCTTTTTTTAAGACAGAGCTACGGCGTTGTGCTCGTTGCCTGCCCCTTCCAATAACTAATAGCATTCCTGGAACTATGGTCCAAATCAGAAGAACTGCATGCACCATTTTATCATGACATTCCCCAGGAGGATGAAGAGCTACAACTGTTTAACACCACCTGAGATACATAGAGCAACAACATTCATGCTGATGGATAAAAGATTTTTCCTCCATTCATTCCATATTTAAATTAGCTATAGATTGACTATTAACAGACCTACAGTCTGACCTGTGTTTTTTCCTGTAGTCCATTTGGATAAGTTTCAACTGCTACATTTGCTAACATTTTAGTCTGAACCAGAGACTCTTGGCAAGACAAGAAAGTATACTGTGATTCAACGAGTGAGTCTCAGCATCTCTGGCCTCTTAACCATAGAAACATAGATTGGTTAGAGTTGGAAGGTACCTTTAGAGGTCATCTAGCCCAACCCCTGTGCTGCAACCACGGACACTAGTAACTAATTTAGGTTGCTCAGAGACATGTCCAACCTGACCTTGAATGTTTCCAGGGGTGGTGCATCTACCACATCTCTGAGCAACCTGTTCCAGTGCTTCACTGCCCTCATTGTGAAAAATTTCCTTCTTATATCCAGCCTGAATCTCCCTTCCTTTAGTTTAAAGCATAAATTCTAGGAGGATATGTTCCATGATTCTCCCAGGCGCAGAGGTAAGGCTGACAAGTTGGTAGTTCCTAGGGTCCTCCTTGCTACTCTTTAAAAATAGGTGCAATTTTCCCTTTTTCCAGTCATCAGAGACTTCTTCACCTGACTGCCAGGACTAGTCAAAGATCCTTGAGGGTGACTTGGCAACTCCATCAGCTAATTCCCTCAGAATTCTCGGATGCATCTCATCAGGACTCATAGATTTATGTATGTTCAGGTTCCTAAGGTGGTCACCTCTGACATAGATGGACCATCATCCATGTCCTCCATTGATTGCCCTTCAATTTCCAGAGCCTCATACATGTTGTACAGAGGCACCTGGGAGGGTGTGGTGGTCAAGGAGAGAGTTTGCCTGCCACCTCGACCATGGACTTGCTTCCATTCAATTCTTTCTTTATGGCTGCTGCCTTCAGGTTGTCGGGGAGAGGATACAGGGCTGCCTTCATCTTGAGTATTTTCTGATGTGTGCTTCTGTTTCTCTCACAGAGAGGGCAGAACCTGGCCTCATGTGTCACCATTGGCGGGACAATGTTATCTTGTGTCAAGCGTAAAAAATTGAGAACATATACAGCCCTGTTCAATCTATCATTAGGTGACAAGCTCTGTTTTCCCCTTTTTGTCTGTGAAGCAGACATTTCAAAGTCTGATTCATTCACTCTACGATAGCTTGACCCGTTGGTGAATGTGGTATCCCAGTGACATGCTGTATACCCCAGTGCTGGAAAAAAGTTTGTGTTGGATGGGAAATATAGTCAGGACCATTGTCAGTTTTGATTTCTTGGGGAATGCCAAGAGCTGCAAAAATGCTGCACGTACTCATTAGTATAATGTTTGATTAAAGGCCTTTCCATTCTATTTACTACCCCTACTATATAAATAGCCAAATTTTGGAATATGTGTCACATCCACTTGCCAAAGCTGTAGAGAATGTAAGCCTCATGGATTTACCGCTGCAATTGAAGGGTTAACTAGAGACTGACAGGTACTACATATTTGTACTATTGCTTTAGCTTCTTGTAAGGAAAGATGAAACTGACGAGCCAAAACTTTAGCTGACTGGTGAAAAAAAATCATGTGAATGAGAAGCCTGATTTAAGTCATCGGGGACAGGCTCCGTCCATACCAGAGCAACCAGAAAATATGCTAAAAAATTCCCAAAAGTAATTTCTTCTGGTAAATTAGAGTGACTACAGATATGACCAATAAAATATGAATGTTCTCAACCTTCTAGCAAATATCAAAGGAGTCTAAATTGTAAAAACAGTGAAAAAAAAAAAAGATTGCCCCCATCACCCGCTGCAAGGCCCTTTGTAACAGAGATGATACACGGCAACATTAATAACACAGCTACAACAATCACCAAAAATAACTAATCCCAGTTTTACCATTGACAATAACCATCCTGATAACTCCCATCCATCAAATAACTTATTCAACCAACCCCATCTGTCATCAACCTGCAATTTCTGAAATCCCTCTTTTAACAATTACACACTTCTGTGAATGGATTCAGTTATTAAGCAATTTTGCATTATGCCAACCTTATATACCTTTCTACACCAAGTCACAAGAATACTAAAAAACCAGTCATGTGCACCTACAAGATCGAGCTGCTTCAAAACTACTCGGAAAGACAACCTGTTTATTAAGTTTTCTCTGTTCCTCAACCTTCAGTGAATTGGTTGTCATAACATCCAAGATTGAGACTATTTTTTCCTCTCAAGCACCTGTCAAAAACACTCTCTTCTTCACAAGAACACTAAGTTGAAAAATATTCTACTATTCTTAAACAAATCCTCTACTTCAGTTCTCTCTTAAAGAGCACTTTTCCCAAAAATCATATTCTCCCAAGATCCAGACAATACTGTTCTGATTTTTATTAAAGCAACATGTTGTATAAACCCCAAGAGTGGTCAGATCTTTGAGATCCAGACAACATGTGTACCATCATTTAATATCTATGATCTTATGCTAATGATAAGAAGTTCATTTCAGAAAAGGATCTGATAAACTTGTTTAAAGTAATATTCAGTTTAGCTTAATTTGTTGTAATAGCAAGTATAAGATAGAGTAAATTTTATTTTTTTTTCAGTTCTAATTATTTGAGAGAGCATCATCCTGCTCCCCAGAAGATGGTGGTTACACATATCTAGCTAGGATCCCTTGAAAGCTCTCACCTGTAGGGACACATGCATAATCTTCACATTTTTACTTAAGGAATTCAACACAAATATAGCCTAAATATGTCTTTAAGAGATCTCAATTATCCTGCAGGGTGTTCAGTATACCAGTATCATGATATACTCCTCAGCGCTGAAATAATTCTGCAGTGTTTTCTGCTACACATGCCAAAGTTCATTAAGATGTAGTCCTCTAGGGTTAAACACCCTCCTTTGCAAGCAAAAGAGCTAACTGCTGACAAGATGTACTGATGTCCTTAGCTTGGTTAAGTGTAATTTGAAACTGTTCCTTTAAGGCTCTTGAATTCTGGTAAAAAAAGCCATGAGAGATACTTCTGCTGAAAAAGATTAGAAAATGTTAAGTTTGTTGTTAGCAATGTAAACAAAAAACAATAACGTCCCTCGTTTGATCAAACATCATCACTCTGTAAATCAATCAGTGTCCACAAAGTTCCAAGCTCTGTCCTGAAAAAGAAACTTGTTACTTCATTTAAATACTAGTGGTCAATTTGCTGAAGCATTCCGGTAGCATACATGAAACCTGTCACAGTCAATTCATGTGCTGAATGCTGAAAGATCATGTTTATTGCAATTAGTTTGATTACTTGTGTGAACTCTTGTTTCCATAGCTCTGTCTCTTTAAGAGCAAGTGCTGTAGAATCCCCTGCTAGGAGCAGGCATGGAAGAGGCACTCCCCCCCCACAGAACTGCTGGGGGGGGAGAATATCTGCTTCTGGTTTCATCACTTCCAGGGTGGTACAGTAGGAAGTCTCAGCTACTGCACAGGCTGGCTGTAGGCGGAGCAAGGTGGGTGGATCGAGGGGGAGTGCAAGTCATGGATTGGTTGCTGACGTGATGTCAATATCTCAGAAGAAAGAAATGTTACTGCATTCCTGTGCATGCGTAACCACATTGATGCTGGCAGAAGGGGGGGGGGGCAGGCAACTACTCCAAAGCTGCCACCTAGCTACCTCCTCCCCTCCCCCGGCGCGCTGGTTTCATCCCGCTTATCCCTGCTTTCCAAAACTGTCTGTTAAGGTGGTCCAGTCTCCCCCACAGTAGCAAATAATCTGGCTATCTTTCAAATCGCTTTAAAAAATAGTCTTTTTACTTGGTTGCAAACTTTCACAGGACACCCGGGTCACGCTGCATGAGCAGCGAGATTTTTCTATAACTAGCTCTATGTCCCCTCACCTTAACACTTTCTGCTTGCAATCTCCCTTCTAACCCTTAGCTCCTCGCCCGCCCATCCCAGAAGCATGGACATGTCGTTTTGAAGGGGCGGCGGGTAGAGGGTAGCTTTTCTTCTCCAGTTCGCTGGGACCTGGATTAAAGGGTGGGATTTTTAACTGGTCAAAGTTTTTACCTATTTTTTCCGATGTTGGATCAAAGTTCAGCATAGCAGAAATTGAAGCAACTTGAAACTGTTGGCTCTGGTGGCATCCCTTCCTTTGTTTCTTAACAGCCTCATTAGGCTTACAAAGCACTATCTCTCCGGGAAAACTGAAGAGGAGACGAGGGGAGGGGTAAGTGTAGTGCTGTATAAAGCTCCCAGGGAAACTTCTTGCTCTCTCCTTTCCTCCCCGACCCACTTTGCCTTCCTTTTAACCAATGTCCTGTGCTGCTGAGAAAGTGTTGGAGTTCTTTGCCTGTTGCCGCCATTGTGCGAGTCTGCATGGGCACAACACGGGGCGGGGGGGGCGTGGCTGTATTTCGATTTTTCTTCCAGCTACTTCCCACACCACACAAACCAGGACACCCTGTTATGATAAACTGTGTGTGATATTTTGCCAAGAGTACGCTATGAAGCCTGTAGTTATCTGTGAACCCACAAGCCTTCTTTTCTACCTGGGCAGGGAACAGGGAGAAGAAATAGCTACTCAGCCTTCATCTTTGCCTCATTGCTTCCTCTTGGTCAAGGTCTTGCTTTATCAGCTGTCTGCACAGCACTGGGTGCCCTAGTGTCCTGGTTTGGGCTGGAGCAGAATTAATTCTGCTAAGGTGGTCTTTGCTTCTCCTTTAAAGTGACTGAGTTTTCTGAAGCTGGCAGTATGTTTTCAGGAACAGTGACAGCTTCTAGCAGTGATTAGGCCTGTAATGTTTGGGTTGTAAACCCAAACATTTACATTTGGAATGTAAACCCTTTGTGATTCTACTAGGAAGCAAGGGGGGTGCAGGGTGAGAATCTGCACCTATAGGAAAGGAACAGGCAAGACAGGCAACCCCAGGCTGACCAACTAAGTATTCCATTTCATACACGCCATGCTTGATAAAAATTTAAGGGGAAGTTCCTTCTGCTCTCTCTTCTCCTCTTCCCTTGCAATTCTACTTCGGGCCCATCTTTGCTGCTTTGCTCCTGAGTCCAGTTTCCGGGATCCAGCTTTCCACCTCCCCTCTCCGAGGCTAACTCCCATCTTCTGCTGGAGACTGGAAGGTTCGGATCTTGGTGCTGGCTCAGTGTCTATATTTGCATTTATTGTCTGCTGTTACTGCTTTTTCATTAAATTAGTTATAGTTATTTTGCCTTTTCCAATCCACAAGTCTTGGTCTTTCACTCAAACCATAACACCTAGAAAGGACAAGAGTGGAGTATCATAAAGAAAGTAAGCAACCGAGACATTCACAGCTGATGCAGTGGTAAAAGTAAGTGATGCTGCTGTTTGGATTACTGCTACCTACTGCCTACTGAGTAGAAGTTTAAATACCTTAAATTTCCCCAGAAGGTCTGATTCTCCCTACTCACTGCATGGTACAATTTTCACAGCTGTTACCATAAAGTTACCATAAAGCCTACCTATCTCACACATCCTATGCTGTGATTCCCACACTCTCCTGAGGGAAGCAGTTTTAAGGGAGGTTATCCTCCCCCTCTACAATGCCCTAGTGAGGCCACATCTGGAGTACTGTGTCCAGTTCTGATCTCTCCTGTTCAAGAAATACAGGGAAATTCTGGAGAGGGTACAGAAAAGGGTTAGAAAAATGAGTAGGGGACTTGAACATCTCTCTTACGAGAATAGGCTGAGAGAGCTGAGTCTCCTTAGTCTGGAGAAGAGAAGACTCAGGGGGGATCTTATCAATGCTTATAAGTACATAACGAGTGGGTGTCAGGAGGATGGCACTGGTCTTTTTTCAGTACTACCCAGTGACAGGACAAGAGGTAACAGGCACAAACATGAACATAGGAAGTTCCATCTAAACGTAGGGAGGAATTTCTGTACTTTGAGGGTGGTAGAGAACTGGAACAGGCTTCCCAAAGAGGTGGTGCGATCTCCAACTCTGGAGACATGCAAAACTCACCTGGACACTATCCTCTGACAGGGTATTGGACTAGATGTTCTTCAGAGTTTCTTTCCAACCCCTAGCATTCTGTGATTCTGTGGTTCTGTGTCTTGCCCGATGACCTCCACTCAGTCCTCAGAGAGACCCTCACTTCTAACTAAACTATATACCCTGCCAAACCCTGCAAAATACCACTCTCACAAAGCTGCAATCAGCTCATGCAGTTTGGTGAAGTCTAGCTATAGCTGACACACTGGGCATCTTCTCTGTACGAAGCATTAGCACACACAACTGTTCATCCTAGATGTATGGCACAGCCTGGTCCTAGTCTGAATATGTGTTCTCCCAGGCCCCATATCTACCATGGAGACTGCATCATGACCAGCAGTCGAGGTAGTTTACCAGNGTTTATCTCTTTCATACTGTTGTACCATTTAAATTTAGATAAAGCTGTTCTTAGAAATTCACTGTCTGCGTGCCTGGTGCTTTTTATCTTTTATTGCTGTCCCCGAACACAGTCAGTCTAGTGAGGGTTGTGGGGAGAGGGGGGCCTTGGAGACCCTTCCTCAAAAGATTGTTCTTTTGACCCTAGCTTCCGGTCAAACCAGGACAACCAGTTAGATGCTATTGGTCTGGACGGGTGATACAGTTTGATTCCCCACCTGCAGTCTCTGGAAGCACTGCCCTCCTGTTTGGCATTATGTTGCCTGTGTGTTATGTCTCTCTTGGCCTCCTTCTGGAGGACAGCAGAGACTCATGAACGTATCAATATGAGGCCAAAAGCAGAATGGAGGGACTATGGAAACAGAAGGCATGGCAAATATGTCACAGCAGGTGAGAAAACACTAAGGCTAGTGAACTGAAACTTCCCTTACCTACAAGATCTAACCAGTCTACTCTTGCCATGAATATACATATGGGCCAGATAGTGAGGCTAACTGTCAGAAGGTCCTGCCTGAGGCAGGCGAATTGGCAGTGTGGATATAACCAACATGCAGTAGACAAGGCAATGGTCCACTTGTGAGCACATGTGAAAAAATAGTGAACTTCTGACAGACGATTATAACACAATACTTGCCCAGATCTATACCTATGCAGGACCTATGCAGACTAAATAAAAGTTTTTTTGAAGTAAGCATTGGGAGCAAACCACAGTTTGCAGGGACATCAAATTCCACTGTAGTTCCTATGGGAAGTGGAGGAAGATCCTGTGGAGTACTGGATTTACCAGAACATCACTTCTGAAAAGTCTAAGCAAATATGACAGGTAGTCCAGTAGAAAGAATTTAAATTACTGAAAAATGTACCTAACAATTCTGGTTACTGTTAACATTTTTCCTTCTTAAAAAAAAAAATCATACAATGTTCTCTAAAAGAATAAAAATTTATTTCATATTTCACAAAGCTATTGCATATTTTATCTTGC
Organism: Bucco capensis; assembly: GCA_013396975.1. Taxonomy (NCBI): domain Eukaryota; kingdom Metazoa; phylum Chordata; class Aves; order Piciformes; family Bucconidae; genus Bucco; species Bucco capensis. The sequence continues at coordinate 27,439 of VWZO01015898.1, read as the reverse complement.
ACTTTTAAGCAGCATCAGAAGCACTTGATACTTTACCTGAAGAACGTTAATAGCAAGGCCATTTAATTTTTTTTGTCCCTGTTTCTACATCTAAAAGAACAATAATACAGTAAGTAGTCATTAGGAAGCAAATGTTACACTCCAAAATCACAGGTTTGCTTTGGGAGACCTGTAATTGTGTAGAACTGTGAACATGGAGCATCTACTCCTTATTTCAAATCCTTTTTGAAAGGGGAAGCTCCTGAGCTGAAATAAGAGGTCTTAAAAGAGTGTGAGAGGCCAAAGACTAGAGGAGAAAAAGTGAAATAAGAAGAGAAAAGAGAAAATTGACAAACAAAGGAAATTAAATACAAATACACTCTTCTTTTGATCTGTGTACAACAATAGGTTTGAAATAAACATGTTTGCCAAATACAATCACATCCACTATAAAACATGAGGTTGATTGGACCACCATCAAGAAATTAGACTGTATCCTTAAACCACATTTTCTACTAAAGAATAAACTGAATTCTCAGTTACATCAAGACTTTCTTTCCAACGTGGGAAAGCCTTTTGACATATTTTTGCATTTTAATCATTACAATATCAAGACAAGAATCATAATCAAAATCCCATCTGTGAAAACCAACTGTCTATTTGCAAGGATAAATTTAGTCTATACAGGCAACAGCATCAACTTGAACACTCTTCCAAAAATATTACTGAAATTACCCTGAGAAACTAAATATAGATGGGTATCCATATTCACAACTTATAACAAGAAGAGAGGTTTGGTTAATATTATCATTAATTCAAAACATACATTTAAATGTTAAGTTTTCAATGCTTGCAACATTTTTTTTAATGTTTTCAAAAGTTTGACAGAATTATATGTTAGAGGATAAATGTTGTTATTTTCTATTATATAATGCATTATAGGATTTACTCATCTATGAGGTAATAATAATCCAAAGAGATCTAAAATGTATTTGAAGTCATGGGTGATGATGGGGATCAGATTTTGTTTTGGTAGTGGGGAAAGGAGGCAAGAAATAGCTTAAGAGAAGCTGTTAAAATGCTTTGTGCTTTATTAAAATGCTTGCTAGTAGAGTACTGCTGGTACTGCAGTGAAACTGCTCTACTACAGTACAGTACTACTGTTTCATTACATTAATAATGGTAAATTCTGAAAGCAATAAGACTACATTTTTTAACATGTATTTAATTTACCATCCTAGAGCACTCAACTAAAGACACTACCAAAAGCAATTACAATTTTGGTGTGCAAAACTGAAAGGAATCACTTTATACTGCAGAGGTAACAGTCTCCTTTCTGACTCTAAGTTAGTAACAAAGGAAACATACCTTTGCATTCTAAATATTTTGTTATAAGAAGGTAATAAATGTAATGAAGGGAACTCACAGAACCACAAATTTATCAGATTCCAGAGGGGTTTATTTATAAGACATGTTTAAGAGGTATATAAATTGCTATAAAAGAGGAAAGGATCCTATTGAGCCTATCCAACAAATATTTCACACTTCTAAACAGTCAGATTTGAGGGATATTATTTAGGCCAATAAAAAAAAATGGAGAAACAATTAGGTGAAATTAAGGAAGACTTTGCCCTGATTCATAAGAAGATATTTCAGAACACAATAGTAAAACCCCCTATATTTTAAAGGAATTCATAAATCAGGAAGCATCTAAGAAACTCAAGCTATTCCACATAAAAACTTCAGAGAGTATTCATTAGGGATCAAATGACAGATGAATGTCTCAGGACTATGCACAGACTTCTCAAAAACTCTTGAAATCTGTGTGATAAAACAGGCCTAAAGGGCATTTGCCTGCAATCACTGTAAGTGAGCAACCACAGTGTACCAGATATGCATTGCTGTGCTGCATTTGACCTGCCCCTCCAGATCAGGGTGTGGGTGAGATGATGGGTGAACAGAGCTGGCATCAGTCTGATGCCTAAAGTTTTAAGTGTATTTTGTGGATTTTTTAGAACTTTTAGGATTATGTGAAGCTTCCTGAATTGTTCGCATCCACTAGGCACATGTCTTGGGTATTGTCTTGGACTTTTCCATGCCCTGCAAAGGACATGATGTNCCCCGCCTTTTATCCCTGAGCTGACATCATATGGTATGGAATAGCCCTTTGGTCAGTTTGGGTCAGCTGTCTCAGTTGTGTCCCCTCCCAGGATCTTGTCCGCCCCATCCCCTTGGTGCTGTGCTAGCCTTGCAACAGTCACAATGTCACGGGTTATCTTCAACCAGAGGTACAGCATTTCTGAAAACTACTATGGGAGCATTAACTCCACCTCAGTCAAACCCAATACACACCTTCAAAAGGTGACGAAACAGAAGAAGAGGGCCAAACCCCACATGAGCCCTTTCTGAGGGGCAGAGCTAAAGACCACCAGGGGTGGGCTATCAGAAAACCCAGTGCCAGGGTTGGTTATAGATATCTATATGTTAATTACTAATAAAACACATAAAAACGTGTAATCCCTTGGGGCGGTGCGCACGTCCATGTACAGGACCCGGATGGTGGGGAAGCTTCCAGTTAAAGGTAACTCTATCTTTCTCCATTAATTTTGTGCTGAGTGTCTATTTTCCAGAAAATACGGCATCAAGTCTGTCATGCTGGAACACTGCATTGGGGAGCAATGTACTCTTTTGAATATCAAGACCCACATCTCGAAGTGTGGAGTTATAAGTTACACATTTTTATTAAGTAATGTTCTACTATAATGACATCCTTGACTATTTCGGTTGTCATCATAGCTTCAGAAATTCACAAAGAAAGGTTGAATTTAAATGAGTTGATATATATACATAATATATTTATATTTAGTTTAATGTGAAAACCACTTTGAGCCGACGTTAAAACTAATGCTACTGTGATAAATTTGATGCCTGTATTTCAGTTAGTATTGTAATTTTAGTGTAAGAGTAAATGTATGTTTTTTATAGTTAGGATTGGGTTATTAATCATAGAATCATAGAATCATCATGGTTGGAAAGGACCTTCAAGATCACCAAGACCAACTGATAGCACTACACTACTGCTATCCCTAAACTATCCTCCCAAGGGCCACATCTACCCGTTTCTTGAAACCCTCCAGGGATGGTGACTCCACCACCTCCCTGGGCAGCCCGTTCCAACACCACACCACTCTTTCAGTGAAGAAATTTTTCCTAATATCTAACCTAAACCTGCCCTGGTACAGCTTGAACCCATTGCCTCTGGTCCTGTTGCTAGTCACAAGGGAGAAGAGGCCAGCACCTGCCCCTCTATAACCTCCTTTCAGATAGTTGAAGAGAGCAATAAGGTGTCCCCTCAGCATCCTCTTCTCCAGGCTAAACAGCCCTAGTTCCCTGAGCCTTTCCTCATAAGGCCTGTTCTCCAGATCCCTGATCAGCCTAGTCGCCCTTCTCTGCACATGAATCAATAATGATGTTTGAAAACTGTTTAATGTAGAACAACACTGGGAATAAGCTTTCATATACTTGAGGCTGAAATTTAGACATTCATTTTATTAGAACATTAATTGCAAATAGACAAAGAATGAAATTGAAGATCTGATATTAAAGAAACATGAGAAAATAAACATGCTAAAAAATGCTCAGAGCTTGTTGCTGGTTTTAAATTTTCAAAGTTGAATTTAACAGAAAACAGATCCAGCAATTATCTTCACATAAGTGTTTAGTTCATTTTCAGAAAAACAAAGCTCAAAAAGAATTTAGAATGTGTAGAAAAAAAAGACTTATGAAATATAAATAACAAATGGTTTGAATAGTGGAAAAAATAGAGCAGTTCCTGACAAGTCTAGATTATAAAAAATGTACTTCTACATTGTTTCCAAGAAATGGGTAGATGTGGCACATCGGAGAATGGTTTAGGGATAAGCAGTAGTATAGGGCTATCAGTTGGACTTGATGATCCTGAAGGTCCTTTCCAACCATGATGATTCTATGATTGTACGCTGGCATTTGACAGGCTGTTTTTTAAGCTCACCTAGTTCTGTATAAAGCTTGTCACCTTTACTAATCTGTTACTACACAGCATGCACATTTACGTACAGATATAATTCACAGTTTTGAGTGAGCTCATCTTTAAAAAGCAAAATCTTTTATACTTACAGAAAACAACAGAAGTGAGAAGGAAACTAGTGCAACTGATTCAACAAACTGATGCTAGGAGTTAAGAAAGTAGTGAAGACTAAAGGTAAAGCTGTGGTACATCAATGAGTCAAAAGGAAGTATCAAGAGAACTACCTACAGTATGTCAACACTTCATGAATGAAAATGAAGAGTACCCAGAGTAATCTATAAACTGAAGCTGTCAGACAAAATAACATGAAACCTGTAATATCAAACAAGGTTCTGCAGACTAAATTTATTATGACATTGACAAACAATCATATTTTCTCCAGCAGAAAAAATAAGAGCAAAATGTTGACAAGGTGTAATAAAAAAACAACTAACATGTCCAAAAAAATCACTAATGGATTCCTATTCAGTTTCCTAGTGGACTTGTGTAGTATATAAAACTAAATATAGAAGTATTAAAAAAACACTCAATAGCAAACATCCTAATTGTTTCTGTTACAGTTGCAATGTCTCACATTGAGAGTAGGGACATATACGCAAAACCACAATGTTCTGTTACCTATGTGCATTAATTACTTTGTTAAATGGATAAACATTCATATGACTGAATGTTATAAATAGAGCTTTAAAAAACACTTTGCCTCTCTAAGCCTGCAGCCACATCTCACTCATCTCATGCATGTCTACTACTTCTTTGAAAGGGGCTGCAACTCATTTCCAAAACAGACAATAGAGCAAGAAATACTGTGCAATGATGGTGGCTCATCATAACCAGTGGCTGCAGTAAGCATACTATACTGGTCCAGTGTAAGAATAGGTGTAAAATAGGAAAGGAATATAATAAGGATTTAATAATAAGGTATTAATAACACTTCCTCTTGATTCATGGATTATCTCACTTCACACATTAAGGTTTCTTGGGTTGTGTCTTTAACATGCAATAAAAATAAAACTGTTTATAGACACGTTCTGTGAATTCAAAATATTTTAATTTCATGCTAAAGCATGCAATAGCTATTTTACAGGAAAATCTTAATGGTTTTCAGCTGAAAGGTGAACTTTACTTATTTCTGAAATTTATTCAGTTTCCAAAGAGTACCCATCATAATGGTATTCAGCCTAGCAAGACATCAAAAGACACTAGTGAAAATAGAAACCATTTTTAGAATGGAAGAACATAGAATTTTTTGTAGAAGTTCACTCTTCTTTTCGCTCAGACAGAAGGTGAAGTGTCTTATAAGAAAGCCTAGCTAACCCACGGTAGAATAAATACTGTATCAGTAGAAAACTGACTGCAATACTTTTTTCTCCCCAGTTCTAGCTCTCTAGAGTTTTAAAAGACCTTTCTAGACTAAACACAACGTAAGGAGGCATAAACAGATCCTGCTATCCACATGACCTCCTTCAGATAAGTGTGAGGGCAAGCCTTTTACTCCCAGCTTCTTCTGTTAGCAATTCACACTCTCCCAGGATTACTGGGCTACAAAAATGGCAGAGTCCTTCTGCTTTTAGCAGGCATCATGTTGCAACAGTGATTCGGATTCAGTCTCTCGCAGACTTCTGTTAAATTTAAAACAGATAGAAAAAGCAGTAACAAGCCCCTGACTTTCCTCCATACCTCTGACATCTGTCATCATCCCCAAAGCAGGAGGGTCACATCTGTTTATGAACAGTTAGCTTTTAGACTATCTTATGAATGTATATGTATGGCTAGGCTTCGCGAACGAAGATCCAGGGAGGGCTCCATCCACACTCCTCATCAGCGCCTTTTACAAGCGCGCTGATAAAAAGAGGATAGCGGATAGCACCCTCGAGCCTGCGCAAGGGATTTTTTTTAGGTGAGACACAGCATGTGCAGAGCTGGACCCACCATTTAGTCCTAGGATGACTGCCAGAAGGTTAATGAGCACATCCTACCCATACAAGGATTATAGGAACATGGGTTTCACTCCCCACACTTTACCGTGGGCAATGAGTTTAATGCTCCCTCTGCTGTCGGCACAGTTATCACACCAGGGGCCACAGAAGACCCCAAGCGATTTTCAGACTGCCTGAGACTATCTTATAAAGCTAAAGTGAATTTGAGCTAAGGTTTTAGTGTTTTAAAATAATTTCAAGAAAGAAGAGAGCATATCTGGAATAATAATATTAGGCAGTAAACTAGCCCGCTGAGAATGGAATATAAAGAAAATTGAAACCAGCGGGGAACAAAACCACAAAGTGTTGAGTTTTCTGAATATGAACTGGGATAATAATTCTCCCGATTAGAAACTGTTCATAATCAAAAGTGTATTGCATTAGGTTAACTACAAAGTTATAAAATATCAGAGAATTTGGGCCTTGAACTAAAGAGAAGATGCTGGATGTTATTTAATTAATGATGGATATCATTCAACCTCACTCCATTCTTGAAAAATGACTGAATTTTCAAAGTGTTAGAGAATGAGTAGAATTTATCTTAAGGATCAAGTAACCTAGTCTTTAATGTATTAAAATTATGACTGCACTCTCCAGAGGACTCACTGTTGATGAGGTTACATACAAAGTGTTTCAACTCTATTGTTAGCAGAAAAACATTTTTTTCCCCAGCTCCACAGGATTGCTTACTGTGTGCATGACAGAAACATCCAGTGATAATAGAGTTAATGCAAGTCCCAAAGTCCTTGGCCTTCTTCAACAAGAAAAACTTACTTTATTCCAGACAATTATGTATGGGGGAAAAAAAAAACCAAACAAACAAAACCAAAACAAGCCAACAGACCCACTCCAAAAACAATATACCATTCCCTTCCTCATCCTAGTGATTTTAGGAATGTCTATCAAGAAGAAAACTTTCTTGGATTCAACTCTGGTCCTCCAGACATTACTGAGAATCTCCTGTGCCTAAGAAAATCCTCATCAATATAAACTCTCCTATTTTTTGAGTTTTTTTCCTAAGCAGAGCTTAGGCAATGTTATGTATTGGATGAAAACAGGAAGCTGCCATATTTTTAAACAGTAATTCAACTCATAAAACAGATGGAAATTACTTTCACATAACAGGTAAACCATGTCACTGTCCAGATTTATGCTAGCACATACCAACAGTGGTGTATCACTGTCATGCAGTCCTCAGTAATATCCATGCCAAGTCATATAACATAGTCCAAACACAGCGGGTAATGGAGCTTGCAGTTACAGTCAGGCATTCACACCTTTCTGTTATATAAAGAAAGTCAGTCATTGAGGTTTTTTCAGACTACTGTATTCTTGGTCTTTGTGTACTTCCCCACCACTTCCTCAGCTTTATTCCTTTTAACAAAACTAATGAAAATGTTTTGCTACAGGCAGATAAGCTTTCTTTGGATGTTCGATGTTACTGCATGCAGTCTTCATAATGATGCTTTGTGATGTGCAAGTTTATCTCTTTCAAGCAAACAACAGATTCATGAAAATTGGGGGCAGCTAAGTCTGGGACAGTGCTTCAAAGGCAAGATACATTCACTGTGCATTTACCAAATTCAGCAGCTGGCTCACTGCTGTATTTCCAAATAGTTTGTGCTGCCAGATGTTCCTGCATGAAGAGGTTTTAATTCATCAGAGTTGGACAGAGTTGAGATAACTTCAAGAAGGCAAAGTATTGCAGTTAAATAATAAAACTAATTTCTTCATTAAGCCTCAAATAAAATATTAATACTATGGGTCACAACAAAAGATAGCATGCCGGTGAACTTTAATACTAACAATAAGTAACTACTGTTTTCCTTTGTTACTTGCTGTTAAGCAACTGTAACATGGAAAGAAATACAGTGCAGTTCAAATTACTTAATGCAATAGCTAAGTTTTGTTTCATACAAGGCATAAACGTATACTTTAGCAAGGGAGAATATAGATTGCTGTTGACTATTCCTAACTTGTCAAGATCAACTGACTCAATGCAGTCAGCTACATGAGCTAACCAAACCTTAAGCTGACTACAAGGATAGTTATTTTCCACCATCACTTTCTTGAATCTATGTTCACATCTGCTGCCCTTTTACAACTACAACGGTTGAGTCAGGCTACAGTTACAAAAGATGGCAACTTGTGAAAGCTGCTACTAAATAAAAATAAATAAAAAGTCACACTTTCTTTGTAGTTAAATAACTCACAGCATGCAATGACATTTTTGGCACTGACAGTATCCGAGTTCCTCCCACAGCATCTCGAAAGGTTATGTTTCCAAGATATTGTGAAAAGTCAGGCAAGTTGAGCTAGAGTCTGGAAACTGGTCCTTAGAAGAACAGTAATATTGTCAGGATGATAGACTCACTCCTATCCAGATCTTAGGGGTAGCACTAGTGAGCACTTAGCAGAAACAAGAACAAAACAAGACAGCTTTACTTTTCTAATGAAAAACAATATCTGCAAAAGAGCTTTAGCTAGGGAAGGACCAGACACCTCAAAAGGCAAATTAGCTTTCCCATCAAGAAAGTGACTTGACTTTACAAAATAGAAAAAACAACAGTCGAAGCCAAGGAAGGAACATAGGCCCTGAAATCACCATCTTATAATACAGCCTGAAGACTTATGATGCACAAATCCAGCTTGCCCTATATAAATATAGGGGGTATTATTTTGGTTTGGTTGCTTTATTTTTTTAAAAAAGTCCAAATCTTCCATTGCTTTAAGCATGATTGCTTTACTCTTTAGTTCCTACTGAAGAGGTGATGGTAGAACACATGCTCTAAGTATTGTGAGGCAGCACATCATCTGGGGAAACTGGGTGTGACAAAGCAAAATACATGGTAATAAAGCAAAGGAAAAGCCACACTTTTAAAGAAATAAGGCAAAAGAACTTAAGTTTTTAGCTGTGTCTATTCTTAGGCTTGGCAAGCTACAACTTTTACACACTTTGCCAAAAAACTTCCTTCTAAATCTAACACCTCCCACACTTGCTATGGTTAGGCCAGAACCAACCCCAACACTTGCTTTACTTACATGTCTTGTAACTGAAAAATACTGTGATGTGAGTGACTGCAATTATGTTGCAGGGACTATGGCATGTGCTTAATGCCTGAAAATGAGGATCCATCTACATTTTAAGTACTGCATTTGTCTTGAGGCAAAAGACAAGATGGCATGTCAAAACTAATTGTGTATTTGCATTATTTAAGTGCCTTAAAATCAGTGGTTAGTTTCCTCCAAGCTGCAAGCATATCATCCAGGTCACTAGCTTCAAGATTTTAATTTGACAGCATACCAAGATACTTATGTTACTAGAATCAAATTGTTTAAGCTTTTCTAACACAATACCAGAGTTCTGTATCATAGAATTAAATTCTTGAAATTTGATGTAATCCTTGGGATATGCCTACAAAATTTAACAGTTCTTCTTCAGGTTTCCCAGTGCTGAAGATTAAGTTTGATGGTACACAACAGTTGCAAATAGAAGTATGTAATCTAAGTTCTTTGGTGGTTTTTGGTGAGATAGTTGATGACCATGTGACTGTGAATGGAAGATCCCTATAAATATTGCTTACACCAACACTTGAGCAAAGTTATTTGCTCCCCTCAGTTATTAAAGGAAATCACTGAACTGCAACAGCCTACATCGATACCAATGCACCCTTTGTTCCTCTGGCTAATGAAAACAGTGATCATGTTGAACACTGGCATTTAAACTGTTTTTGTGTTGAATTGCTGCCCTGAGTGAATTGCTGCCCTGAGTTTAGGTGTTTTGTTTGTTTAAAAAAAATAAAGCCTTATAATAAGTTATTCAGTTGATTGATTATAATGCCAAAAAAGCAAACCAAAGGATCATAGCCTATTTCATGTTCCATAGTATCCAAAGTCATAAATGAGACCTTATGAGCAGAATACCACAGTATTTCTTCCCCTCATATTTATATTCACACTACGATGCCTTCAAACTTTCCTCTAAAAATAAACACGTGCATCCTCCAGGCAAAGCTAACAAGGCTTTTGTGACAGTTCTCCATCTGCCTAATCAGTCAAGTCTAAAGAAGTCTGTATCTAACCCCTTCTTTCCCTGAATCACACAAAATTGCCCAACATTGTGATATTGGGTACAACTGCTGCCTACTGAGAAAAGAACTGAAGTAAACAGCTTTAAACTAAGAGATGTGACCTCATCAGCTAAAGAAAACAGTGGCTATTTCTGCTTGCTTAAGAGGTCTCCGTCTGGCACAAGTAGAACTTATACACATACCTCATCTTTTCAGAAAAAAATATTTGGCATACTCCAGAGTTAGAGTCTTTACAGGCTGTGGCCTCCACCTTATCTAGCATAATTTCTTTTCCCTAATATCATTCATTCCTAAGGCTCAGTTGTCTGTTTTAGGTATCCAAAAATCTATCTGTAACATAGCCCAGCTGCGTGACCTCATCTCAGACCAGTAAGATATGAGAAGTCTGAAGGTGAGTCATATAAAAGATAAAGTTATGGGCTTAAACTGTTGAAATGGTGGTAATAAGAACCTTAAAGATTCAAAAGAAACAGTAATATGGAAATAGATTAAATCCTACAGGGAAAACAACCACATTTGTCAGCTTCAATGGATTCAATGAAAGATGGCAACACAACATCACTAAGGGCTCTAACACAGAGTGCATAGTGTTATTTTGCCTTTCACACATCTGTGTCAAACTTATTATAAAACATTTCACTTCCTACCCAAAACCTGTCTGATATGCCTGGATGCATTGTAAAGAGGATATTTTAGATTTTTTCTTTAAATTAAGCAGAGTAATAGTATATCTGGAAAAGAGGCAAAAAGGTTGTATTTCACAAATACACTTCATACCATAAGACTGACAGAAAACAATATAGGCCTATTTTCAATGTAAATACCTAACAAAAACATTACACTGTGCATTACAGTACATGCATTAAAGCGTGGACATGTCCCCCATGTATCAGTACAGGCTGGGGGCTGATCTGTTGGAGAGAAGCTCTGGAGAAAAGGACCTAGGGGTACTGGTGGACAAGAGGATGACCATGAGCCAGCAATGTGCCCTTGTGGCCAAGAGGGTCAATGGCATCGTAAGATGCATTAAGAAGAGCATGGCAGGCAGATTGAGAGAGGTTATCCTCCCCTTCTGCTCTGCGCTGGTGAGGCCCCACCTGGAATACTGTGTCCAGTTTTGGGCCCCCTCAGTTCAAGAAGGAGAGGGAGCTACTGGAGAGAGTCCAGCGCAGGGCCACCAAGATTATTAAAGGACTGGAGCATCTACCCTATGAGGACAGGCTGAGAGAGCTGGGTCTCTTTAGTCTGGAGGAGACTGAGGGGGACCTCATCAATATACACAAATATGTTAAGGGCAAGTATCAGGATGACAGAGCCAGGCTCTTCTCAGTGTCATGCAATGTTAGGACGAGAGGCAATGGGGGTAAGTTGGAGCATAGAAGGTTTAGTGTAAACATAAAGACTTTCTCACAGGGTAATAGAACACTGGAACAGGCTGCCCAGGAGGGTTGTGGAGTCTCCTTCTGTGGAGACATTAAAGACTCACCTGGATGGGTTCCTGTGTCACCTCATCTAGGTGATCCTGCTCTAGCAGGGGGGTTGGACTGGATGATCTTTCTAGGTGCCTTCCAACCCCTAACATTCTATGATCCTAAATGTTCACAGCAATAATTTCACACTTCATATGCTGATGACTCACAGCTTGTATTATTCTGGGCCTCTGGTCAGCCCAGTAATAGACTGGAATTTTCTTCCTAATCCTCAAGAGTAAGAAGTAGACTATTCTTTACCACCTTTTAGCAGAATTACCCATGACAGTTAACAATACAGATTTTAGACATGTGAAGAAAAAGCATTTGGCCATGTAAGTATGCATGTGTGCAATCCCACTTGGAACACTTTACCATCTTCTTTCCTTTGCTCTAGCACCTGTAGCAGTGCAGATCATGATAAGCAATCAGAACCCTCCTTAATAGCTGAAGTTTAGATTAGAACTGTGGCATGATGACCCTCCATCATCTTTTGAGGTACACATTCAACTGTGGCACAGTGGCTGAGATAGCTGAGGTAGATTTCTGAGAGAAAGGAGAAGTTGCTTGTGAATGGCTTAATGAGACAACTTGGCAGGACGTGAGTAGGATCATCAAGGGAAAGAGGTGGCTGATCTCATTGGGCTCTACATCAAATGAAAAGAGGATTCTTGTTAATCCTAGCAAGACTGAGAATTATAGGACACATGGGCTCCTTGCAGTGCCACGGAGCACCTGGCATCAATGGCAGTAAGGATGTTGCGATCATCTGCAATTGCCTTGAGCACAAAACAGGAAAAGCTATTCCTATAGAAGAACCGGGGCTGGGCACAGGGACCAGGCTGCCCATGTTAGACTAATGAAGTAGCCAGTGATACTCATATGTACCTCAGTTCTTCCACTTCCTTTTCCATGTATGTGTACTCCTGCATCAAACATCCTTAACACTGAAACAGCTATGCTGTAATACTTAACTGGTACAAACATCTGAGTGGAGTAAATGAGACATTGATTACCGGACATTTAAGAAAAGAAACAACATAAGCAATACGGTACATGCAATGTTACATAGAAGCACTTAAGTTTAAAGCATGCACCCACTAAATGGGCTCATTAATCACATGTAAATCACAATATTATGAACCACCAGCCAGCAGACAGAGTAACTGGACAGGAAAATCTGCTCCCTGCTGACCCCATTGGTCTCCTTAGAAAGGAAGAGGCTTTGAAGACAAGAGCAGGCAGAGCACAAGTAAGAGCATGGTTCTTTCTTTTCCCTTGTGTTGCACCACTAAAATAGCCTGTTGCTGTTATTCCAATAGAAAGTCTCATTTCAGTCATTGCCCACATGCTGCCTCACACATTTATACATCCTGCTGAGGGTTCCAGTACACTCCTTTTTTTAAAAAGTGAATTATTTACAGTTAAGACTGTTTTAGATTCAGGACTCACAAAGAACATTCACTATCTACTGCTTCCAAGTACTCCACTCCTTAAAAGACAAGTAAGTTAATATGGAGCTGTACAAGGTTTATTTCTTCCAGCTGCATCACTTGGCTACAGTATACAAATCCAACTATAAAACCCTGTAGAAGTTCAGAAAAGAGATAACTTACAATTATTATATTGTTAACCAAGTCTAGGGGTGTTTCAGAAGATAAAAAAAGCAGGGTTGCTATGATGTTTTTTAAGTTCAGAAGGTTTTTGGAGACAAACACCAGAGAAAGGTGCTTCCATCTAGCAACTTCAAACAAATGTTTCAGGACAATACACTAGAACCAGAGTAGAATAAAAAAAAAAATAAATAAAAAAATCACAAGTTACTAAGCTAAAAGATTAATAAAAAAAAAAGATATTTTTTTCTTCGAAAACCCTTAGATATCAATTACCATCTTTTGCATGCTACAAAAATCTCCACCTCTCCCTGACCCCTCCTCCCCGCCACTAAAAAAAAAAAAAAAAAGTACTAGTACTTGCAGTGTTCACCAGTCAAAGAAATTAGAGTAAGCCAAGGATCAAGATCAACAGAAAAAAAACCTATCTAATGTAGAGCTCAGAACAAGCTTGAACTTAAATAGAGCCACTGGCATGATGAGCAGAGGAAGCAGATAAGGGTCCCAGCTGAGGCTAGTAAGGGCAGTTAAGGCATCTTAGTGCCCTCAGGGCCCTGACATTTAGTTGGTATGAAATAAAAACAAGTATTTAAGAAAAACAAAAAAACACCCTTTAAATCTTTGGAAAAAAGTTAGGCAGATGATTGTTTGTAGTTTGGTTTTTTTTTATCTGTTCAAAGATGTTCTCTATCTCAAAGATTTTGCATGTCTGTAAGCATGCAAAAAGTATATAGGTTGAGATTATATCAATCTTATGCTTGACTATCTGTTTACAAATGCATTCTTTTGATAATTATTGCTGGAAATCATGTTAGGAATGAGGGCAAGAGCTAAAGAGCAGATTACCTGCTCCGTCAGGTCCGTGTCCTTTCTGTGTTGAGGGCTCCAGAACTGGACACAGTATTCCAGATGAGGTCTCACCAAAGCAGAGTAAAATGGCAGAATCACCTCTCTCGATCTGCTGGTCACACATCTTTTCATGCGGCCCAGGGTGCGATTAGCCTTATGGGCTGCCAGTATGCACTGTTTGCTCATGTCCAGCTTCTCGTCCATCAGCACCCCCAAGTCCTTTTCTGCAGGGCTGCTCTCTATCTTCTCATCCCCCAGCCTGTATTGATAGTGGGGATTGTTCCAACCCAGGTGCAGGACCCTGCACTTGGTCTTGTTGAAGCTCATGAGGTGGAGGGTTCAATTGTTGCAGCATTGAGGGGATTAGGGGAGTGCTCCCCACCTGTCTCCAAAGCCGAGGGGGTGCAGAAGGAAGAGATGAAGCAGGAGGTCAGGATGCAAGAGCCAGTTTAATTCAAAAGCAAGGGGTTTTAAGGGGCTGGGATAGGGGGCTGGGTAAGAAGGGGAAGGGGAAGGGGAAGGGTCTCAGGTGGGCTAGCCAGTAGGGAAGAAGCTGAGGGCAACAATTCAATAGCATTAGGACAAAGGAGGGGCTACACTGCCCATGGAGGCCAGGTGTTCCAGCACATGGCAGGAAAACTACAACACAATGCAGAAAAACCGGTTTGACTC
>VWZO01015898.1:0-12106 GCA_013396975.1 Bucco capensis | reverse complement strand
GAAAGTGTCCTTAAAGATCTGCCAGCTCTGTTCTGCTTTCTTATCCTTGAGGACTGTTTCCCAGGGTATACTGCTGAGTAACTCTTTAAAGAGCTGGAATTTTGCTTTTCTGGTATTCAGCGTCCTGACTTTGTTTCTTGGTTGATTAGTGACCCTCAGGACTGTGAATTCCACCAGTGCATGGTCTCTGCAGCCCAGGGAGTCTCCAGTCTTAAGATCCCTGATGAGCTCACCTGCATTGGTGACCAGTAGATCAAGTATTGCTGCCCCCTGGGTAGGGATGTCTATTTCTTGTGTTAGGAAGTTCTCACTGAGACACTCCAAGAGCCTTCTGGATTGCCTAATGCTTGCTGTATTGCTTTTCCAGCCAATGTCAGGGTGGTTGAAGTCCCCCAGCAAGAGAAGGGCCTGTGAGCCTGATGCCTCCTGTAGCTGGAGTAGGAATGCTTCATCAGCAGACTCCTCTTGATCTGGAGGCCTGGAGTAGACTCCAAGCACAAGGTTTCCCTTGTTACCTTGATCTGTAATTCCTACCCAAAATCACTGCATAATAATCAAAACTGCGGCATGAATTTGAACTTCAGTTTTGAAAGACTGTTATCACAAAGGTGACTTCATATCCTATAAGGTACTGAGGAGTTAGTGTATTAAGAGCAGCAGGATGAACCCACTCCCCTTGCTGCAGAAGCACAAGCCCCAAAATACCCCAACAGGTGGCAGGGAGATAGCCAGACCTGCACAGCTACTGATCAAATGAATGGCTGAGGAACACAGAATGACCCACCAGCTGGGAGAAGTCTCCAAGCCAGAAACTTTACCAGCCCCAGGGACTGCTCACTGCCAACTTCCCTGGCAATAGCTGCATAGAAACTCCTGGGAGATGTGACAGGCCCAGCAAAGGGCGGCGTGTGGTGCCCAGAGCAGCTGGAGCTAAGGCTGTAAAAAGTACTTCCTGGAGCAGCTCCACTGTGTGCCCACTACTCAGGAACTCTGGAAGGAGGAAGAGTTCACAAAGACTAGCTGAGCATCCAGAGTAGTGAAACTTCTCCCCTCTTTTGTTTGAACTGAACCCTCCACTCTTTTCTGTTTCCTCTTTCTCTATTTACTCTCCCATATGTAAGCTTCAAGATCTCTTTCTCTGTGCTGCTACTGAGTCACCCCAGGCACAGTCTGAAAATCACTTGGGGTCTTCTGTTGCCCCTGGTGCGATAACTGTGCTGACAGCAGTGGGAGCATCAAACTCATTACCCACGGTAAAGTGTGGGGAGTGAAACCCATGTTCCTACGATCCTTGTATGGGTAGGATGTGCTCATTAGCCGTCTGGCAGTCATCCTAGGAGAAGGACAACTCTGATTCCAAACCCGGGCAGATGGAGCTCTTTTAGCCCTGTAAGGCCTTCCATCTAAGAGAAGGACACTCTAATAAAACCTACGTCCTAAGGACTTCGCTGCCAGCGTCCAAACTTGCTAGGCCCTGGCAGATGAACCTTAGGACTAAAGGGTGGGTCCAGCTCTGCGCATGCTGTGTCTCACCTAAAAAGAAAATCCGTTGCACAGGCTCGAGGATGCTATCCGCTATCCTCTTTTTATCAGTGCGCTTGTAGAAGGCGCTGATGAGGAACGTGGATGGAGCCCTCCCTGGATCTTCATTCGTGAAGCCTAGCCATACTATACTATACTAATGAGTCACCGAGTTGGTTGCTGAGTTGCCAAAGCTAATGTGGGGTTGTTAGGTGATTCCTTGGTGTTAAAAAAAGTCTTGGCTCTTGACAGATTCTGAAGTTGGTTCTGTGGTGTCTCTCTGGGTTTGGTGTTTGAGACACTTAATATATCCATATATCCCTTTGTGCCTCACAGGGATATATTGAAAGATCACCTATCCCTCAGCCCACTGCATGGGCTGGGACATATACAAACTCCTTAGATTATTTAGGTAACTAGTGAATTGCTAGCACTTTTTAGTGTTGTTTTTGTTACTGATTGTTATTGGGTTTATTGTTCTAAAGGGGAAGTGTGGTTTTTTATGTGAATTACCCTTCAGCCTCAGTGAGATATATCACCCATTCTCTTCAAAAGCTCTTCCTACTTTCGGGTGACAGTAGACAAAACATGACTTTTCACAGTTGTTTTACTTGGTGCTTTTGTTTGTGTACAGAATAAACTAACTTTAAAAATATCAATATATAATGCATTACATTTTGACAAATATGGCTATTGTTCCCAAGGAGAATGCCCTGCTGATTCATAAGCTTTTTCATTTTCTCTCATATGTCTGGAATCTCTGACCTGAGTATTGATTTCTAGTTTGCCATATTTCACCAGCTCTTTTCAATGTTTTAGGTCCCACTTAGAATAGCAAAAGACTTAAATTCCACATGTTATTTGTAGAGATTATAAAGATATATCCTAGAAGTAATATGCTTCGTTCAAGTTCACAAAAACAACTTGAATGCAATGAGCCTTAACATCAACCAGAGATCAACAACAGGTAGAAGAATAATACCTGAACTTGTGAGCTGTCATTTCATCAAGGATGGATCAGACTGACAGGTCTGGCTGTAGCACCTCCCTCCCAGCAGAGATCAGAACATTGTCACAGGGCTGTCTTTCATAGCCTAGATACAGAGTGCCCAGTGTCAGACTGTAACCTGCTGGACTGGACCATTACCTGAGATTCATAACAGCTTTGAGTCCTCTCCTATCTCAAGGGAGCAGGAGCTAGCTCATTCAGTGTCTCAGATTGTATACAAAAGATATTTAGACCATCAGCAGGACAGGCGGGGGGCTAGGCAGACATCAAAGGATACAAAGAGACACAGATTGACTGGCATCACCTTTCTGTCTGCCTTGACAAACAATATGGAAATCCCTTTTTCTTTCCCTTATAGCCAGCTTCACAGTGGGGGAAGCTGGCTCCTCTTTGTATCACCTAGCTGTCATGTACCCATAATACTAGCAGAGCACTTAATTAACATAACCCGTCTGTTTGGTTTACCTGTCCTGCCCCCAAAGCCTACATATTGGGAATCTTGCTTGAATAAACTTGTCTCTGTTTGTACTGATGCCTAAAGATTTAAGTGTATTTTGTAGATTTTTAGAACTTCTAGGATTCTGTGAAGCTTCCTGGATTGTTTGCATATTGGAAGCTGCTAGGCACATTCTTAAGGTACTATCTTGGACTTTCCCGTGCCTTGCCAAGGACATGATGTTTTGAAGAAGCCACCTGCAGATAGCTTGAAGGCAAAAGAAGAGGCTAAACCCCACATGGGCCCTCTCTGAGGGGCAGAGCTGAAGAACACTGGGGGTGTGCTATTGGAAAACCCAGTGCCAGGGCTGGTTATAGATATCTATATGTTTATTACTAATAAAACATATAAAAAGGTGTAATCCCTTGGGGTGGGGCATATGTACAGAATCCAGATTGTGGGGAAGCTTCCAATTAAAGGTAACTCCATATTTCTCCATTAATTTTGTGCTGAGTATCTATTTTCCTGAAAAATAGACATCAGTACATAAGTATGATAGAGCATATTATTTTGACTGTCCGTATCAGATGATTCTGTGTATGCATGTGTGAGCATGAATTCGAGTGGATGAGCAGTTTTCCCCAGCAGCTCTCATGTGGTTCACTTAATTAATTGAACTTAGCATATCATATTGTCATTCCTTTCCCTCCCCCTGCTCTGACATTTCTGTTTACATCTAACTTTTATTTTCTTAATTTCCTTCACGAGCTTAAACCTTTTTCTACTTACAGTATGTCCTGGTTTGAAAGGACAAATTCGGGAAAAGGCCCCTTTAAGAACCTCCCCCTTCCCCAAAAGGACAGAAAATTAATAATCCACTCTGTACACCGGGGGTGAGTTATAAAGAATAACTTTTTTTTTAACATAGAAAAATATATAACAATGAAAATACAGGGTGATACAAACCCTCCCAGTTCCCCCCCTCAAGCCACTGGCCACCCCCCCACTCACAGTAAAACCTGCTAGGGTGCAGTCCAATTAAGGTGAGGTGGCAGATGAGATGCAGAGTGAAGGAAACTCGGGTGGTGGATGGTGATGGTGGATGGAGGAATAGATGAGAAATGAAGAGGTGGTCTGGCTGCTGCAAGACGGAGGAGAGCATGTTTTCTCCCTCTTGCCGTCTCGTCCTTCTTCTCCCCAGAAGCACCAGGGGCTCCTGGCAGTCCCCATCATGGAAGTTCTTCCCTCCCAGCATGCCGTGCACACCATGGCTGCCTCGTAGTCCCGTTGCCACTTTTCTGCTACTGCTTGCAGCTGTCTCAGGACTCACAGGCTGTGGACAGCTGCTGCTGCTGCTGATTTGGGACTTGCAGGTGCAGGCTGCCGCAGGCTGCCGCCGCTCGCCACTCCAGGGTTTGCCGCTGCCCAGAATCTGGTGGGTTGTGCACCGTTTCCGGTCCTGATGGTCCCCTGCCACTGCATTCACCAGGGGCTGCTCCATGCTGCCACAAAAGCCTGCACGCCTCTGCACCAGGTGGGCACCGCCCGGGCAGGGTTGGTGTGGGTCGCTGTGGGGTCCTGCTGCAGCTGGTTTGGCTCCTCTCCTACCCGCAGCTCGGCCGGTGAAAAAGGGCTACCCCCACCAAGGGTTTACAAACAAACACATTAACGGTCGGAGGGGTGAAGGGGGAAAAGAGGGATACCTGCAGCCATTTACATACCCTATAACACAGTACTTGTCTTACTTCAAAATATAAATTTCAAGCGGGTGTGACAGATTCATGTTGACATCAAATCCCAAAGTTGTCCTTTGCCTCCAATAAAGATGCAGTATTGACATGATTTGATTAAGCCAGGGTATTGTTTTATTGTTAATCCATTTCAAATTTGTAATGTCCTACATAAGTAACTGGCAGGAAAAAGTTAACTTAATAGATATGTACAAAACAGTTTAAGATTAATACTTCTAAGCAAGAATCTTCAAATTCAATCTAACTCAAAACATAAACCAGGCCACATAACCAACATTCAGTAACTGCAAATGCAAGCCAAGTCAATGCCCCTACCCACAACAAATTAATGATGGACTGAGAAATCTGAGAGTTAAGAACACTTCATGTAAATTACTTTTGATCATTCCTATGTTCTTGGGGACATGCTTAACAAGATCTAGGCATTCTTCCAAACATTTTTTTACTTTATACATTATTTTCCAATATTCATTCCTTAGATCCAACTCTTTTCAGTTGAGTTACATAGAAGTTCCAGAAAACTACATAATTAAGTGGGACTAAACAATAAGCATCCAGAGTCATCTGAATGATGAATGTGGCTCACAAGGAAAAAGGTTAATTGAAGAAACTTCTTTTGGGCTACAAATAGCCTGTAGCTTCTGCTGTATTTGCATATTTTTTATTTTTGTATCATGGAATCTTTTCCTTCATAATAGCAAAGCACAGGGGAAAAAGTAAAACTAGAAAAACTGAAGTGCTAAGATGATGCTGCTAAATAGATGTTGCCTGTCTCTATTTTTCTGCATGATTTGTTCTGTGGTGCAAGCAGTACTTGGGACCTCAGAAAAGGGGAGAGAACCAATAGGAAAAAATTTCACTTCATTCTATAAGCATGAGAAGAATTTGAGGTCATTTTGCAAAATTGCAGACTTTTAAAGTGCCAACCTTTACTTTAAGGATGTCCTCTAAGGTACCACAAAATTATGCATTTTAAAAGGTTTTCTTCCCCCAGAGTTATTTAGTCTGGAGAACTTACTTGCCTTAGGTTTTCCTCCTGCTGAAACTATAAATATTAGTGTACTTTCTCATACACACATCAAATAAAGTATTCTCTTTTTCTGATCACTATGCCAATTAGTCCATGTTGTTGGAGAGCTTAGTAACTTTAGAGATAATTGTCAGGACAGCTGTAACAAAACAAAAACTTCCCTCCGTGCCTGCTACTAGAGCATGTCCTGGTCCACCACATCTACATGTTTCTTAAATACTTCCAGGAATGGTGATTCCACCACCTCCCTGGGAAGGCTGTTCCAGCACCTCACCTGTAAAGAATTTCTTCCTAACATCCAATCTAAACACACACACACACACCCCCCGTTGTTACTTCAAACCATTCCCTCTGGTTCTGTCATTAGTTACTATGGAGAAGAGGTCAACACCCACCTCTCTACAACCTCCTTTCAGGTAGCCATAGAGGGCAATGGGTCCCTCCTCAGCCTCCTCTTCTCTAAACTAAACATGCCCAGCTCCCTCAGCCTCTCCTCATATGGCTTGTCCTCTAAACCCCTCACAAGCTTGGTAGCTCTCCTCTGGACACTCTCCAGCATCTCAATGTCCTTCCTATAATGAGGGGCCCAGAACTGAACACACTACTCCAGATGAGGCCTCACAAGTGCCAAGTACAAGGGTATGATAACCTCCCTTCTGCTGCCCATGCTATTCCTGATACAAGCCAGGATCCTGCTGGCCTTCTTGGCCACCTGGGCAAGTAGATTGGGTGAAATAAATATGCATACAATTCTCTCCATTGTTAATCCTTTAAGAATATGAAGAATTCTGTGGCAAGAAAGAAGTGGAGTTTATGTTATCCACTATTATAAATCACCACTGACTCCATCAGACAGACCCTTCTTGGAACAAGTTTTGGGAAACAATAATCAGATCAAGCCTTTTGTGCAGCACTGGTGACTACAGTCTGAAATGAAACCTGAGTAGCTCAAAATCTGTTTCAATATCTTAGTCTTGGCAAGCATGGGCCAACTTATGGCATTCACATGTATTAACGTTAACATTACATTCCAAGCTATTTCAGGATTGTGTGGCTGCTGAGTCGATAGAAGCCTTCAGAACGCTGTTTTGCTGGATTATGTGTCTGGATCTGGATTTCTGTTTACACACACAAATGCAGGAAACATCGTAGTTGATGACTGAGAGTTAAAAGGCATGATCTAATCACTGGTATTTCTGTACATCAGACTTTCTAAATAAATTAAACATTTATTACTGCTTTACAAAACTATTACATAAATGTCCTGGAGTGATTAAAATTTAAGAGTGTACGTCATGCTCCCTTTTGAACTTTTGAATTTGGATATGGACACTGTTTCTTTAAAAGAAAAGACTCAGTGGTTGAACTATTTTACCCCTCCTTCTTTCGCCCACAAAAGACTTTGCCAGGAAGAGCCGAGAAACTGATAAGAAAGAAGAAAAACGAAACCCCGCACATGTGCAGATGTATNGTAGCAAAATCCTCTCTAAAGATTGTTCTTTTGACCTTAGCTTCCGGTCAAACCAGGACAATAAAATTCTTTGGATTTAAAATTAAATATATACCTAAGCCTGAATTGGTGATATATATATTCTTCTGAGATCACTGATTGGTCGTTAAAATGCTTGGAGGATGAGGGAAGAAAAAATGGAAAACTTTATAAATTTAAAAAGTTTTAAAATTTATTTTTGTATGTTCCCACTATATTTCAGTTAAGATTAGTAAAATCAATAAAGAACTTATTAATTTTCTTACTTCTTTCAAGTATATTTTGTTAAAAGAGCTTTTCCACACATTTATGTGAAAAATTATATTGTGATTTCAAAGTGGTTGAAACACTTGGAAAAAATAATAAAAAGATCTGCTTGTAGGAAAACAATTCAGATGAAATGGAAATTATTTTTATAATCTCTTTCTAGATACAAGAAAAAGAAATTTTTGAAATAAGACAACTGGAAAAGCTACTGTGCAATGTTAGCAGATAAAATCTTGGAAAAGCTGCTGGGTACGTATTTATCTATTGCTTATTTTAATACAAGTAAAATAATTGTTTTTAGATAACAGAAAACTATACTTTAGACAAAACTATGTGAAGAGAATATTTTTCAAAGTCAAACATGAAAAATGAGAGGAGATACTGGGCATGAATAATTTTAAAATTTTAAGTTAAAGTATTAGTGAAGTAGCTATCACAATGTCTAAACTGGTCTTAAACATTTAAATTAATGTAGCCAGCCAGCCTAAGAAATAAAAATAACTTCTTTCTATTACTTTGCATCAAGCTAAAATGACTTCACTTTTTAAATGGTAAGTTCTCTGTGGACAAAGATGAGCTCTGGATCTTGGAAAACATCCTCCGCTTTTTTTTTTTTTTTGGTTTTGCATAGTATGTACAAGTAATGAAGATGACATCTGACAGGTTTTTTTACTCTACTGTTCAGTGCCTAATGGGGTGGGCAAAAGAAGTGCAGTAAAAGGCTCTATGTTCTCGATGCCCTATGTGGAGCAGCTGTGCTAGTGTAGAGGTCTTCTCTCCCTCTGTCAGGCATTGTATGTTGACTGCTGAAGGGTCTTGTTTGTTTTCACTGGTTGAATCTCCCAAACCCTTTGCTTCTCACCCCAAACACAGAGGGACTCTACATCTTTTAAGCATACAGGTACTCTCTGTGCAAACTCTCACTTCAAAAGTTTGATTTCTCATCTGTTTTGTATTAGATGTGTTTGTATTGTGTTACCTCCTAGGCCAGTGAATTGCAGATCAGTCACCATCATTGCTGTATAGTGATTATCTTGAATTTTCAAAACAAGGCTATAATTTACTTGAATTCAAAACTTTTTGCTGATCCAGAAGTACCCAACTGCAAGCAGAAAATTGCCTGTTTCCTGAGTAATCTACCAGCCTATTTTCTGGGGGGAAAAAAAGAAAAGAGAAAAGGAAAAAAAAGTACTCTGCAAAATTCTGTGAACAGCAAAATTGCGGTACTGGCTAGCATCTCGCTAGGGTCTTGCCAGTAGCCAGTAAGTACTAGTCTCATGGCTAGGACTTGTTCCTTGAGTTAATAGCAAAGAAAGGAAAGGAGAAATACAAAGAAAAATAAAGGAAAATAAAAAGTCTTACATGGCAATAGAGTACATAGAAAGTAAACATAAATACAATTTTAAAACTAAAAAGATATGAAGGGGTAAAAGCAGCTGGAAGGTCAGAATTAAAGAAGCAAGTTCATAGAATCATAGAATGGCCAGGTTGGAAGGGACCCTAAAGATCATCTAGTTCCAACCCCCCCGCACTGAGCAGGGATGCCAATCACTAGACCAGGTCACCCAGGGCCATATCCAGCCTGGCCTTGAACACTGCCAGGCATGGGGCATCCACAACCTCTCTGGGCAACCTGTTCCAGTGCCTAACCACTCTCCGGGTAAAGAACTTCCTTCTAATCTCCAATCTAAATTTCCCCTCTTTCAGTTTATATCCATTCCCCCTTGTCCTATCACAGTCTGACCTCCTAAAAAGTCTCTCCCCTTCTGTACTATAATCTCCCTTTAGGTACTGGAAAACCGCTATAAGATCCCTGCGAAACCTTCTCTTCTCCATGCTGAACAATCCCAACTGTCTCAGCCTATCCTCATAGGGGAGGTTCTCCAGTCCTTTAATCATCTTTGTGGCCCTCAAGTTTGCATGTGTTTGGCACTGGAGGGCAAATGTAATGTTACTCACAGCATTTCTTCCTCTGTATAGCCTACAGATCAGCTGAAAGGTTTGCATTAGTAGTTCCTGGGGGTGCCATAACCACCAAATGTTTCATGCATGCCTAACAAAGTATTTCTGATACTGCAATGCCACATAAAGTGTAATCTTAGTGGAAATGTATTAGCACTGGTGCTTTGGATTTGGGTTCCTGGGAAGGAATTCAACTGCATAAAGTAAAATTGCTGAGAACTGAAGCAGTATGAGACAAGTGGAGATGAACTAAATTCATGTCAAAGGAATTTGACTGCTTATATTGGTACAGAAATTGATTCATCTTGGAAGAAGCACAGAGTATGGTAATTGCAGAGGATACTGCTGCACTTCTGCCATGTTCTGGAGAGACACTGATTAAAGCACAAATTCTGGAAATGTGGTTATGCTACATATGCAGTCTTATTTAGTAACCTTTGCAAAAAAAGTTGGCATACCTTTTTGTCAAGAATTAATTGGGAGACTTGGCAGTAGAGGAATTGAGTGAACATCAAGTTTAGCGCATTTTGACTATCAGCAAATTGTCTAGTTTGAGAAATGCATTAAGAATTTTACTTGAAAACTTAAGAAGAAAATCTGAATTGGTCTGTTCAAAATCTGCTTAAGTGAACCCTGAGCATTTAACAGTATTATGGGAAAAGTAATGAAAGTTACTAGTCCTTTCTGTTAATGGATCACATTCAACTGGTTATATGATTCAGGAATTTTGTTCAGGTTGAGGATCTGATGGAGAGAAAAAAAAAAATCTCAGATGTATATAGCATGTTTAGTTTGGCTAAAATACTACTTCTTAGATCTGATTAACATTCAGTGTGTGGAATTGTTGTCCCATGGAGCATCTATTCAACTGGGGAACTTGTCAGGGTGATAAAAAAAAACAAACCAGAATCACTCCTTTTTGACTAAAATATTGTGCCTTATTTTAAAGTTTGAACTCTGAAGTACGCCTTAGAAATTAAGCTATCTTAGTCCTCTTGACAGAAAAAAAATTAGTAATTTCCCCACAACGACCAAGTTCTATACATATATAAGAATCAAGGTGCAATATTTAAATGTTTTTGTCATATTCTGAGCCTGGCTTGCACCAAGACTGTTTTTGCAGCTGGGTAAGCATTTAAGGGTGCTTTGATCTAAACAAGAGCTTGCAGTATTTTCATTTGATAATATCCACATAAAGCTGCTTGTAAATTTGAATTAGTTCTAGACTTGATTGAAACATCTAATTTCCATTTCTCCAGCAACATTCTTAGTGTGAAAGTTATGCTTATGAAGCAGAACTTTTTAATAAATGCAATATATCATGGAATTTGCAAATTGACTCAGGAAAATACTTGGCATCTTGTGGGAAGATTTCACACTTTGTTTTCACCAAACCTGTGTAATGTGCTTATTGAGGCTTTCTTGAAATAAGGATACCATAAAAATGAAAAAGAATTATCACCTTAGAGGCATTTCTCTTGAATTCTTGATCTTCTTTCCAATAAAGTCATAGTCACCACTCATGAATACTACAGTCAGTGCAACTGGCTGTTTACTAGCAACTTTGATCTAAGTGACAACTACAACCAAGTTCAGTGGCATTTCATTTGATTTGCCTTAGAGAGAAAAGATTTTTTTTTTCTTACAATCCTCCACTGAATATAAGAAAACAGTTTATAGCTCTTCCCCCTTCACTTATTTTGACCAGTCCACAAATAACACGTGAAAGAATTCCAATATTCCTGCCAGTCTCTAGCTGTTACAATTATTTCCTTTTCATCACCCAAATCATTGCCTCCACCACTGATAAGAACAAATAGGGGCTTCTTGAAGTGAGCCACAGCTCTATTAATGGAATTTACAAAACATATAGTTCAGAAGTAGAATTATTGGCAATGTTACTATTGAAGATCACAGCTTTGTAAAGTGATCAAATACCTGCAAATGGAAAATTATATTTTAAAATGAAAATAGAAAGCAGTATCTCAGTCCCCATAACAGTCCTTAGTAAAATGTGTTTTTATTCTCCTAGAAATACAAAGAGCATTCTCTTTCAACTAAAAGTAAAATATTACTTTTATGGATGGCAGCAGCTGCTGCAGAACTTCTGAATCTTTTTTTTTTTTTATTGTTTCAGAATGAACAGTTCAGGAAAGTGTGTTATTTCAATTTCCTGAATGTTTTGTTGATGTTGCTACAGCCCTTTGTGCAGCATAATGAAAGTTGCTGATCTCTCAAGGTTGTCCTATAAATAATTTTATTTGCTACATGTGGTGGATTCATGCTTTGCACAGTTGCTTGAAAACATTTATAAGAGATAACATGCTATACCAGAAGAAGACTTATAGAAGATAAACCTAGCTACTCTTTAGAGCTGGATTGTGATAAGCATTGCTGATAGTGATACCTCCTGCTCAGAACAAAGCCAAATGCAGGATGTAATAGAACACTGCAGTATCTTAACAGTAATTGAAGCAAACCATGACCTGAAAACAGTTTCTGGTGAGCTATTTGTGCCTCTGCTAAGGTTAGGATTGCAACAATAATGGTCGTCTGCTGCTAGAATTCTGTGTGGAACAGCAGCTGACCATCACTAATACTATCTTCCAGAAAAAAAGTAGTTTGAAGACAACCTGGATGC
>VWZO01015897.1:33431-167586 GCA_013396975.1 Bucco capensis | reverse complement strand
TTTTTTTTGTTCTACTTCTTTGTTTCTCTCGGCATGTGAAAGTGGGATGCCTCAAGTAAATTGGAGGTATGTGGACCAGAGTGAAAACTGTGGAAAGGAAAATTGCGTGACGGTCAGAGCATTAAGTAGCTTCTTGAAAGTCACCTGACATTGCTTTGTACTCCTTTGACTGTACTACAAATCATACATATGAGTTACGGTTTGTGGTCTTACGTAGCAGCCCACAAGTGCAATGCCATTCTTGGGTTATTGGATCTGTTTTGGGTTGACTCAGTGGATTGCTGTTGGGTATGGAATGGTTCAGTGAACAGGAATGTTGTATGGACAGTAGAATTAAACCCATGATGATTACCTTAACTGCATTGTGCTTTATCCCCCAAAGTGGCACACAGAGAGCAGAACAGTGAACCAAAAAGAACAAGTGGATTCCTGAGTTCGTAGATAGGGATGGGGAGCAAAATATCCTTCCTGAAATCCTGGAGGAAGTAGTTAGAGACCTGCTGTGTAGCTTAAATCCAAATAAGTCTATGGGTCCATCCTAGGGTGCTTAAAGAATTGGCACAAGAGCTAGCTAAGCCACTCTCCATCATTTATCACCGGTCCTGGCTAAGTGGGGAAGTCCCAGACGACTGGAGGCTGGCCAATGTGACACCGATCTACAAGAAGGGCCAAAGGGAGAATCCAGAAAACTACAGGCCTGTCAGCTTGACCTCAGTGCCTGGCAGGATTATGGAACAGGTCATCCTAAATAGAATCAACCAACAAGTACGAGAAAACCAGGGCATCAGGCCTAGTCAACATGGGTTTATGAAGGGAAGGTCCTGCCTTACCAACTTGATCTCATTCTATGACTGGGTGACCCGCCTGGTGGATCAAGGGGAGGCTGTGGATGTAATCTACCTAGACTTCAGTAAGGCCTTTGACACAGTCTCCCATAGCATCCTAATGAAAAAGTTAGTAGCTCATGGCTTGGACAGGTTCACTCTTCGCTGGATTAAAAACTGGCTGGATGATCGAGCACAGAGAGTGGTTGTGAATGGTGCCACTTCCAGCTGGTGTCCAGTGACCAGTGGTGTCCCCCAGGGTTCAGTCCTGGGCCCAGTCCTGTTCAACATCTTTATTGATGATCTGGATGAGGGGATCGAGTCTACCATCAGTAAATTTGCGGATGACACCAAGTTGGGAGGCAGTGTCCATCTCTTGGAAGGAAGGAAGGCTCTGCAGAGGGACCTGGACAGGCTAGGTGAATGGGCAATGACCAACGGTATGAAATTCAACCAGGCCAAGTGCAGAGTCTTACACTTTGGCCACAACAACCCCATGCAGCGCTACAGGCTGGGAGATGAGTGGCTGGAGAGTGGCTCAGCGGAGAGGGACCTAGGAGTATTGGTTGATAGCCGGCTGAACATGAGCCAGCAGTGTGCTCAGGCAGCACGGAAGGCCAATGGCATCTTGGCCTGTATCAAGAATAGTGTGACCAGCAGGACTAGGGATGTGATTCTCCCCCTGTACTCTGCACTGGTGAGGCCTCACCTTGAGTACTGTGTCCAGTTCTGGGCCCCTCACTTCAAGAAGGATGTTGAGGTGCTGGAGAGGGTCCAGAGGAGAGCAACGAGACTGGTGAAGGGGCTGGAGGGGAAGCCATATGGGGAAAGGCTGAGGGAACTGGGACTATTCAGCCTGAAGAAGAGGAGACTCAGGGGTGACCTTATCGCCCTCTACAACTACCTGAAGGGAAGTTGTAGTCAGGTAGGGGTTGGGCTCTTCTCCATGGCAGCTAGTGACAGGACAAGAGGCCATGGCTTGAAGTTGCAGCAGGGGAGGGTTAGACTGAATGTTAGGAAGCACTTCCTCACGCAGAGGGTGATTGGGCTCTGGAATGGGCTGCCCAGGGAGGTGGTGGAGTCACCATCCCTGGAGGTGTTTAAGAGAAGATTGGATGTGGCACTGAGTGGCATGGTTTAGATGTTTTGGTGTATTGGGTCATAGGCTGGACTTGATGATCCTGGGGGTCTTTTCCAGTCTTGGTGATTCTGTGATTCTGTGATTATTCCAAGGCAAAGATAAAGCCACAATGATTCTGAACCTTTTTTAAAGATTCATTCTGTTTCATAATTCTATGCGCATGTACTAGACATCTTCTCAGCTTGTGTAGATACTGTTCCTCTAGGAATTGTGTATTTACTAGGTAAATTTAGGAATCTGGTAGTTGGCAAAGTTTCTCATTCCTGGATTTAAAGATTACTGTTGACAACAGCAGAGATACTTACTTTGTAGTAAAGCTAGAATTCATCTAACAAGTTTCCATGATAAAATCACAAAGATCTTAATTCATAACTGCCACTTCTGGAAGGTCTTCAGGATTTTTTGTGAGCGATAGGTGTAAGGGGTTGTAAACATGTATGGTAGCTGGTACATATGCTTATAAAAACTGTCCTTAGTCTCATTCTCTCCTCATCCAGAACAGTTGTGTTTATTGTCCAGAAGGCTTTGAAAAATCTTCACTTGGGGAGATGATGAAAAGTTGAAGGGAGTCTGTACTTGTAGGAACAAAGAACTGAGAAATCGCTGAAGCCCATACCTTTTTCTCCCTCTTTGTACACACAGTTCTATGATTTGATAGGTAGGTAGTTCTTCAAAAGCTGCTAATCTTCTTGCTCCTATAAATGTCCTTGACAGAGACTCTGGAGGATTGCAAAGAGGCTCACTTCCCTGAGTATTGTTACTTGTGTACATAATGTTGCTAGGTCTGTAGTTTATATTTCAATTTATCACTAAGTAGCACTTGCAGTTCTTTGACCTGTATAGGCATATGCCTAGTCTATAGTTGCACCCTGTGAAGGTTTTATACCAGAATCAATGTTTCTCTGTGTCTTCAGACCTTTTCTGTTTCATATATCAGCATGAAACTCCAGAGGATGTACTGTGCATCTATGGGGAAGAAATCTGTTTTGTGGAGTTGTGGTCAAAAACGAGAGTGGAGAATATGATGTCCTAGTTGTAACAGATCTTCTAAACCTGTGTAAGGATCAAAGCATAAATTAATGGGGGCACTTCACAATGCTTAATTTATATTCCTATATTGCCTGAGCCTATGTCTTAATCAGTTCTTGCTGACATCCTGAAAGAATTGTGTGATTTTATTTTTGAGATTAGTTTTTTCCCCTGTCCAGAAAAAAATAAAGGTACAGAGTGCCTCTAACTAGTCAAGGAAATATATTGACAATGTATTTAAAAGAGAGAGAGGGGAATAGAACAAAGCTCCCTCCACCCTGAAATTGTGAGGGCACCTCTCACTCTTCTGTTTTTGTCAGACCTATTTTTTTGCTTTCTCTAAGTATCTTGCAGCTTGAGTGAACAAGCAGATACTTAAAACTGATTTGAATTAAAGCTAACTGGAGAAGGTAGGCAAGAGCACCTGGACCCAAATCTGCATCTAAATTCAAACAGTATTCTTTTTTCCTGAGTTAGAGACATGATTAACTTGACATAAATAGGAAAAAGTATTCATATGATCAAAATGAGAAGCTTCTCTCAAGATTCTCTGTTCCCTCTTTGCTAAAAATGATATATTTTATGAAGTTGTATTGACATGTTGGCCAGTTTCTGGCTTTCAGTCATATGAATAACAAATAAAATGATAACTTAAGTAAATGTAGTCTCTGATGTAAAACAAACTGTAGCAAACTTTGAAGACAAATGATTAGCATGTTTTTTTGGCTTTGAACTTTTAAAATAACTATGTAATAGAAAATTGTACTCCAATTATATAAACTTTTTATTCATAAAAAGGTGGAGGAAGTATCTCTGCACATGTAAATAGTCTAAAAAGGGCAGATTCCACTGTAGCTAATTAAAGCTGCTGTCATAGATTTGGTTTTATTAGTGAACCAATTCCAAGCAGCTCACAAAGATGAGCAAGTCTTTAAAGTCTATGAGTCGAAAATGCCTGTTAGAGAAAGTTTCACTCCCAGGCCATGTTATGTTGGTTTTACAGACTCTTGTGTTTCTGAAAAATACTAGCATGAGTGTTTCACTGTAAGTATGTAAGGTGTTATGCACCGAAGTTATCATTTGTCTAGGATGTTTGTTGCATAGCAAACTAAAGTTAAATTTCAGGTGCGCAAGAGGAAGAATCATGTTGAATATGCTGATTTAACTCTGGGTAGGTATCACTTTGCTATATTGCTCCAATTTCTGCCTGCAGCCTGTCTTCTGGCCTTCTTCCCTGCACCGTTCACACCCCACCCCCCAAAAAACCCCTGACTAAATACATGTCACTTCTAAGACCTTAGAGCAATATGTATAATCATCATTTCAACCTATCCGAAGTATTATTTTATTATCTACTTTCAACAGTAGACAATGTAATATTCTACACTGGTACAGATATTTGCACTAGGAGTCTTGTAGTCCTAATAGGTTATAGTTTTTGTGGGAGGTTGTGTGTGGTTTTCTTTCAAGCCAAACAGCTGAAATTGCTGGTTAGTGTGCAACAAGCTGTTGGAGTTGTGGCTTGTTTTGCTAAGGAGTGTTTTACAGAGGCATTTAAACTTCACCTGAAAGTATCTTCTTCCCTCCTTCATTTCATAGAAGGTCTTTTTCATTCCTTGGTCTCTTCTGCTTATTCTGTGTCACTGAATTTCTTACAGACTCAATATATTGAGAGTAGTGTGACAAAGTGAATGGGACCTCTGTTCTGAATAGGCTGTGACTAAAGGAGAATGTTTTAAATGGAAAACAACAACCAAAGGAAGTTGCTTTAATCACAGCTGGCCTCTAAGAAAATGATAGTTTTATGCTTTTGCTCTCCTGGCGGTTCAGTTATTCATTAGGCTATTTTGTCTTGATTGCTTAAGAATAAAAATGGAGTTAAGGGGTTTTGGTGACATTTCATGTGGATGCAAAAAGTGTTACTCCTCTCTGCTGAGATATTTATGATATAAAGCTTGTCCTTTTTTATTGCTTGTCTTGTTTATTGTTTGGCTGGGAAGGGACTAGGTTTGTTATTCTGGATCACAGGCATTGCTTTAAGCTTCTCAGCCGCCTTGTTACTGCTTTCTAAGGAAGTGGTGCTTAGGCAGTTACTGCCTAATGTTTCTTACTGCAGCCTGTTAGCCAGGTTCTGTCAAACTTCTCTGAGATTGAGAGTACTCAAATATAAAAATCCTACAGGTTGTTTGTTTTTGCTTTTTGTTTTTTTAATAAAGGCTGAGCATAAGGAGAGCCTGAAAAGAGAGAGACTGCTAATTTGGCTCTGTATGTGCAGAAACCAGTCAGTTGTGCAAGCCACCTGCAGAGCACATTGCTTCTGGCCTCACATTGGTATAGCAATATGAGAGGTGGGTGGATGTGAACATACGACTTCAATTAGTAGAAACTAGTTTTGATGGACATAAATGAGTTTATCCTTCCAGAACTTCTGAGAGCCAAACACTCAGACTAGTGTTCTTGTAAATTCCTTTCCTGCTTTCTTACCTCCTCTGAAGATAATATCTGCAGCTTATAGGAGGAAGTTCTTTTCAGTTTTTGTTATGTAGCTGTGAAATTGGAAATAGTGCGGATTCCAGAGCACAAAGTATCTCTAGCTTTTTGTTGTTGTAAACTTCAGGTGTTTTGCAAGTTGCTTACTGTTCCTCAAATTCTGTGGGCAGCCGAATAGTAGACTGGGGAATTTCTTCCATGCTTCATAAAATTCAGAGCCATTAGGCAAAAGTGAAAGGAATCAGGCTCTTGTATATATAAATATCAGCTAACAGATCAAAAATGGATTCTGTTTTATAGTATTTCTGCAGTTTATCGCTGAAGCAGTGACCAGATACATTGTGAATTGCTAACCACAGCAGAAAGGTGACACACTGAGTGGCTACAAAAGTAGTACAGTGGTACTGCATTACACAGTCGAGTAGTGGACAGGAACTCTGAGACCAGAAAGGAAAAATATTAACTGAGGCTAAATCAGGCTGGTCAGAGTAGTAAGCATCATTGACTCCTGGGACAATCTTCAAAATAAAACTCTGCCCCATGTTTGAACTTAGTGTTCACAGACTTGTAGGGCTATGTCAAAGGTTGGAAATATTCCTCATCTTTGTCTTGAAAACACCTCGTATAGGAACATTTTGTCTATAGGTATAGTGATTGCCCTGATAATGCTGGTGAGTTTTGCCTTAACTGAAAGTGAATCACTGCTAAAGCAGTTGTAGTAGTTTGCTACATTAGGTTGTACTTTTGTGAGATGTCTTGGTGAGCTGACTGAAGAATTTGTTGTTGTCTGGAAACAGGGAATGTCTCTTCCCTGCTTCTGGTATTTATTTGATCCTCTGTGAGCTGCTGTAGCTCATTAAGCTGAGGAATGAAAAAATGTGGATTTTTTTTGTAGGATTAGTGAGTTGAATTGTCTTATATGGTTTTGAGAGTCTTGAAATTGATACAGCAAGGGAACTGTAGGACATCATTGGTGCAAGGAAGAGAAACAGGGTTCCCCTTAGATCTGAAGCAGCTTGGCCATTTCATGTGTGTGTGGGGAGGAGGAAGGGGTCTTACTGCTTTAGCATTGTTTTGCTTAGAGCATGTTGCTGGTTAATCAGCTGTGGCTTGCTGGTGTAGATATTCCTGGCCATGCAAGAAATAGCAGGACATCTGTAGTCAACTGGTAGAAATTCCCCTCTTGGTGCAGCTGTGTTCTAGGATTTTGGTTTAGATTCTGTGGTCAAGTTACACATGGTTATTTTTACAGAAGATTGACCATAGTGTTTGGTGTAGTGTAAAAATAGCTGTTGAACTGCCTGATAAAATATGAAGATGATGTAGCAGTTTGACGTACACCTCTATTTTGCTAGTTCACGCTTAGAAAAGATAGGAGTACACTGATTATCTTCCTTTATTCTTTGTACTTGAGCATTCTGAAATCTAACCATGTCTATTACCTTGCATATGTGTCTACCTGTTTGCATGTGTTTTTGAATGCTTGAGCCTGTTTGTAAAGCTGGCCTGTGCAACGCTTAAGTGTGTAACGTAGGCTGTTTAAATACTGTTTATCAGTGAGTGTTCTGTAATATTGCTAAATACTTTCAACCCTTAAAACTTTCCAAGTGTTTGGGTACCTTTAATAAAACTGTTTTGCCGAAGTTTGTAAAGTCAGTTTGAGACTGGTATCAATAATTCTGTTAATCTTTGTGGCCTAAGAGGCCAGAAACCTCCTTCTTCCCTGCCTTTCAATCCTTAGCAGCTACTCCTTGACAGTTCATGAGACTTTAGGTATACCTGATTGTAGCTGAGGCTTTAGTTAATCAGTAATATAAATGGAAATGTCATAGTTTCATTAAAAAAAATAAAGAATGCTACAAGCTTGGTCTTGCTGAAGAAACATGTTTTCATGGTTGGTATTTTTTGGTTTCATTATTCTGATTTTTTGCAGAAGAGAGAGAAAACAAAAAACTTGCTTGTGCAGCACTTGAGTGTAGTTTTGGAGTATTATAGATGAAAACTCTTTTGGAGAGGGTGATCTGGGATACTCTGGGTTCTCTTGCTGTGGAGAGAAAGAAGAGATATTTGTACTGCTAAAAGGCACTAAAACTAGAAATGTCCTGTAACAGATCTGCTTGGGGGTAACAAAATTTAAAGAGATGCTGGTGTCTAGCTTCTCTTTGTAGCAAAGTGGTGGAAGGTGTGAACTGTAACATCAGGTGGGTCACCTCTCCTCCAATATATGGCAAAACTTGGAAACTTGTGCTCAGAGCAACTGTATAAATGTATTGAATCAAAATAGGCTGACCTTACTCTAAATTGCTGAAACTAAAAATGCAGACTGGGTAATAAATTCTGAATTTATTAGTGTTTTGTTCTAAATTTCCATGTTAAGAATTTTAAACTAAACCTAAAAAGAGTGGCATGTTAACTTAAAAAGCAGTTGAAATGTGAGAGTAAAGGGTAAGTTGAAAAGTATATTTGAAAAGTAGGGGATATTTGCTCTTAATATTTTTATATTCATGTCACTTTTCCAGCCATAACTAACAATGTGAGGAAACACATCTGAGCCTGTGAAAGTAAGCAAATAGCTCCTGGATAATGTCGTATAATTAAAATCTAAAGTAATGGGGATGCACTATCCATTGGTCTAAGAAATAATTATTGTGTATGCTCTGAACATACATTGTAACTTTTTGGACATCTACAAATGGTGTACTGTATATTAACAGTTTAAAATGTAGAAATAGAATGCTACTGTTGTTGCTCTACAAGCTTTCTAAGTGGCTAACCAGAAAGGTTTTACTTTCTTTTAATGATTCATTATTTATGCTTAGAGTTCAGTTACATTTGTTTTCTGTATGTAAATTATTAAAAGTCTTGTTTAAAGCAGAGGTGATTGTCTATAGTCAAGCAATGTTTTTCTGCTGTTATTTCCAAATTGCTGCACATAAGACCTTAATACAGTGGACTTTAGTATGAAGAAAAATTCTGTGTTCATAAGGAGCTTTGGCATTTTACATATGGTAAAAACATGCCAATGTGAATGTAGTAATTTATTTTGTATACTCAGTTATAGTAATGAAGGAATATGGAATTGCAGGCTTGCAGGGGTCTTCAGAATTTGTGCAGACTGTTCCCAAAGTATGGTTTTAAGTCAAAATGTTTCATTTTCATGCTAGACCAGTAAACATGCATCTAACAGTTCCTGGAACATACCTCTTCTAACTCATTACTGGTGGTACTCTCTGGATAAGGATTCCTAGGTACATAATCAGTTTCCTTATGAGTTCAGATGCAAAATCAATGGTATCATAATAGAGATGCCATTTTTAATGAGTTCAGTTACTTCATATTCCTTTTACAAATTCTGAGGTTTTATTGGAATTGGTGGATTTTTAATATACATTAGTTATTGCAGAGAAATGCAACTTCCACGGTGTTTAACTGCATTTCTTGTAGTTAGATTTAAAATAAACAGAAACCCTAAACTTTTTTGTTCAACTTCGTGCTCATTTGTAGCATTAATTCCATGCTGGATTCCCTTCTCTAAGCCTTTTTGATTCTGGGAGGAAAAGTTATATAGGATAGAGTGAGGATGCTCCTGATGTGATGCTGCTTCCTCTGTGTTTGTGTCTTGCTTCCCTGGATTTAACATGGGACAACTATCTTATGCACTGCCTAATAACAGGTACTAGATGCTTAATAAAAGAGGAAAGTATAATCAACCCTCACATCCTTTGTGCGCTCTTGTGGCTTTCAAAGCTTGTTTTCTCAGCTCTTCCCTGTTATCATAGATCTTGAAAGATGGATGCGGTAAGGAAAAGTGATTGTTGATTGAAAATGACAGTAAGCCAGATCTTCTGTAAAGCATAAGTCAGAAAAATGCTTAAAAAAAAATAAATTAATACTCCAATATAACTTCAGAGGTCACTTGTTGGAACTATTTGTAGATTAGTAAGTATTTTGAACAAGGTCAAAGTTACTCTGCAAGGGAAATAAATTAGAGAATAGTCTATCTTTCAGTTTTTTGTTGTCTAATATGGTGCAGCATTTTGCATTGGATTTATTTGTATATTAAAGTGTGTGGTAAGGAGGCATGCTTGGTTGCTTAGCTGTAACAGCAATGATGATCATGTGTTTTATGTTCTCTTCTGAGACCATATCCTTTTCTCAGCAGTTGGTACCACTTGACTTTTGCCATTTTTTGTAGTGCAGGGTCAACAAATCAAAAACATTTTTTTTTTTTCATACTGATACATTCTCAACTGGCTCTGGTGTAAGGTCTAGCCATCCTCTACACTTGAAATTTGTATATAGTTAACTAAAAGCAGCAGAACAGGTGAAGCTAACATTTGAAGGTAGAGTTCTATTGATTTGATTCTCTAACACCTGTTAAGAAATAGAATGTTGCTGCAGCCTTTCCTTCAATGCAGTGGAGGCAAATCCCTGTTGGGATACCTGGGTGACCAATTATCTTTGAGATTGCTATGCCTTTTAAAAATCTGACCAAAACTGCATTACTAAACTCACTGGCTAAACAGTTAGGATGCCTTTCTAGGCAATTACATTAACATTGGACATGTACCTGATGGACCAGGTGCAGAGGAGGACCACAAGAATGATCAGGGGGCTGGAACACCTCTCCTATGAAGACAGGCTGAGGGAGCTGGGATTGTTCAGCCTGGAGAAGACTTTGGGGGGACCTAATAGTGACCTTCCAGTACCTAAAAGGAACTTATAAGAAGGCTGGAGAGGGCCTGTTTGCAAAGGCCTGGAGTGAAAGGACAAGGGGCAATGGTTTTAAGTTGGAGAAGAGTAGATTTCGACTGGATATTAGAAAGAAGTTCCTCACCACGAGGGTGGTGGAGCACTGGAACAGGTTGCCCAGGCAGGTGTTTGGGGCCCCCATCCCTGGAGGCTTTCAAGGTGAGGCTTGACAGGGCTTGTGAGCAACCTGATATAGTTGGGGATGCCCCTGCCCACTGCAGGGGGGTTGGACTAGTTGACTTCAGAGGTCCCTTCCAACCCAAACTATTCTATGATTCTGTGATTAAAAGTAATAATGCAGAGTAAGCTATACACACCACGACTGCATTTTTAGCTTGCCATCTCTCAAGTAGTTTAGAAATATAAGAGATGCAACTATATTCTTTTATCTTTGTGATTTTATCACAATTCATGCTCCTGTTCTCTACCAGGTTAGAATACCTGTGCTATAGAACAACTTCCTTAAGTGCTGTAGCACTGAAAGCTGGGGCTGGCCCTTCACAAGTGGAGTTGAGTGTATGTATTTAAAGGCTGTGGGTTACAGTTTCACGGAGGGAGTGGAGAGATGAGTCAGGCTCTGTATTTTGGTTTAAAGCTAGAGAACTAAAGGTGGATAGAGGCTTGTGAATGCTATTTCCAAATGTTGTTAACAATAGGAGTTCTAGGGGGGAAATGGGAAGTAAATGAAGTTGATTACTTTCAGCAGTGCAGTGCTTTATCTCAGCAACACCAGAGCTCTGAATCATCAGAGGTGATTCTTCTGGCAAGCTCCTTTGAGTCTCAAAGTTAAGATTTTTAAACTCAAGGGTATGTGTTTGGAGTGGGAAGGAAAGCAACTTCAGGTTTTATTTGGATCACAAAGCAGTGAAATACTCATGGCCCTTTGTTATTGGCACACAGTGGAGTTGGAGAAAGGGGTTATCAGTATGTGTGATGGTTTGGTGGTGGTTTTTTTTTTTGTGGGGTTTTTTTATGTGGTTTGTGGGGTTTTTTTTTGTTGGGTTGTGGTTTTTTTGTTGTTGTTGAAAGAACTTGTAGACTGACAAGACTACTTGATCTTGTGGAAAGGTGAATCAATTATACCTAGAGGCAGAATCCTGGAGTTGTCCAGCCTGGTGCCTTTCCCCACTGTTGATGTTCATGGCTGCTCATACAACACTTGAGTTTCCTTTGGGTGACTGTTGTGCAAGTATGGCAGCCCAGTTCCTAGTCTGGTGTTGGATGAAATTTAAGATCAAGCTTGAAGTAATTATTCTGTGATATTTTCCAGTAACTTCCTCTAAAACCTGGAAATCTGTCATCCTCTTGGGCTGGTGCAGAGCTAGCTCAAAATCTGGGGAAAATTTTTTTATGTAGGTTTTATGGTGGTGATAGGGAAAGCCAAAACCCAAAAGTAAACAAACAACCAAAAATCCTATTAAATTATCAGGTTTCACCTATCCCTTTCTGAGACTTAACTCTAACTGCACTTAGACTTCACCAGTTTATCTTAAACAGGAACAAAAATGTGATTGCAAAAGCAGAGCAGAGACAAGCAGTTACATTGCTAGAACATCACGTTAATGCTACCTGTTAACATCTTTGAATTACTGTACCATCAGTATGGTGAGGCTCTTGCACAGTGTGCCGGGGCACAAGCAGGAATAGTTGAAGCAGTATTAAATAAGGAGGAAAACTACCACTTTTAACTGTTCTTACAGCTGTTGTAGTAGCATGATCATGAGAGCCC
Organism: Bucco capensis; assembly: GCA_013396975.1. Lineage (NCBI taxonomy): Eukaryota > Metazoa > Chordata > Aves > Piciformes > Bucconidae > Bucco > Bucco capensis. The sequence goes on along the minus strand of VWZO01015897.1, from coordinate 155,621 downwards.
GTATGTTTTTCTATTATGTAATCCAAACAATGTTAGGAATAGATGTCTTGGTATGTGCCAGTAATGGCTTCTTATTCTATGGCGCTTTGGTTACTTTTTGTGCTCTTCAGTGCACCTACTGAAACATTTCTGTTTGTAATTTCGGAGTGTTAATATGCCTTCCAGTGTGGTTATGTAAAACTGGCAGAGAAAAAATACTTGTGACTTTTCCACTGGGCTTTTGTAAACTAGAGCTTAATTTGATGAAGTGATTTAATACTTCTATCCCACAGATCCTTTACAGAAAGCATTATTCAGTTCTAAAGTGTAGACTTCTTTTTAAGGCATTCAAGTTTTCAGATGGATTTTGAGATTCTACGCCAAAATGTTACTGACTTTTCAGTCCATCTTAATGGATTACTTTTCCTGGGATCAGTGAAATCTAGTAAACATTCTAAACAGCAACAAATATATCACATTTAGTACACTTCCTGCAATTCAGTGAATGCAACTTGTAAGCATTCACAGATGCTCTTCCTTAACAGGGCTTTTGTAAGGCTTTGGTGCTGTCAACAGCATATCAGATGTGATACTGTTAGCGGCCAGAACAATGTATTACAAGTGTCCTTCCATCTTCAGCAAAGTTTATATGTAAAATTCCCATGAGTTTCTCTTGAATTAGAAATCCTGTGCAAGGTTTATTCTGACACAATACAAAATTTGACAAGCTTTTTGCCTTTGCAAGAAGCAGGCTTCAATGAATATCTGCAGATTTTTACTTTTGAATATTTTCACTTGTGCGAGACAAGCCTTTGCATAAATCAGTACAGCAAAAATATTAAAAACCAAAACAAACTTAAGAAGAAAAAAACAAAACCAACAAAACCCACAGAAAAACCCTAGCCCCCATGAAGATTCATTCTGGTGGAGACTACCTTCTGGAAGGTTTGTTTTAATGTTATATTTGTTTAATAATATTTAAAAAATCAAATCTCATAAGAGCCACAAGCATGCTCAAATCTTTTGTACACAAATATTAATAAAAAAACCTTCTGTGTGTTTACACGTTTTTCCTTTATAAGTCTGCCAGCTTCTTCGTTAATCATCAAACAGCTTTGCTACAGTGACAGGTTGCTGGCAATGTTAAAGGTATGTATCTCTTCAGCTTCCACAAGTGCTATAAGCAATGGAGCTGAACTGCTAGATAATCCTGATAGTGTTCCATAGTATATGTAGATACTGGATGGTTATGGCTATCCATGAAGTCAGGATGCATGAGCTATTTCATATTTCCGGAACAGTACTCCAGAATGTATCTTCCTGCATACTTGCTTTTGGGGAAAAAAAAAATCAACCCTCCTCCAATTAAGTTCAAATACAGCTGCTGCAGTAGNCCCAAGTGATTTTCAGACTGTGCCTGTGCAGTAGTTGTAGCCTTAAGGGTAAGGCTGTAGTGTAGTATTTAGTGATGTTGGTCTTTAGAATACTTTATTTTCTTGATGATTATTTGAATACTGGTCCTTCTCACCTGAAGACAGTGTAAAGCATTGTGAAGGGTGTCCTGTACTTGTGAAATGAGTGTTTCTTATTTACACAAGCATAATTTTTACAGGTTTTTTGTTTGTTGTTGTTTGTTTTTTTTAATGGGTGGACATGTTAATTTCTGTAATGGTATGCAGTCCTGGGATTGACAGAGGGCGATGTCTTTTAAAGATGTTGGTACCATGGTTTGTCATTTTCATCCGCCCTTCCTTTCATGTCATGTGTCAGGAATCGCTAGTTTGGTGTTCTGGGTGCTTACTTCCCTTCCACAAGGGTGGACTAAGGTATTGCAAGTTTTCATGATGGGGACAGAGTTGCAGCATGCATAGATCGCAACCAGTGCTTACTAGAACACTATGTTTATTAAGCTATTATTAATAGCAACAGCTTGATTCCATTAATGACAGATAGCTATTCATACAATGCAATCAAATGAAAGAACAGCCTGGGAGACCTCCACAGAAGTGGAGGGTTGTACTGATGCACCAAAACAAAAATCTTTCAAGGTGTTCTCTTTCATCAGGTGTGTATGCAATCCCATATTCCCTGCCTGCCTAGAGTGGCTGCTGCTTTCTTGAATGCTGTCTTTTTCCTTTTCTATGTCAAGATGATGTTGATGGCTGTGAGTGCTGGAGTCTTCAGACGGAGCAAACAGAGTCTTGGTGTTCTGAGTTTCTTGGTTCTCCAGAATTCCACAGGACCGCTAGTCTTGAGCCTTACCAGTTCTTGAGAGACTCACACTTTATCAGCATCTACTTCTCTCTAGCTTGCTGTTTTCTGGTGGCTAGATTTTGAGCTACACGAAAGTATCTGTAGAGCCCATTTATACAAACTTGCACAGAAGGGATTTTTGTGACAGAGGTTTGCTTGTTTAGCAAATAACAAAAAGCATTCTGGAACTGAAAAGATAGTTTGTGTTTGAAAGCGATACAACGTCTTACAAATGGGAACAGTTCCTAATTGTAAAACTATGCTGCATGGTCTCAAACTGACAGCACTGGAATTTAAGAGCAACTGTGATCTTTGTAGGCATACTGTAGTTGTTGAACTATGCTACTTTCATCTGGGCAAAATGAAGAGACTTGTTTTCTGTGCAAAAATGTGAATGCATTCAATTTGAGAAGGAAATGTACTTTAAAAATCTAGCAAATGCTTTAATTGGAGAATAAACCTGGGGATCTCTTTCCAGAGAAAGAGTGTGAATATACAAGGTTAGCTAGTTAGCACTGCACAAAAACATCTTCCATTAAAAGTTCTCCATTTTCTGTTTGCTCGGAGATCAACTTGTAAGCATCCTGAGAAGTAACCTTACAGACTACTTAAATTTTAATCCCTCTGTGTTATTCATAAGTTTCTGGAAAGTAACTTTCCAATATCACAAGTAGTCAATGTGGATTCTGTAAGGGGAAGTCATGCTTGACTAATCTGGTAGCCTCTTATGATGGCATAACTAGATGGACAGATGAGGGGAAGGCAATGGATGTGGTTTTTCTTGACTTTAGCAAAGCTTTCAATACTGTCTCCAATGGTATCCTCATAGCCAAACTTAAGAAGCGTGGATTGGGAGACTGTGCTGTTAGATGGATTGGGAACTGGCTGAAGGACAGAAACCAGAGAGTTGTGGTGGGTGGAGCAGAATCTAACTGGAGGCCTGTGACTGTGGTGTCCCCCAGGGGTCAGTGCTGGGTCCAGTACTGTTCCATATAGTCATCAATGACCTGGATGAAGGGGTAGAGTGTACCCTCAGCAATTTTGCAGATGATACCAAGCTTGGAGGAGTGGCTGCCACACCAGAAGGCTATGCTGCCATCCAGCATGACCTGGACAGGCTAGAGAGATGGGCAGGGAGAAACTTAATGCAGTTTAACAAGGGTAAGTGTGAAGTACTGCATCTGGGAAAAAACCAACCCCATGTATCAGAGTACAGGCTAGGAACTGATCTATTGGAGAACAGCCCTGGGGAAAAAGATCTAGGAGTCCTGGTGGATAGGAAGATGCCCATGAGCCAGCAATGTGCCCTTGTGTCCAAGAGGGCCAATGGCATCCTGGGATACATTAAGAGGAGCGTGGCCAGCAGATCCAGAGAGGTTATTCTCCCCCTCTTTCTGCCCTGGTGAGGCCCCACCTGGAGTACTGTGTCCAGTTCTGGCCCCCCCAGCTCAAGAAGGATAGGGAGCTGATGGAGAGAGTCCAGCACAGGGCCACCAGGATTATTAAAGGAGTGGAGCATCTGCCCTATGAGGACAGGCTGAGAGAGCTGGGTCTCTTCAGCCTGGAGGAGACTGAGAGAGGACCTCATTAATGTTTACAAATATGTTAAGGGCAAGTGTCAGGAGGAGAGAGCCAGGCTCTTCTCAATGTCATCCAATGTTAGGACAAGAGGGAACAGGAGCAAGTTGGACCACAGGAGGTTTAGTATTAACATGAGGAAAAACTTTTTTACAGTAAGGTTGACGGAGCACTGGAACAGGCTGCCCAGGAGGGCTGTGAAGTCTCCTTCTCTGGAGACATTCAAGAGCCGCCTGAACGCATTGCTGTGTGACCTCATCTAGGTGATCCAGCTCTGGCAGGGGGGTTGGACTAGATGATCTTTCTAGGTCCTTTCCAACCCCTAACATTCTGTGATTCTGTAATATTCAGAATAAATGCACTTCTTACATTTTCAAAGTACACATACGTAGCATAGTCTGTGGTAGCTTGTGATCAGAGTCAGATAGTGCATTCATGTATCTAGACAATGGTTGCTAATAGGTTCTTATGATGTTTGGCTTTCTAAGATGTAGTAGAGCAATGCAGTCATCTGCCTGTGTGGAGTATAATTGCTTTAGGCATTGGCAAAGGTCATCTGTTAAACTGAAGCTGTGCATATGTTCTTTGGTGTTTTAGTCCATGTTATGAGACTTACAGGTGTGAAGATTGCAGAAAATGTTAGCAGAAGTAGTAGTTCACCATTTTTTAAAAATCCTTAAGTTACACAGTGATTTCCAGCTGTTATCAGTCTTGAAATAGCTCCATAAGGTACACCAAAACAAACCCCCCCCAAAAAATCTGAGAGCTGTTTTTTACTCCTGTGAACTTAAAATTAAGGAAGTATCTGTTATTACTAAAAGAGCTCTGATATTGCATCAAGTAGCTTAGAATTTAGAGGTAAAAATGAGTGTAAGTAGAAATATATTGTTAGTATCAAATCACCTGTAATGAAAGCTGATCCACTTCAAATTAATTATTTAAACTGTGCATTTGCTGAGCAGTAAGTCTCTCTGGTGGTGAACTTGGTTTAAAGAAATATATTTGGGTACAAATGTATTTATATGTTTGTAATAAAAAGAAACCCCCTCTTCTCTTTTCAGAAACTTTTTCACTAAAAGGACAAAGGAACTCAAACCTGCTGTCCAAAGTGCTCCTGGTTGGAAGTTGTTTGGAAAAGTCCCACCCAGAGAAAACCTTCCGAAAGATTCCAAAATTATTCAGCAGGTGAGTAAACAGCACTCTAGATGCAAAACTTGTAAAGATTAGTGCCCAGGTATTGTAGTTTTCTGCTGATATCTTCATGCTATTAATAGAGTGCTCTGGGGAGACTCTTGGGGCTTTGTCTTAAGAACAGCAATTGTTGACAAGGAATGTGAATTTTATGATTATCTAGTACATACTTCAGTATATCTTGGTGCTTATAAAAAGGTGTTGCATGTTCAAAAATTATTTAAGCTGTTTAGGTCAAGACATCAGAACTTATATTAATTTCCTGTAAAATTTTGACTTTTTTAGTACAGTATGCTACAACTTTTTTAATGGTAAAGTGATTGTGAAATGCTCTAGTCTTCCTTTATATTCAATTCTGAGTTACTTTTGCCTGTTCTGTGCAATAAACCATAGTCATACTTGTATATTCAGTTTTTCTGCAAACTAGATATTAAAGTTTATACTCTTCAAGCATTCTTGGGTATTCTAGTGTTACAAAACAGGTTTGCATTTTTGTTTGTTTATTTTTAACTCATCTTTCCACAGTCCTTCTTATATGGAATACTTAACTGAGTAACTTGTGACAAATTGATTAGAATGCTGAAACATGTAATCTTATTGCATTTATAGCCTTGAGTGACATTAAAAGTCTTTTTGTTTCAAAATAGTACTGTAAGTTGAACTTGTTTTGGAGTTACTGGGGTTCAACAGAAAGGTAATCCTGGTTTCCTTCCACTGATACCAAGTTGCAGTAACACATATTTGTTGATGTGGAGTCTGTCTTTGATTTGATAAAATAATAAAATGGTGTAGTCATTTACTAAAATGATAAAGATGAATAAAGATGAGCAATTGGTAATGTATCATTAACTTCATGTTAACATGCAATTCTGAAGTTGAAGGCTTTGTTGACATAAGAAATGTGAATGTCCCTTGTGTTGGTGAAAATAGTAACTTGAGTCTCTTGAGAGCTGCTTTCTCTTTGTCTCCTTTCTTAATTCCATGTAAGCTGATGTGTTTGGCAGGTGCAAATGTCTGTGAATGAAGCAGTGTTCAGCCATCTTAAAGAGCTTCGTGGGGGAAGAGGGCCTTTTGGGAGCAACTAAAGTGAAAAAAATTCTTTTTGAAGGCCTTTTAATGGGACTGGTCACGCAATGAAGTATAGGAAAATGATGAGATCACGGCAAGTGCTGTTTACTCTGAAGTAAACTGGGTGCTTTTCCAACATTTTCAAATACAGTTTTTCTTTTTAAATGGTTTCCTTTTTGGGTATTCCTAGTTTACTTGCAGATAAATGCTTTTGGCCTTGGACTACGAAATAAGTGTGGTAAAAATCCACAAAAAGCCTTTGCCATCTTGAAAAATGGAGAATGTGCACAATGCTACCAGTCAGCTGCTTCCTGTTTTCTAGTAATGAAGATATTTGTTCTGAAGGCCAAGTCACAATCTGCAGAAATATTCTTATTTGATTATCCTGTTGTCCCTCTGTGACAGTTTTTAACTGTAATGGTCTCATTTTTTAAAAGTTCTCCAAAATGGCAGAGAAATAAATATGTTAAAACAATGCATTGTCATTAAACATGACTGAGTTGGTCCTAGACACTAGTCATGTGGTTTGTGTTATAATCGTTGCCAGATTAGGGTCACTACTGTAAGTAGTGTGACAGTAATAGCTAATATTTTTAGCTTTTAATTTAACTAAAGCATGCATGGTCTTTAGATAAAGCATGATGAGCTAAGATACGTATTTATCAAAGGGGAATCCAGATTGACAATACAGTCTGCACAGAGTTAGGATAAAACTTAGTCAGGTATTGTAGATCTTAAATTGAGAGGTGACCCTAATGTGTCTGTATGTTAAATACCTTGAATGTATACTTAAAATTTCCAGTATAGGTCCTTGTTTCTTGTCGTCGTCATGGCTAGGCTTCGCAAACAAAGATCCAGGGAGGGCTCCATCCATGCTCCTCATCAGCGCCTTTTCCAAGCGCGCTGATAAAAAGAGGATAGCGGATAGCACCCTTGAGCCTGCACAATGGATTTTTTTTAGGTGAGACACAGCATGCGCAGAGCTGGACCCACCCTTTAGTCCTAAGGTTCATCTGCCAGGGCCTAGCAAGCTTGGACGCTGGCAGCCAAGTCCTTAGGACGGAGGTTTAACCTCTTAAGATGGAAGGCCTTCCAGGGCTAAACGAGCTCCATCTGCCCGGGTTTGGAATCAGAGTTGTCCTTCTCCTAGGATGACTGCCAGAAGGCTAATGAGCTCATCCTACCCATACAAGGATTATAGGAACATGGGTATCACTCCCCACACTTTACCGTGGGAAATGAATATAATGCTCCCTCTGCTGTCGGCACAGTTATCGCACCAGGGGCCACAGGAGACCCCAAGTGATTTTCAGACTGTGCCTGGGTCCTTGTTTATATATCTTTGAAGAAAAGCTAATGGTCTATTTTCTCAAAAATGTTCAAGTTTGCTAAGCTGGCCATGGATTAGAATCAATATAAGCATACTTGGTTAATGAAGATCAGTGGAAAATAGAATCATTGCTTTTGAATGGCTGGAGATACGAGTGAGAAGAATATAGGCAAGAATGCAGTTATGAGGTTTTTTAAGAAGTTGATAGAAATTTGATTAAACCTTAATACGATCTTAATTCTGTGAACCTGTCAGATACTTAATATTCATGGTGTGTCTCTACGACTTCTACTTTGACTCTCTAAATTGTAGATAAGGGATGAAGTGTGATCTGGAAGACGAAACTCCCATTTCCCTTAACTTTTGTAGCCGTTTGTGGTCAGAACAATGGCTACTCACTGTTTAGTAGCTTCTGTAAAGTAAGCTTCTAGATGAAAGACGGCAGGTAGAACAGGCTTGAGCTGTAGGCAAGCTGCCTGAGAGGGAGTTTATAGTAGTTCATTAGTACCAAATCTTGCTTTTCCTAACAGCTGTGGTATTCTGCATGGTTGAGCACAAAGTTCTGTGACTTTACTGATGCCATTGGCCAGCTTTCAGAGGGTGCAAATAAACACAAGGTTAAGGAAACTTGGTAATGAGTCAGCATCCATCAGATGGAAAATAATATGTTAAGAAGCTCTTTTGCAGGAAAAATTAACTCACTACAGGAAAAACTTAGTAATTAATATGAGGAAGTCTTTTGGGTAAGGATAATACTTATATCAAAGGCTTATGGTAGTATTGGGAAGCTTAAAGGACTGACTTGTTAGTAAAGCAAGAAAAAAAATTGCATCACTGTAGACTTACAGTTAAAAGGATGGTACAGCTCACATGCTTTGTTTCCTTCCTGGCTGATGGAAGCCCCCTTTGTCATGTTTGTTCTGGTAAGGATGATGTAGCAAATTGATAATTATATTTAAATGAATGCTTGTGACTCCCAGTGATTGTCTATCAGCTAGACATTGCTATATATGCCTTTGCAGAGAAGTCACGTAGTGATTCTAATATCTTGAATAACTTCCAAGAAAATCTGGAAACTTAATTTGGGATATTGCTTCAGACATTTTTCAGACAACAATGCTAGCTAGGTCTGCTTTCAGAGACTGTCTAATGAATATTATCATAAATAATTTATTTGCAAATTTCTTGGCACATATAGAATCCGATAAATATTTTTGACAAAAAACAACCTACAGGACTTGTCTGGCTAGTGAGATGGCAGAGTCCCCTGCAGCTGTGCTGCCATCAGCATGCTCTGGGCGAGATGCTCTAGTTTGAACTGGGTCAAAGGTTGAAAGTTCTTGGCAGCTGCCTCTCCCTGCTCGCAGCTGCTGGCACGCTTGACTCTCCTTGGATTTAGAGCTGCTTAAGCAGGATGTGATTGAGGCCAACTCTTCTGCTGGACATCTCCCTCCTCTGGGCTTCCTTCCTTCACCCTTTTTTGAAAGGGAAAATAGCAACTCCTTAGGACTGCAAATGTCAAATGCATTCAATGGTTTGAGGAAATGTGCTTTTTTCATGAACTGCAGCTAATAAAGCTGGCTATTATAAGAAGTATGCGGTCATTAGTGATCACTCTGGTAAATTCTTTTTGGTCTGTACAGAAATCTGCTTTAAATTAGACTGCTGAAATATTTTAATAGAGAAGCATTTAAAGCAGAAACTGACTTCTGTGCTAATGTGTAACATTTTGGTGTGTGTTGACTGAAGTTTTTAAGTTCTGTTTAAAAATGCAAGCTTAATTTCTTTTTTTGTGCTTATGGTTAAAGAAAAAAGTTTCTAGTCTATGATCAGAATGATTCTGAATATCAGGTCATTAAGTTTAGTTCTTGCTTTTTATTAAAGCTGTCTTGAATGCTTGTTATTAATTTAAAGCAGCATGGTGATTTTTTTCCTAATCTGCCCAAAATAAAGTAAGCTCAAAATATGGAAATATATACTGCAAGATAAAGAAAAGTAAAACATATACCTAATTTACGCTGACAGCAGTTTTAACAACATACTGTCAGTGACAGCCTTAAAAAAAGGGAGGGGGGAACCCCCCTTCTTTTCTATTTGTCTGACACTCTATGAAAAGGTTGCAGTGATTTAGAAATAATTGCTTATTCAGATGTGAACTAAAGCCATCTTATCCAAAACTGTCACCTTGTGTACAAAATGGAAAGTTTTAATTTGAATGGAAGGTATTAATTTTAGATAGTCCATTAAATACTAACTCTGATTTTGATGACTGGGTCATTGACATCTTAAACAACAAACAAACCAAAACCAACCAAACAAAAACCCTGAAACCAACCAAAACTGTACTTGAGGGCTAAAAACTAGTGTCTGCACTTGCATGTTTTTCTGATGTTGTTATTTTCAGTCTGAAATCTAACGGAGAAATTGCATTCACTGAATTGGCAGAACTCCCATGGGTCTCCCAGGGACGAGAGTTTTCAGAACAACAGATGTGTTTTGAATGTGTCTTTATACAACTCAGGCCTTTGAACCTGCAATATTAGCTCTTCCCTCCAGTCTCTGTTTCAGTTTAACAGCACATGAAGCTCCTAAAGCTTAGAAAGTATATATGGCATGCTTGTCAACAAATCTAAAGATGTGAATATCTGGAAGAAGTACATAAATGCAGCACTAGATGCTTTTTCAGACAAGTGGTTCTTAGGCAGTTAGAGCTCATGTTAGCTTGTCTTGTCCTACTACTGGAGAGAAGAGAAAGACATCTGCCTGTTTAGCAGACAGGTAGAAATATGATGGTAGCAAATGGCCTTGAAACCAGGAGAGATGATAAATGGCAGTATTTGGTCTTGCAAGGAACATGTAACACCTAAATAACAATTTGTTCTCTAGCAGCAGTGAGGAGGCTCTGATGGTTTTCTTTGTAGACACAGTAGTGGTCAAATCCTGAAGAAATGTCTGCATCTTTCCAGAGGCACATGGGTAGTCAGTAAAATGCTATGCTAGAGGTAAAAAAAAAAGGGACATTCCTCAGTGGTTTAGACTTTTGCAGTGATAAAATGGTAATGACATTGGTAGGACTTCAGTAAGACAAAAACCTCCTTTTGTTGCATAAAGGACATAAAATAGAGTTTATCTCCTGGTACCAGTTTTACCCAGCTGCTTTGAGAAGGAAAACTTGTCAAGGAGAACTTCTCATGATGTCAATGCTATGTTGTGGCACAAATGCATCTTCAGGGGAGTACTCTACAGTGAGCGTGGGATTAATGTTTTGAAAATACTGCAGAGATGTTGACTTCTGATTGCTTTGTTAGTTCGTTTGTCTGTTTTTAAAAAAAAAAAGGTCTTTGAGATCAGTTATGAAGAGTATTGAAGCAAACTTTTTCTAAAGCTTGAAAGAGAAAGCATAAGAGCTATATGCCTTTTAATTTCTGTCTTCTGGAAGTTGCTGAATTTTGGAGGAACAAAGTATATAGAAACAATCTATAGGTAATAAAAAAGAACGTCTTTCACTTTGATTTGGTGGGATACCAGATTTTTTTTGTCTTCTGGATCCCCCTTTTGATGGGATGCCTTCCTCTATTGGGCCTTGAATTTCTGTAGCAATGGACAACACTAATAAAAAGCATTGATTTTTCTTTTTTTCTGTCTTAAAAAGTGAGCTTTTGCTATTTTCTTCTAGATGCTTTAGTCCAATGCTTAAAAGCAATGCCTGTGTCTTTCCCTCCAATCTTTAAGCTTGGATTTTCCATTAGAAAACCAACTTTGACTCTTGAGTGGGAACCCATGGAGCTGTGGTTGTACAGGGTCTCCTGTAGTGGGACATGCATTTGCCTGATTGCCTTGCTTCAGTGTGGTATGACGTGTTCCAGATTGCTGCTTAGAATCTTATTTTTAATTTAAGCGACTGTTTCTCAAAGCCTTACAAATGTATCTTAGTTTTCATCAGCTCACCAGTGAGGTTGAGATATAGTCTACTGAGCTTTCAGTTTAGAAATACCAATTTCCCATAGTATTCTTTTAGATAAAATGTCAAGCATTAAGCTAGATAAAAAAATCATCAGGTGGGTACACAACTGGCTGAGAGAGAGAGCCAAGAGGGCTGTGGTGAGTAGAGTTAATTTGGGCTGGAGGCAGGTGACAAGTGGGGTACCTCAGGGANTTCAGTCTGGAGAAGAGAATACTGAGGGGGGAACCTCATAGCAGTTTATAATCTCCTCACCAAAGAGGGAGGAGTGGGGGCTAAGCTCTTCTCTTTAGTGGGCATTGACAGGACATGGGGGAATGGTATGAAGCTGTCCCGGGGGAGATTCAGGCTGGATGTTAGAAAAAAGTTTTTCACCCAGAGGGTGGTGGAGCATTGGAATAGGCTCCCCAGGGAGGTGCTCCAAATCTTGTGGAGTTTGAGGTGCTTGGACAATGCCCTTGGTCACCTCATGTGATCTTGGGGTTTTGTCCTGTGCCTAATGGGAGCTGGACTTGATGATCCTTGTGGGTCCCTTCCAACTCGGATTGTTCTATGATTCTATGGTTCTATGATTCTATAATTATAACATTGTGGGGAGGAAGGTAGGGGGGTTAAAAGCCCCACTCTTGAGTCACTTTGCTATTTAGTCACATTTTCTAGCCTCCCACATTAAATAGGAAAAACCCAAACTCTGAATCTGGAAGTTAGTTGTGAAAGTTACCCTAGTATTTTGTTTCTTGCCATATGCTTATCCAAGTCCAGTTGTTTCTTTTCCCTTTCTCCACAGTGCAAATACTGTTCTTGAGTATTCATTTCTAGCTTTAAAGCTAACTAGCTTATTGGTAAAGATCTACTAGAGTGTGAGATGCAGTGTAAGATGAGCTGATAAGCAGAGTCTTCCAGATTCACGTTCAGAGCAGTTTCAGTTTTGTTGTCAGTATATGGACACTCTTTTGTTCTTTCCTTTTTAACAGTGTCTCTTCCAAGGCTAATGTTTAGATAAGTGTAACTTTTTATGTGTGATGGGGACTGGGGAGAGACAGCATATCAGAGAATGCTTTCTGTCATGTACCTGAGTAGTACCATAGAAAAAGATCTCCCTTTGGGAGACTGTAAAAAGTATAAAACTTCAATTAAAACAGAAAAAAATAGTCCTATAGATGTCTATACACTTCTTGCCACAAATGGGAAGTCTTCGTGTGTGTTTTTGTACTTCTCAAAGGCTGGAGAAAGAGGAGGAACAGACATACCTATGTTTCTTCAAACAGGCTAAAAATATGTGAATTTAAATTTTGGCTTACATGTTACTTTACTGTAATGGTCTTTTCCTTTATTTATTCACTAAGGCTTTGCTTCTGTTTTTCTCATTAGGATGACAGTTGTGGCAGTCTTGCATCAATATCTGCTCTCAGTCTATTAAACACAGGGGTATGAAATTTAATATATATTTTTGTAGTTGTATTCAATGCCATGCATGGGACTATGTAGCACTCATTAAAATAGAACAAACATTGCATTTTCACAGTAGCATGAATATTTTATGGCACTAACCATCAACTCATTAGATACCATTAGTAAAATAAACTTCACACATGAATCTCACTAACAGCTTAAGTGATAGAGTATTATTTTTATTACTGCTTACATTGCATGTTCTTGAATAGGAAACAGATAATGCTAGACCTTAAGAGCAATATACTTTCCATGTTTGCTGTGCCTCCTTGCTTAATGATAAAAGCTGTTGAAAGGATTAATCTGATTAATCCTTTAAAAAAATTAAAAAATTAAAAGGATTAATTTTTCAACACCTTCTATTAGCTTCGGAAGTTGATATCCTAGAATCTTTTTTTTCCCATCACTAAGTCACACAAGCTACTAACAGTGGCACTTCAGAACTCCAGATGCTTTTAATCATTATTTCCAATACGAAGTTGGAAACCTAGAAAGGTGTCCTTATTGCAACTTTTGTTACGTGTTATGTCTTGTATTTGCTGTGACTGATATCCTTCTAAAATTGGTCCACTGCACATGCCTGTTACTTTTAAAGCTTTTTATGTAATACCACACTCTGTGTTGAACATGAATAGTACAAGTTGGCTTTTTAGTTCTGTGGATCTATTACTCTGGCTTTGTGCAATAGAACAGTAATGTAACTGCTAGTTGATAATGTAATGCATATGGTTCATGTGTGTTGAGCCACTCTCAGCTCTTATTTGGCCCAAAGCCCATGGTTTCATGCTCTTTTGTAAACAAAAGATGAAACTTGATACAACTTGTCAAACACCCAGTTGACGAAAAAAGAAAGTAAATTAACAACTGAAGATGGATAGTGTTACTTTGAAAGGTTGACCTAGAAACTCTTCAGTGTCTGTTCCGTTGTGTTATGTGAAGATGAGTATTTCCCACTCCTGTGATATATGATATAATCTTTCTTATATTTCTATTTAGCTGTAGAACATTGTGAAAATAACCATATGGATGTTTTCAAAGGCCTATCTGCTTCACAATGTTACATGTGTGTAGAAGGGAGACAGGTTTAAAACCACTTGCAGAATCCATTAGCAGTGTCTGTTGTTTCCTCAACAAACATCATGATTGATCAAAACCTGTTTCAGTATTACGTTTAGAATTTTGGGGGAGAAAAGCATGTTAAACTGTCATACACAGAATGCATGCTTTAATTGAAGTATTAATGTGCCTTGACCTCTACTTTAAATAGAGGCAACCCTTAAGATAATGGAAGTAATTCAGTGTTGCCAACAGGTCACTTTCTCCTCCAGCATATCTAAAACATAATGGGATCCATAGTGCTTAAGTTGTAGAATTGTTACTTTCAGGACTGTGGGGACTTTCACAATCCACGTAATCCAAGACTTTTATTGCTTATTTCCAGGAGTTCAGTTTTTGTTGTTGTATCCTAGATAGACCCAAACTTATCACAGCAAGATGCATGTTAAATATCATGGTCAATATTTATTCCTTCAAAGCTCTGTAGTTTGGCTAATGTAGGTGTAAGTTTGTCTTGTAAAATTGAATCATTATGTGCATGTTTAGTTAAATACTTCATCCCCGCAAACATACCCTACTTAGTGTCAACTAATGCTTTTGGAATGTTGTGATGCAGCTGGCCTTCCTTTCTGTAAGGGAGTTTGCTTGGATGCTGGAAGAAGCAGCTATGGGCAATTATTCATATGTTATACAGTGCAATACAGTAGCATTTAGAGATAGCTAGAAAGGCTCTGAATGATCTAGCTGCCCTGTTCTTCTGAGGAAGGATGAAAGAAGCTTCAGATTTATGTTTTCTGTGTAGATATCAAGAAGTTTCAGGCAATAAAGACCTCTTCAGGTTTGTTATTATTAGGGGATTTTATGGGTTGTGTTTTGTTGGTTTGTTTTTTTTTTAGAAACTTATAATTTGGGATATCTTTATCTTCTTATACACAAAAGCAATTTGTAAGCAAAAGACTTTTTTTTCCAGCCCCATTTACCTGTCTGTAGGTTAATGGACTTATCTTTACTTACCTAGGAATGAATACTGGAAATACAAGTCCCTCCACATACTGAAATGCTCTTAAATACATTGTCATGGTGTTTTTTAGAAAAAGCAAGTTTTTAGTCTGTTAACCAGTTAATTATTGGCAGTAGATGAGAGGATGCAGTTCCAGCATTAATTAGGACATAACTGTTCTTACTTTCTATTAAAGCTGAGGTTTGTTTTTCTTTATTTTGGGATTTTGAAATGTTCCGTAACTTTCAATAAATACCAGGTATTCTGCAATAATGACTTTTTAGACAACATTCCTGAAGCTACTGTAACCATACCTGTGATACTTGCAATTTTTTTTTTTCTGTAAACAGGTCTCACATGGTCTTGAACCTTAGCTGCCAACTGTTCTGTCCTTTGGCATGTGCCCTGCATGTTAAGAATCTGGCAAGACATTTGACTTTAAATTGTACTTCTTACATTGTTATGGACAAGCGTTAGCTCACATAATTTGATGTGAAATTCTGTGTCAGCTGAATCTTTTTAACCTGTGCCAAACATTTTTGATTCTGCATCAAATGCGTGGCCAAGACTATTAGATTCTTTATATTTAGTCATACAAAATATTCCAGGAAAAAAAGGCTATTGCGGTTGCACAAAGTAATGAATTTCATGCATGCCTGATGGTGCTGCTATCTAATCTTCAAATAAGTTTCCTAGAGCACAGGCTCCTTGAAGAAGAAATGTATTCTATTGGGATCTTCTGATACTTTGGAATATATTTCATGTTGGCAAACATGCAGCCATGACAGTTTGAGCCTGAAGCTATTTTGGTCTCTTCTTTGACTCCTTCTGGTAATGCTTACAGTTTTTGTGTGGTGTTTTCTTGCAAAAAAATAACCTGTTTCTGAAGTGTGCTTACTTTCAGAAACACAGTTGGATAATGAGTTCTGCCCTTTGTGGAAAACCTTTTTGAAGATTCTTTTCTTTCTCTGTCACTTTGGAAATAATATATTCTTAACATGTAATAATATATTCTTAGCATGTGACATAGCTAGAAGCTGTAGCCCTGCTCAAATGTTTTGCTTGTAGTAAAAAGGTGAGTGACTTCATAGAATCATTATGGTTGGAAGAGACCTCTAAGATTGTTACATCTAACTGTCGACCCATCACCACCATGATCGCTACACCATATCGCAAAGTGCCATGTCCATGGGTTTTTGAACACTTCTTGCAGTGATTTTTTTTTTTTTTTTTTTCCCCAGCTTGTATGAAAATTAGTTATGTAGGTACCATTTGAGCTTCCTCATCCCTGACTGCTAAATGAAGTTGATTTTGTGGCTTCTGTTATAAAGTACCGGAAAAGGTGAATGTAAATCAGGACATCTACCAAGAGTGAGAGATGGCATTGCTACTGTACTGCAGCTTGGATGCTGACATCCAGGTGCTATAATAGGATACATTCCTAACTTAAGAATGTCCTGGAGTATCCTGAGTTATAAAACATGGCAGGAGTGCCTATAATGTCTGGGTTTAGGTGAAATGAAAAGGTTTTAGGCTAAAGATCTTATAGTCATTCATACAGTGAATGTTTGTTTTCTGATTTTTCTTGTACTTGTGCGAGTTACAACAGAATTCTACCAATCCTATGTGTCCCATTGTTCAAGATACTTGTTTGCATGTGCAGAGTCATGTTGGATGCTTTTTTTTTTTTTCTTTCTCCCCCCAAAAAAATTATCTTGGGAATTGCCCTTCAGGAGAACAGTATGTTCTAGGAAATTTGTATAACCACTTTTTTTGGCCAGAAACGTAGAAATATTTAGAACTATGTTGTATTTAAGAACAGTTGTCTAGTAACTCAAGTCATTGTGTTTACAAAGAATTAGGGTTTTAGTGTGAATGTATATGTAGATGATGATAGCAAGTAGTTGCTCACTTTTCTTTAAAAGGTGCACATTGGCGCTTTTTTGAAGTGCTTCTCTTCTAGTTGAAATAGTAGGCTCGTTGCTATAGATTTCTGCTTGTCTTTCCAGGGCGCTAACAAAATGAGTTATTTGGAATGCTGCCATGGGCAATAGTATGATACAGTGGTTAAAGGGTGGATAGCTGAAACGATAGTGGAAGACTTTGGCAGGGGATGGAAACCCACTTCAGAAGATACTGAGAATGTTTTGAAAGGCTGAGGTACTTAACACCTACTTTGCCTCAGTTTTTACCAGTAAGACAGGTGGCCCTCAAGACAATTGGCCTCTGGAGCCGGTAGACAGAGAGAGGGAGCTGAATAGTCCTCTGGTATTCCAGGAGGAAATAATTAGTGACTTACTGAGCCAGCTGAATCCCAACAAGTCTATGGGGCCAGACGGGATCCACCTCAGGGTAATGAGGGAGCTGGCAAAAGAGCTTGCCAAACCGCTCTCCATCATCTTCCAACAGTCCTGGCTCTCTGGGGAGGTCCCAGATGATTGGAAGTTGGTGAATGTCACCCCCATTCACAAAAAGGGGTGCAAGGCTGACCCTGGCAACTATAGGCCTGTCAGTCTGACCTCCGTGCGTGGCAGGGTTATGGAGCAGATCATCCTGAGTGCAATCACACAGCACCTTCAGGATGGACAAGGGATTAGACCCAGCCAGCATGGGTTTAGGAGGGGCAGGTCCTGCCTGACCAACCTGATCTCTTTTTATGATCAGGTGACCCACCTGGTGGATGAGGGGAAGGCTGTGGATGTGGTCTATTTGGACTTCAGCAAGGCCTTTGACACTGTCTCCCATAATATACTCTTGGATAAGCTGGTAGCCTATGGCTTAGACAAGCGTACCCTCTTCTGGATTAGGAGCTGGCTGGAAGATCGGGCTCAGAGAGTGCTGGTGAACGGGGCTGTGTCCAGCTGGCGGCCGGTCACCAGTGGTGTTCCCCAGGGGTCTGTGTTGGGTCCAGTCCTGTTTAACATCTTTATTGATGATTTAGATGAGGGGATTGAGTCTATTATCAGCAAATTTGCTGATGACACCAAGTTGGGAGGGTGTGTCGACCTGCTGGAAGGCAGGAGGGCTCTGCAGAGGGATCTGGATAGACTTGAGAGATGGGCTGATTCCAATGGGATGAAGTTCAATAAGGCCAAGTGCCGGGTCCTGCACTTTGGCCACAATAACCCCATGCAGAGCTATAGGCTGGGCACAGAGTGGCTAGAGAGCAGCGAGGCGGAAAGGGACCTGGGGGTACTAATTGACAGGAAGCTCAACATGAGCCAACAGTGTGCCCAGGTGGCCAAGAAGGCCAATGGGATCCTGTCCTGTATCAAAAATAGTGTGGCTAGCAGGACCAGGGAAGTGATCCTTCCCCTGTACTCTGCGTTGGTGAGGCCGCACCTTGAGTATTGTGTTCAGTTCTGGGCCCCTCAGTTCAGAAAAGATATTGAGGTGCTGGAGCGGGTCCAGAGAAGAGCAACAAGGCTGGTGAAGGGACTGGAGCACAAGTCCTATGGGGAGAGGCTGAGGGAGCTGGGGTTGTTTAGCCTGGAGAAGAGGAGGCTCAGAGGAGACCTCATCGCTGTCTGTAACTACCTGAAGGGAAGTTCTAGCCAGGTGGGAGCTGGTCTCTTCTCTCAGGCACTCAGCAATAGGACAAGGGGGCACGGGCTCAAGCTCTGCCGGGGGAAATTTAGGTTGGAGATCAGAAAATGTTCTTCACGGAGAGGGTGATCAGGCACTGGAATGGCCTGCCTGGAGAGGTGGTGGATTCACCATCCCTGGAGATTTTTAAACAAAGATTGGATGTGGCACTGAGTGCCATGATCTAGTAAATGGATTTGAGTTGATGGAGGGTTGGACTTGATGATCTCGGAGGTCTTTCCAGCCCGATCGATTCTGTGATTCTGTGAAATGTTCTTTGACTTGTTTTGTGGCAGTGCAATCCTCTTTTCTCATCAGTTACATTAGTACTCTGACTCCCACAAACTAGAAAAAGAAAAGGAAAGAAGTCCACATAAATACTCAGAATTTGAGAAGTATAGTGGCATGTAATGCATGTGGTCTTAATGCTGTGAACACACCTGATCTCCTCTTATCTCTGAAGCTAACAGTTTGGGCCTGGTTAGCACTTTGATGGGAAACCTGTTGGGAATACTCTGCCTGGCAAAAATGGAGTATTCATCCTCGATGTTAAAAAATCCTGCTGAACAAGGACCTGTGCAAGGACCTGCACCATCAGCAAGTTTGCAGATGACACCAAGCTATGGGGTGCTGTTGATAAGTTGGAGGGGCAAGATGTCATCCAGAAGGACCTGGACAAGCTGGAGAGGTGGGCCCAAGTGAACCTCATGAGCTTCAACAAGACCAAGTGCAGGGTCCTACACCTGGGTCGGAACAATCCCCACTATCAATANAGGGTGGTGGAACACTGGAACAGGTTGCCCAGGGAGGTGGTTGAGGCCCCATCCCTGGAGACATTCAAGGCGAGGCTTGACAGGGCTCTGGGCAACCTGATCTAGTTGGGGATGTCCCTGCCCACTGCAGGGGGTTTGGACTAGATGACCTCCAGAGGTTCCTTCCAACCCAAACCATTCTATGATTCTATGAATGTGCCATAGTTGACCATGCTTTGAGCAGGGAGGCTGGACTAGAGGTCCTTTCCATCCTCAATTATTCTGTGGTAACTTTCTCTTGAGATGAGTTTAGCATGATATCATTGAGTTTATACTTTTCAGGTCATTTAATGTATTATGCCCACTGTGGAAGAACATAAATTTTCTGAGAAGTTACTGGGAAAGATAAGGAGGCTGTTGAGTAGAAAGCTTTAGGATACCTTAGTGTTCAGCGTACACTTGGCATGTGCAAAGCCCTCTGTTTCTCCCTGGGAGAACTAATGTGTACATGAAGCTGTGTATTAAGTGTGAAATTCATTTGGGAGCACTTTCTAGAGAAGTCTTGTGTTTGGTTCAGTTATAATCATAATTGATAATTTTTTTTTGGTGACTTATAAGATATTTTGTTTAATTTGAGACTGAATTTACTTGTATATCTCTTGCTTTAATAATTGTGTGAGAACAAACTGTCTTTAGATTGAAAAAAGAAAAAGCTTGCACAAGTTAGAGCTCACTTGGCTGTGCTTATATTAAAGTTGTGTGATCTGTGAAAGTACATTACTAAACTAAAGTACCTTGAATTTGTTCTCTTAAAAAGATGATTTTTCAGTTCTTAATATTCTGTGTTTGATTTCCAGCATGTGGAAGACTTCCAGAGAAACTAGTATTTAGCCTTCATGCATAAGAAGAGTTTCAACCCACAAGCGAACTTGATTTGGGAATAGGTTGAAAGTCTTCTCATAGATAACCTTTTAAGATTTGTTGAATTGCAGGAATGGGTTTCCTGGTAATCTGGGAGTAGATTTTTATTTGCAGAGGCAAAAAAACGGAGCATGAGATTTGAGGATTTCATCTGGCTCTGTCTAGCCTTTTTCCTAAAGACTGTCTCTCGTTTGTTTTGTTGAGTTGCTCTTGTGGAAAAAGAAATGGGATTCTTTTTTATCTTCTGTGTATTAATGGCCGTTAAATATTTTTGTAAGTAGATTGCATATTTTAACCTCAGAGAAAGAAATGGGGTGAAACAGACTTGTAATGGTTAACATTGTTATGTCACTGACTATAGTGCAGTATGTCTGGATAGTGTGGATTTGATGGTTTTGCTAAAGGCTTCAGAAACAGGAAGAGTACTAGTTCTTAGGATGGCTTAGGAAAGGAATGGGAAGAGGCACGTTCTTGGTTAGTGGTTTGTGGTGGGGTGGGTGTTTTTTGTCAACTTCACGTATTACTTAAATGTATTTGTGCAATAGTTAGGGAAGATTGTGCAGATTCCCTAAGTAACTGATCCTTGGATGCTCAGTAGTAATAGTGAACTAGAATAGATAAATGATAAGTTGGTACAAGAAACTACTTTCTTGTTCATCTTTACTTAGTAGTCCTGGAAAGTTGCATGGTCTTGCTGTAAACAATTTCAGCTTGTAATGTTAGCTCCTTGCTGTCTTAAATGATGCTTACTAATTAGAAGTGAGTCTGAAAGTTGAAATTTCATGTCTATCAATAATGTTTAGGAATATGAAGCACGGACAGGAAGAATGTATAAACCTCCACTCCCATCAGCAAGACGCAAAAATATGGAATTTGAACCACTTTCAACTACTGCTTTGATTCTGGAGGATCGACCAGCGTAAGTATGATTCTGCTGTGGAACAGATAATGACTGTGTTTTAGATGTGCTTCTGATGAGCTAAATGTCAAGTCTGTCACAAAATTGTTATTGGATTATTCCATACCAGACAACAGCCTAACAAACACTTCAATAAGAACCTTTAAGTATGTTATACTCTGTATGAGGAATTCTTTCTCACTATAATGGGGCCACCAGTCTGTTACCTATTGCATATCACAGCTGCCTGTGACAGTGTTGTGGTCATTCCTAATCAGGGAAATTCCTGAAGACTTTAATGGATTTCCTCACTGCCGTCTCAGTGTGCACTCTCTTCTACTTCCCTCATTCTGGCAAATTAATTTCCTAGACCATTTGGAAAGACTTAACAGAGGCAGTTGTCACTTCAGCAAACCTGCACTTGGCTTTCCAGAAGAGTTTTTTTTAAAAAGAAAAGTAAGTATGAGGTAGGTAACAGTAGGAGGAGGAAGAATTGCCTTTGAAACACAAGCAATACCTTCCTGTCATAAATGCTGAATGCTCATTTTGTATCTGGCAACTACAGTTAAATGCTTTGTTATTAACAAGATGGTAGTGTTCTCTGAAACTGTTCCATGCCCTTGTTCCAGTTATGTTTTTGTGGCACCTTAAAACTACAGCTGAAGGCAAATAAACAGCAGATGAAGATGCAACAAAACCTGCGTTAAATACAAATAAGAACAGTAATGAAAAATGGGCAATAAATTGGTCATTATTTTCAGCTATACAGTCTAGAGGAATTTGAAGAAAAGAGGAGGACTTAATGACTAGGAAGACATGCTGGAGGAAAGCAAATGGAGAAAAGCTTTCAAATTGCACCTTGAGAAAGCTTGTAATTGCACTGTTGAATATTTGCTCTAATCAGTTCCAATGAGGAAATGGAAAACAGTGTATTGTGTTTCCTTTGATATTCTCTCTAGTAGTATAGAAGCTCGTAGAGAGATGGAAGGCTCTTGAATGGAGGTATGGATTACTATGATTGGATCTTTGTAAATGCATTATTTCTCCTCCTGTACGATGGAGAGTAAAATATGCAGTAAGTGGTTTGCTGATGCTTTTCTGTACTTCCAAAATATCAATTCACAAACTAACTTATGTTTTCACAAATTACACTTTCACTTGTTTCAAATTGGAGTGCCATCCCAAGTGTAATGTGTTGCCACAATCTCATCCTTGAAGATACATTCTGATCTCAGTTTCCTTGAAAATATTAATAAAGTGATCTTTTTTGCTTGTATAAGAAGAGCTGGAAAACCTTTTTCCTTTTTTTCATATTAAAATGCCAAAATTGTCTTCTGTTTGTTTTGTGCTGATGTAGACTAGACCAAACATTATGTTCTGCTTTGTTTTAGAATTAGTCTGATCAAAAGGAAATGTGTTTGGCAATTAGGGAATTACTAGGCACTTGAAAACCAAACACTTTTTAAGTTGGTGAACTTGTAGCACTACAGCAAGCTTCTCAGCTTTAACTCTGATATAAATGGAGATCTGTCTGTTCTTCCTTTGGTAAACCTACCTTATCTTGTGGGAGTTTTAAAGGGCTAACTATAATGAAAAAGAAACTTCTAACGTTTACTGAAAATACATCTGTCATAGAGTTCGTATGAACAAATGATATGCAGGTATATTTAATGATAAAATAAATTAAATATGCATGTATAGAAATGCATTGGAATAAATAGCTATATGGAACATCAGTATTTCTCTTTTGTCACTTCATGCAAACTTCATTTTAATGTCATTCCAGACGTTCAATAAATCTAATAATCCTGCTTTGGAGGAAACTATAGGAGAACTAATAAACGGAAGAAGTAAACATCTGGTAGTTCTCTACTGCTGTTACTGAAACACTGGTAGTGTGACAGCCCCAAAGCTCACCTTAGAGAGAAGCCAAGTTAAAACCTGTTTTGAAATGGTTCAGAATGTCATTTGTGTGTATTGAATTCAGGAACAACTTGTTTTCAGAAATCTTCCTGCCAAATCAGTGGAGGAGACTTTACGTCACCGACAAGAATATGATGAGATGGTGGCAGAGGCGAAAAAACGAGGTATGTGAAGTGCCAATAATCACAATCATTCTTTTTAGCTGTGCTGCAAAAATCAAGTTATTTCTGGCTTGTAGGTTAGCAGGTACAGTAAAGAACAACCTTGTTTAATATCTAGGTTATTCTCTCTTACTTATGTGTGCACAGCTGAAAAGGGAACTCAATTATCAAATTGCTTTCTTATTCCACCACAGTGAATGCAACACAAATGAGAAGTCAGTTTAACCTTTTCTTTAATTTTTAAGTAGATAATTTTTTTTTAATTTTTAAAGAACTACTTGTGCAATGTGATCAACTAGAAACTTTCTGGGTACTTAAATTTTTTTCAAGGTTTTTGCTGCAGTTGACACTGAGACCCAAAGCGTAATAAAGTTGACTGTTTAAAGATCTGCTTTTTCAGGAATTTGAGAATATTTCAATATGAAGACAGATGAAACTTTGGTGTTTTTTTTTTCCTAGTCAGCTGTGCATGTGTGAACCTTCCCACTCCCATTAGATCTGTTTTAATTTAAACATATCTGTAGCATCTGGTACTGTGTCAGTCTATGAATAGTTGTTGAATGGACTTTGTAGTCTTGTGCCTAGCATTCAGGGAATAAGCTATTTTAAGAACCTGTGGTGCATATTTTACTTGGGCTCTTGTCAGAGAAGCTTCTGAAGTGATTGAGCCTCCGTGGATCTGTGGCAGCTTACTCTGAAATACGTGATAGGAAATTCAAGGTGTTTGACAACTTGTTTCACTCTTCTCTTGTTCTGTGCATCTTATAAGGTGTGATGTGTGATCTGTGTTCTCTGGGCTGCATCTTTGGAGGGTCAGCCATGTCTAGTGTTTTAGCGTGTGCATCCTAGTATTCATTAAATTAACTATTGCTACACACGCAAAGCTTTAGTAAACAAGTTATGGAGCTAATTAGCCATATCGGTTTACCAGAGCTAGCGTGTTTACTGTTGATGTGTCTAATGCATGCATAAGTAGAAAATGTCTTGTAATTTTACAGTAGTTCCTAGTGATATCAAGATCGCACTTCTCTGCCCTTCTTTTAGCCTTTTTTTCTTTTTTTTTTTTAAAGAGGGATCTAAAAATGTTCCTTTTTTAAAAGAAGGGAGAGTAATCTTCTCTTGTTCAGCATTTTGGCTTTGTCTCAGATCTTTAGGTGATCTTTCCATAATAGAAATTACATACTCCTTCTAGGTGGAAGGTTCAGTAAGATCTGAATAATTTTAATCACAGTTTTGAATAATGATTTTACTTATTACTTTATCTATAATTATTGCTGATTAAGTTTAGGTAGAGTGGTGTGTGAAATTCATTACAAGAAATACAGTGCTGATGTGCTTGCTTTTTTAATCATTCTGTGTACTGCAGAAAAGAGTGCTATGACTTTTCTAGCCAGATTGTTTGATTTTTCTAAGTTGCTGTGTGTTTGAATAATGTAATGACAGCTTAAATTAGAAAAATTTCTGAAATGAGAAATACACCTACAATCAACAGAAATGGTACTAGCTAGCTCATGTGCAGCTGTAATTTGATCTTTCAGTCATCTAAATAATTAGATAATAGCTGAATTGTTTACCTAATAATTTATATGCAGTAATACAGAATTATTAACGTGTTATGCTTAACAGAAATTAAAGAAGCACACAAAAGGAAAAAAATAATGAGAGAGCGTTTCAAGCAAGAAGAGAATATTGCTAGTGCTATGGTGATTTGGGTCAATGAAATACTACCTAACTGGGAAGGCATGTAAGTAAAGTTCTGTTGTGTTAATGAGGCAAGACCGGCTTGTTTCTCCTCTGGAAACAGAGGACCCACATACCTTATTTTCCTTTCCTTTTGTTTTGTCAAGAAGTTGGGGTTTGTTGCCATGATATAGTGAAAGGTCACTTCAAAGCAAAATTAAATGTGCTTTCTGGGAGCTTGGTTTGGATTTTTTTAGTGGGACTTAAGTATAAGCAGAGATCCTTGAGTATTGATTTGGGAAATAGTATGGTTTTTTGCTTCCAAGTTGCCCAGTGATTTTACAAAATATATGATATGCAATCTGTGCTGTCTTTCCTTTTTTCTTTTTTTTTTCTTCACTTTTTCCCTTGCTTCCCTGTATCTTAGGCGTGCTACCCGAAGAGTTCGAGAGCTGTGGTGGCAGGGATTACCCCCCAGTGTACGTGGGAAGGTTTGGAGTCTAGCTGTGGGAAACGAATTAAATATCACTCCTGGTATGCCTTAGCAGATCACATTTTAATGCAAAATTAAGTTGGTTATTTTCAACAAAAAATTTAGACTTTAGTTAAAAACCCCCCATGTGTATATTTGCTTTTTGAAGAACTGTTTTGCAACCTTTAGAAACAGCTGGTTTTTACAATTAGACATCATAGCCTGGTAAATTAGGGAAACTATGTTCATAACCTGCTTACAAAAGCATTTTAGATTTTTTAAGAGCTAAAGGGATACTCCTTCTCCCCAAGAAATTTAGAAAATTTGTAGCTTTGCTTTTTTAAGAGGGTGAAAGGGGAATTGCTTTATTTCATAACTAATTATTTTAATGAACTAGAAGTGTTCTAAACAGTTCACAAAAATAAAAGTATTTAAGACATGATTTTCCTCTTGTAAATTACATTTTTGGTACAGAAGCAAGAATAATACAGTGCACACTAAAACTCTGTATTGCTATACTCCAGAGGTTAGTGCTAACCATCTGATAGATTCTTCTTTCGCCTCCAGAGGTTAAGATGAAACCAAGCAACAAAACCAAAGCCAAGAATACTTAATGTGTTTTGTTTTGTCAGAATGCTTTTCTTACTTATATCTTCCTTTTCTGCTGATGGTTTTGTTTTGCTTTCTTGCAGAACTTTATGAAATATTCTTGTCGAGAGCTAAGGAACGATGGAAAAGCTTCAGTGAGACAAGTTCTGAGAATGATGTAGAAGGTAAGATCTCCTGAATGCTAAACAGCCTCCTATTCACGTCTACAAACCCAGGAAGTCTCACAAGTTCAGCTGTAATTGAAGTATTAGGAATACTTGTTGTAAGTGTTGCAATTCATTCCCTACATATATGTTTGTTTTCTTATAACAGTCAATGAGTGAGGTGCTTAACAATATCTACTATAGCAATTAAAAAAGGCATTAAAGTATTGCATGTGCTTGGTCACTTCCAAATGACTTTTTTCCACTGAATTCCTGAAATACCACGACTAAGCTCTCATGAAAATTTTAGGTGAAATACAAAAAGAAGGAATGGGAAACTAAATCACAGTATCTGCTATTGCTTAGATATGCTTAGGTGGTTCTTACATTGGTATCCCTAACACAATTTTAGGAAAGAAAAAAAAATTTGGGGGTTTCCTTGGCTGCACACATGGCGTTTCCTCCCAAATATGTGGAGATGTTAGCGCTCTTGTATGTGTAGTGGGGTTTTGTCACTGATGTATTGCTGTCTCCTGTGGGTATTCTTTCTGTTAAAAATAGGATGAGTTATGTTTTTAATGGTGAGTATATCCTTGCTATAAATGCTAACTCCTTGTTGACAGTTAGGTTTTAAAATGCTGTTTTATATGATATTGTTAGTACGAGCTGCTATGAAGTAACTCTTTTGTAGTTGATCTCCTTTTTTTTTTTTTTTTTTTAAATGTGAAGGAAAACAGCATTTTAATACAAGAAGTACTTTTTTGTTGTTGCTTGCACTTGCCATGGCCAATCCTGACTAATTGTCTACTTCAAGTATGTACTATTCAGGTCTTCCTTAGGCTACCTCTGTGACTCATCTGCAGCTTGTCTTGAGACAAACTGTTTACAAAAAAATCTGTTTGTACCTGATTGCAAATATGCTTATCCTTGACAACCATGTTTGCAATGCCCCTTGGATTTTGGGTGGCAGTTTGTTCTTTTGTTTTGGGGGTGTGGACTAAGCTGTGTGGAAAGCTTAGGTAATTTGTTCATTTTAGAAACATAGTTGTTCTGGATGAGGATGAAAGGGGAAAGGGCCTGTTCTAATCATTCCAGATGTTCTGGGAAATGTAGTAATAAGGGAAAACTGTGAGTAATAGGATTTTAATCTCTGGTTGAAAAGCAGGCCAACCTACTGTACTTACTACTGATCTTTGGTAGCAAAATCTTAAAGATAAATTGTTTTAGCTTCATTTAACATATTTGAGTATTTCTGAGAGCTTTCCCTGTTCAAATTTCTTTAACAGTTTATTTTGGCAGTTAAATATTAAAGCATGTGAAGTATCTTTTTGTCTTGAAGACAAGATACTTGTCAAAAGATGTGTTATATATTAGATCTGTTCAAAAGACCCCCAGCACTTCCTCTTTTGTGTTCACAAAACTGAATTTCTTGTATACACCCAGAGTTCTTTGTGCTTTTTACTGTAGATTCTCATCTTCCTTACGAGTCACTCTAAATGGACACTGCCCCAAATGAAATGATCCCAAATTACCCAGTATAATGTCTGTTCCTATGATCTTTTGCTTCCTAGATGGGTCTTCACTGGTTTAAGCCCTCTGAAAGCGGCTTTTACCCAAGTGCCACATGCATTTTTCTCCTCACTATCACTAGAATGTCCTTATGTAGAAGATAGGACAAAGGTAATTCAAGGGATAGCACTATAGAAGTGCACTCTTAAGAATTCAACTAGGTAACTCTTCTCCTTTGATCCTAGAAGTCTTTATGTGCATATGGCAGTTTTATTCTGAAGTCTGTAGAATTTATCTATCTGTTTTAATAAGTTTGGGTTTCATTTGCAGATGCAGGTGCATCTGTTGCTGATCGTGAGGCCAGTCTGGAGCTAATTAAGTTGGATATATCACGCACATTTCCATCCCTGTATATTTTCCAGAAGGTAAGGTTTCTGTAACTTTATTTATGACAGCTTTTAACTTCTGAATAGCTAAACAAGAAAAGAAACCTAGCTGGCTAAATATGGAGTAGTTTTTAGAAGTAAAATTAGTTCTTTTCTGCATACAACAGCAAATAGTCATCTCTTTTTAATGAGAATAATGTAGAGATTATAAGACTTTTTCTCCTGTAAAAATTCCATGTGGTTCCTATTAAGGTTTATGAAATCACATGCAAAAATGAGAATATTCTCACTCCTCCTACAGAAATCTTGATGTGTTTTAGTACACATTTCCAGGATTTATGACTTTTATATAGCTGTATGCACACACAGTTATATGAAATAACATGCACTTACTGTTATAGAGTGACTTGTTTAACTAATAGTTAAAACATCCACTGTTTCTGAAAAGGAAAATAACAATCCTGGATGTGTACCAGATATCCTTATTTCTCATTATGTACTGATTTCCAATTAATTATTTCAAAGCATTATTGTTCTGTTACTTTTCCTTTAATATCTCAAAAGCATACATGGCAATGCTTAGAATAAAACCTGGTATTATTCTAAATGTGGACAAAGCAATAATGCACTGTCTCACTTGCATCTCTCAAATACTGGGTAATTACCATAAAGTGTTTTTGAAAAAACCTTGTTTGTTTCCCCTTCCTGCCTCCCCTTGTCCTAGGGCGGTCCTTATCATGATCTCCTGCATAGTGTTTTAGGAGCATATACATGTTACAGACCGGATGTGGGATATGTAAGTATTTGCTGGAAAATGTTTATAACATGTTAAATAAGCTTAAGATGTCATATATTAGAGTGTATTAAATAAGAGGGTTACCTAAACTTTATGCATACTAGTGCTTAAAAAAAAAAAACCCAACAGACAACCTGGCACTTACTAATTTCATAGCAATTACAATGATGGTAATTCTTAGAGATAATGAAATGAAATAGCTGAATGTTGAGTATACTGTCTGACTTGCATGAGAAATTTTAAACAGAAATGTTAAGGCATTACAGTGCTGACATTCCCAGAGCATCTACAGGAAAAACTACTAGTGGACTTCCAGTGAGCAATTAGCCTGTTCTGCCCTAATGTTCCTCCAACTGCTGCTACTTCCATTTTTTTTTTCCTCTGCTTCTCTACCACACATCCTAAAATTCAGAAACTCCTTATTGGCGTCTCTTTGTCAGAGATTAATTGGTCCATCTGAGTTCAGTGAACATAAGATTGTTTGCAGCAAATACTACTGTGTTTAAAAACAAAACAAAAACCTACACAGACAAAACAAACAAAACCCCCACCCCAAACAAATATATGCAAAACCCACCAAAAAACCTGCCAAAAACCTCACAAACGAACTGAACTGAGCATATTTCTGAATGATGTCAGTTTACAGAAGCAGTTAATTACAAAAAGATGCCTTTTTTTCTTCTTTTTCTTTCTTCATGGGGGTAGCTAGGAACACCTTTCACAAGCTCTAATGCTTTCAGACTAAAAAGAACTTGAAGAGTTTTAAGTCTGTTCCATGCAACAAAGCATTATTTAGCATAGGGTGTGTTTTCCTCTCTAAATCAGACATGCTTGGGGCTCTACATCGATATTGAGTTGACTTTTCATGTTCAAATGTTTTTTAGCCCTGAATTCTGTCATCTGTGACTCATTTTTGGAGGCTTTCCCATGCTCTTTAAGTGAGATTAGAAACTCTGCAGATTCTGAGACTGCTTGTTCCCAGGGTGGAGTTTTAAAAAGCAAATAACTAATTTTTCATGGATACGCCTTCTGTTTTTCATTAGGAATACAGCTATTCTGGATGTTTCTGATCATGGGTTGTTTGGGTTTTTTCCCTAGTGTTAATATGACAGTAAATGTAATGTAATCTTATTTCCACATCTGTCTATACCACAAAAATAGAAAGCTGCTGGACTGTTTTTGATGCCTATCAATACTCTTTGCCATAGTTAGTTAAAATACTGAGTGCATTTTTTTAAATGAGGAGCAGGCAGCATAGATGACTAGGAACAGTGGTTTAATTATTATTGCATTTGAGATGTTAAAATTACTTTTAGTGTAATAAGTGTTCAGATCATCAGTTAACAACTACAAGAATAATGCTCTTCACTTATTGCAGGCTAAATTGTTTTTGATAGAGTAATCATGGAAACATGAACTTGCTTTGTAGCTAACTACTTTGAAAGTAATTTTATATATGTGAACGAATACTGTTTATTAAGTGGGAAGATAATGTATTGACTGTTCTGAAACATCATTTTGTCTAAATTCCAACTTATCTATCTGGGTCTAAACTGTCCCATATATGAGGTTTTTCTTTATGTCTGCTTTCCCATAGCAGAGCAGTGAACTTAAGGCCAAATATTGTCTTTTATGAGCTCTGCATCAAGCCTATGTGGTTTTTAACTTCCTTGCATTCGTGAGACCTCCCAGAACTTCAATTAAGCACCTAAAACCAGCAGCATATGAAGAAACACTGTATTTGTTGCTGAAATCAAATTGACTGCATGCATAAAAATTATTTATTCATGTTGGTTTTGTTCATCAGGAAACATTATGCAATGGTATTTGATGTATTGCAAACTGCACGTATTTGCATTTCCAAAGATATTGAACCTACTCACCTGTATTTGCCTGATACTTTTCCTGCTTAAAGGTACAAGGGATGTCCTTCATTGCTGCTGTGCTCATTCTTAATCTGGAAGAGGCAGATGCTTTCATTGCCTTTGCTAACCTTCTAAACAAGCCATGCCAGCTGGCCTTTTTCCGTGTGGATCACAGCATGGTATGCACTGAATTTTCTGGGTTTGAACTGTAATGTTACTTTGTTTTGAAGCATAGTTGATTTATTGATGACTTCCTTTTGAATAATGGACAACTTTAACCTGTGGTTAAAAAAATTGAGGATACCTGATACTAATCCATAGAACAATTCTACTGTTTTGATTTTTCCTCTAGAAACAATTGTTGTACTTTTTCTAAGAAGTCACATTGTGCTACGTTGACATCTTCAGTTCTTGGTGGGGCTTATGTTATTTCACAGCTAAACATTCTTTTAATGACTGCTTATGAGGTGCTTTGCTATCTCTACAGATGCTGAAATACTTTGCAGCCTTTGAAGTATTCTTTGAAGAAAATCTTCCCAAATTGTTTCTTCATTTCAAATCATACAGTCTTACTCCAGACATATATTTGATAGACTGGTGAGTTCAGAAAACATAGCAAACCCAATTCGAGAACTGTTGGAACACTTTCCATTTTCCTTTGTTTTTCAGATATAGAAATACAGTGTATTTTAAAAAAAAGGCATTGGTAGATTTATCTCAGCTTTCTAGGTATTATCAAATTGTGGTGAACTTTTTCGGTGAAAGTGCATTTCCTCTGGCAGAATTCAAACTTCATGAACTGGGATTAGGAGTGGCATCTAGTCAGATAGGAAATGTCTTATTTTCTTCTTTCTACAGATAAGAGTCAGATATGTGTAACATAAGTAGGGGAGAGGAGACTACTACATCATAGTTGTCTTATGACTTACTCCTTTCATCAAGTCACTTACAGTATAATTAGCTGCTGAAGAAAGTATGAATATAGAAATATATGCATTAAAAAAGGAGGAGGATGAAATTTAGAACCTGATTTGTGAAGGGATAAACTTGAAAATACAGTGAATGTTTTCAAGTAATGAATGTTCTAAAGCAGAGAGTACCAAAGTACATTATATGCCTGTAATGCAAGGCAGTAATGCCAGCATCCCTGAAGTGTGTGTAGTGCTGCCAAATATGGAATGTCTGTTTGTAAGCATGTTGTGGGTAAGAATATGCATCATACAGAATTATTATATGGGTTGGAAGTTTCTAATAGAGTAAATTGAATTGGGTAGAATAAAATAATATAAAAGTGTCATGTCATCTGAGTACTTGAGATTGAGAGAGTTATATGTGTTGTAGAAATAGTGCTGCCGTACAAAATACGGGAATATTCTACTTCCAGTTACATGTGAGGAATGAAGATTGTTATTCCTGCACACATTCCAAAGATGGCTTTGAGGTAGTGAGAGCTCCTTTTATAAAGGGAGAGCTGAAGAGGTTATGGAATTCTGTAGCAAGGAGTGTTCTGAGGTTCCCAAATCACTTCCTGATAGGAATAATGAGGAAATGGAGAACGCTGCACTTTGTATCAACAGGACTGCTACAAATTTATGGGAGAGGTTCTATGATATGGTACATGCAGCAGACTGAGCTCTTTGCTCATGTATGTCAAATGCTTTTTGAAAATAAACTTTTCAATAGCAAATGTGATTGGAGTCTTCCCAGTAAGAATAGAACAGTGACTCTCTTCGGACTTTTATTATTTTGAACATGAACAGAAGTCCAAAATATGTCATAGAAATGTACTTACTGAATTCTCATTAGTACATTAGTGGGATGTAGCCTTCTATTGAGGTGATTTGTGGTTTCAGATTTAGTTTAGAAAACAGGTGAACAGGGCTGTTAAGATGTATGGTTTAAATATTGGAAAGGGTAAGTTATACAGTTACAATTTTTGCTCCTTTAGTTCTTATTTGTATATTATACACCATTTTAGTCCAAAGATGTTTGTAACTTCTCTAGCCAGAAAGGAGATGGCTTTCAGGATTTTCTGTGGTGTAAAAAGAGATGGGTTTGAGTAGGAATTCTACTGAAAAAATAAGACCATATGCAATAACTTCTCATCAGCTCACTCAAAGGAGGTTGTATTTTCATCTTTTTGAAAATAGGTTGAAGTTATAACTGTTCCTTTTCTTCTAATTGTAGGATTTTTACACTCTACAGCAAGTCATTACCACTTGATCTGGCCTGTCGTGTCTGGGACGTTTTCTGTAGAGATGGAGAAGAATTTTTGTTCAGGACAGGGTTAGGAATCCTTCGGTTATATGAAGATATTCTCCTACAGATGGACTTTATTCATATAGCACAGTTTCTAACAAAACTTCCAGAAGACATTACATCAGAAAAGCTTTTTAGTTGTATTGCAGCTATTCAGATGCAGAATAGTAACAAAAAATGGGCACAGGTGAGTTTCAAAACAGACATGTCAGTGCATAAGTATAGAGGGCACTTCTTTTAGTAACTGCTTTATGCTGCATGTTTGAATTCTGAGCAGTGGGCACTTCCTTTCCAGTGTCTCATTCTAGAAATTAATCTCCATACTAATATTGTGGTTGTTAATATTGATTTTTTTTTATAAGACTGGCTTTTTAAATATTCATTAAATAAATTACTTTTTCAGGTATTTGCCTCACTGATGAAGGACAACAAAGAAGGGGACAAGAACCATAGCCCAGCACTGAAAAGCTAATTGTTGTAATGTTGAGGTCAATTGAAAATATGGAAAACCACTTGATGACAAAGGAGTTTTCCCATCACTTCTATGTGAAAAAGCACTATAGAAAATGTGAAAATGAGACAGAAAAATTACACAGCTCTCAGTGAAGTAATGAACTGATGAAATCTTCACCCTTTTGCCAGTATTAGCTTTTGTTTTGGGAAGACTTGTTTTCACAGAGAATACTAAAACCTATGAAACTGAGAAGTGGGGGGAGCTCACGTTTAATACTTTAAAAGAATCAGCTCAATGCAATAAACATTTGTAATCACTTCTGTTGGTACTTTAAAAAACAATTTTGATGCATAACCTTTTTTACAAATACCACAAAGGCACTTTTTTGGGGGGGGATGAGGGAAACGCTAAATCTTAAGGCCCCAAAACTGCTATCCAAACCAAATGCTTTGGTACAAATATTACCTCCAAAACTAACCATTTGAAAGTATTCAGGACCAAATAAGATTGTTTGGTTTGTTTATGTGCAAGATGGTTAAGATTTGGGAAGGGATGTTGTCTTATTTACTTGAGTTTTTTTAAGTTGCAGCTTCATTCTTTAGTCTAGGCAAATGTAATTAACTCAGGAAATGTGGAAGTATTGTGCCCAAACCTGTTAAAGCAAAAGTAATCTCAATTTTAAACAGTAGTTAAATCAGGGCTATTATTTTCTGGGTGTACACCTGTTAAAGTGATTGATGTTAAGCATTTGCTTTGGTGTAGTGCTTGTGCAGCTTATTAAAACTGAAGTGGGTATTCTGTGAATGGGTTTTTCCACCAGGAGTTTTATTTTGTTGAGCCATTTTTAACTAAGAAATAACGAACACTAGAAACTGACAAAGCTATCTGCAGACTTTTTGTTGTCAAAGAGAGTGGCCACTTCTAACACTTCAGAATAATGCAGGCACAGAATTATTTTTGAAACTATTTTTAATTAGTGTGCAATACTGAAATCTAAAAAGCATCTGGTTAATTACACTTATTCTTTAACATCTTTTAACTGTGAGAGATAAGGTCATATTATATATGTCACAGCAGATATTTTCAAACACTTCCTATTCTTGAAGATGCTGAACAACTTGTGATTACAGGGAATGGAAATTGAAAATTGATTGCACTGCAGGTGAGGAACACTTGCACTGTCTTGGTCCATTTTTGCTAATATTTAATGTAAATAAATTCCTTATATGTGGGTTTTTGTAACTGGTCCCTCTGTGGAAATCAAGTCAAAATTGCCATTATGTATTTTTAAGTGCAGGAGGCTTCCAGTTGTCTGGTGTTTAAAAGCAGAGTCTACATAATTGGGGTAAAGATTTAGTGTGGTGTAACTTACATTGCTATCTGGTTTTAAAACTTCATATATGCTACTTATAACATTACAATTTGAAATGTAAATGTCAGATTTTTCTTAACTTATGTATCCACTACTTTAATTGGATCCAATTTGTCTTATATTTTTGTGTTATCTTGTACAGTTTTCTTACTTTTCAACTATAAACCTGTATATAACTGTAAATAGAAGGATCAAGCCTTCTTTTAAGACCACTAGAAACATTTCCTGTGTAAATAAAACTTATAGCAGATGTGGTTCTCTTTGATTTCTCTATAACTTGCTTTGAAGTAGGGTAAGAGACTATGAGGAAAACTGAGCTGCTTCTTGCAGTAGGTAACCACACGCTTATTACCTTGCCTTCCTGAGGAGCTGAGGTGAAGGGCAGTGTAGTATTATTTGAGGTTAGCTTTGCTCTTTCGGAGGTTTGAGAGGGAACAGAATATTTATGCCCTACCCCCCCGTCCCGTCCCTCAGCAGCAGCTGCCGT
This sequence comes from Bucco capensis, assembly GCA_013396975.1. Classification (NCBI taxonomy): domain Eukaryota; kingdom Metazoa; phylum Chordata; class Aves; order Piciformes; family Bucconidae; genus Bucco; species Bucco capensis. Next base: position 120,481 of record VWZO01015897.1, on the reverse strand, counting down.
CCCGCGGGCTACAGATAGCTCGGCCTCCGCCGCCAGAGGCCGCTGTGGCTGCGGCGGCACCGGACGGAGGCGGGCTGGGCTCGGTTCCGCCCATACCCTGCACTTCCGCTGCCCGTCGCCGGAAGTGCATGTGCTGGAGTTCGCCGCCATGAAGCGGGTAGGATGCTGCAGGGAGAGCGCTGCGGGCTTGGGCGGGCCGGGGGAGCGGTCCCCGGGCTTTCCGCTGCCCCATGTGCTGCCGCAGGGCGCACCTGGCGAGGCTGACACGGTCGCAGCCCGGCGGCCCAGCCCGCCCGACGGTGCGGGGCGGATGGGGCGGTCTCTGGGACTCGGCCGCGGGCCCCTTGGGAAGGGGCTGCTTTCCTGTGCTGTCTTCGCCTTCCCTCGGGCCGAGTGGGTTTGCCTGGTGCTGCCTCGGCAGTGGAGCGGTAGGAAACGGTAAAACTCCGAGTGATGGGAGGCGGGTGATAAAGTGCGGCGTGCCTAGAGCGGGCACGTTCGTCTCTCGCCCCTCGAAGGTGGTTTTGTTAAAACTAAGGCACGGAAGAAGAAATGAATCACTGTTGTTCGTTATACTGGCGTCGAGGAGCTTTAACAGAGGGCAAGGTAGTCTGCAGCGTGTCCTCACACGGACTCGGGCTGTGAGGTGGTATCTGGAGAGCAGAAGCAGAGTCTGAGCTGACTTCTAGGCGGAGGCATTGCTATCTCTAGCTGTTCTAGCTCAGTGTTGTGTGTGCGGCATAGGGACAAGTGTCAGTGTTGCTTCCGTCTGTGCAGTGCTTTCCCTATAGTAAAACTACAAAGGGAAGCTAAAGGTGAACTGACAAAAATTGTAGATTCGAGGAACCCCACACTGGTCCAGCCATTTGTCTTCTTACTGAAGGGATGCATCTCTCCCTGCCAAGACTCTTATGAAGGCCCATTTTCTCAGCTCATCCCTTGTCTTCCCATGCGCCTCAGTCAGTAAGCTATGCTGCATCTGTTTCCATTCTGAACCCTCCTGGGAGTGTTTGGTGGTTTTGGCACGGGGTGCCTGTACTGATCTACACCTGAGCCCTCTTCCTCTGGTTATTGTGGCTCCCTGAGCTTTGGTACCTATAACACACCTGTGCACAGCTTTTGCATTATGCTGTTCTCAGCCTTGCAGTGGGCAGCCTTGTCTCATTTGTGCAGCTACTGGTCGTGGAGGATTTGGGGCAGGAAAGAGACAAAGCTCAGGATGGGGAAGTGTGCTGCAGGAGGACGTTTGTCTGAGTCTGTGGCCTTGTACCGGTATCTTGAGGTACCCTAAGGTACCTTGTACCTTATCATGTGTTGGAGAAGAATGAGATACTGAAGAGGGGAGACAAGAGTGCTTGGGAATATACAGGGCAGAGAACTGTGCCCTAACAATATTTATCATGCATCAGCTATTCTCACGTCTAAAAGTGATGGGCATAGGGCTTAATAAAAGAGTTATTGAGTGTTTCTGTAAAACATTCTTTGCAGGTTTATCTTCTTAAAAATATTACACAGTTGGGTATATTTGGAGCAAACTGACAATACTGTTTGAAAGAAACCTGTTTTCCTGCTGCAGTACAAACATGAACTTAATGAGATCTGAAACAGGGAAATAAATTTCACGGACCCTATGAACATGTCAGTTACTTGTAGTTTTCTGTTTGTTTCCTAGAGAAAAAACACAAAACGGGTTCCAAGCTTTCGAAAGTTACTGAGAACTAGTAAAATAAAACTTGACAACAAATTAAAAAATAAACAGTACAAGCAGCAGAGTGCTGCAAAGAAGTATCGAAAAGAACAAAAGAAGCTCAGGGAGGCTGTCAGAGATGCAATCGCTAGTAAACCGTTTCCATTGGAAGAATGCAAGAAAAAAGTTGGTAAGTGTTTGCACAGAGGTTTTTTTGTAAGTGAAAATGTATGAAGGTTACTAAATATCCAACTGCTTTATGTTGTAAAATTATGTCAAAAAAAGTTTTTATTTTTTGTGTACAAATAATTTCTGTTCATGTTTAAAGGAAAGAAAGGGAGAGTTATGAAAGATACAAAATGTAGCCATGCTGGCAGCAAGATCTGACAGCTGGATATGATAGAAATGTGTTTGGTCATTATTGGGTGTCACAATAAAGAGTCAGTTTTCTAGGACAACACAAACCACATACATGAAGGTTGATGAGCTCCAGGTTGAAGTAATGTGTAAAATGATCTCACGTATGTAAGCAGGGTTAGATTTTCAAGTTTGAATATTATGTACAGAATTGTAATCTGTACACATTTTCTTCTAAAATAGCTGAAAAACATAAAGAGGAGGAAGAAGATGATGCACTTCCACTGGACATGATGGATGAAGATGACTTAAAATTAATGGAAGATTTGGCTCAAAAAGCATCCTTTTTAACCAGAGATCTTTCTTCTAAGTGAGTGTTACTGTTGCTGTCTACTTTTCATACGAATTCAGGTTTGTGTGGTTAATATGTGATTAATATGTACTATGTATATCAGAAGGTCACTTTCAGTCTGGTGTTTCTTTGCTGTTCCAGGTTAGGGTTTCCTTGGTCTGTCAGTACATTCAGTATTGACATATTAATGTATATCAGTACATTCACCAGCTTTGTCTTACCATCAGGATACTATTTCTGCAGTGTTCTTTCCCCTGAAGTCTCTGGCTGTGAGATGAGTAACATTCCTCAAAAAAAAAAGAAATGCTTTAATCTGTATACAGAGTCTTTTTTCTATATAGAGTATTAGTATTCTGGATGTTCTCTGCACTTGGGGTTACTGTACTTCCACATTACATTGTAAATTGCTGTTTAAAAAGAAGAACCAAAAAAAACCCAACGAAAGAACAGTTCTGGAGGCTGTGTCTGTAAACAGTTGCAACACCAAAATGTACATACAAAAAATGAGTTACTATTTTTTGGAACAAGGTGTTAGGTAGAGTTTACAATGAAATACATAGAAGGTAGTGCTCCTAGCTGTAGAATTTTAAGTTTTACAAATACAGTTCTACACAGTGGCATGCTTGCATGACTGTTTGAAAATCTTAACTTGTCTTTTTTGATGAATGTGAAAAGACTGTGCCTAACTGCTGTAGGGTGGCTTTAATTTTTCCCTGTAAACTTCAGTTTTATTCAGTTCTGGAGCAGTTATTTCAGACTAAATGTTCAGATGAGCAAAAAGCATTTTCTTACTGTTTTCAAGAATCATACAATACCAGGTTGGAAGGGACTTCAAGTATCATCTGGTCTAGCCTTTCCTGGCAAAAGCACAGTCCAAAGATGGCCCAACCCCCTGTCCAGGTGAATCTTAAAAGTATCCAATGTTGAGGACTTCACCACTTCACTAGAGAGATTATTCCAATGACTGACTGATTATTCTCATAGTGAAAAATTTTCCTCTTGTGTCCAATCAGAACCTTCCCAGGAGTAACTTGTACCAATTACCCCTTGTCTTTTCCATGTTACTCCCTGTAAAAATGGAGCCTCCATCTTCTTTGAGCCACCCTTTAAATACTGGAATATGGTGATAAGGTCTCCTCTAAGCCTTCTTTTCTCAAGGCTGAACAAACACAAATCTCAGCCTTTCTTCATGTTAGGCTTCCCAGTCTTTTGATCATCAAAGAGAGAGTATTGCTTTTAGATTTTGTTTTTTTCTTTTTATTGTTTGTTTTGTTTTGTTTCTAATTCCAGTACAATTTAATTTGTTAATGCTGATTATAGTTACTAATTAATAATTTGGTCTAATTTCTAAGGAAAGTACTAAATGACTTTTTATTTCCAAAATTGCAATTGTGCTGTACTCTATCTACTGTGTGGTTTCTTTGTAGCCACATTGCAAGTTCTTGAATTAAAAGATTTTTACTTTAAGCCTTCCTCTCCCCCCAAACTAACTGAGTGTCACATAAGTTTAAAGTCTTGCAAAAATTTCTGTGTGTTTTTTTATTTTTGCAAGAAGTGGTTCTTTGTATCATGCATACATTATGACAAGGCATGTTCAGAATGGTGGAAGAACACAGTGGAAGTAGTTGCTCTTTTACCTGTTTTGCTGTTGTGTTTAGCTCCTTTCATAGTCTTCCCTTAAACTTGAGAATTTGTCTTTTTAATCATCTTTACTCTGATCAACCACAATCTTAAGAATTTGTTAGGTATTACCACACTTATAAATTATGTGTTCATATTATCACAGACTAAATACTTATATTCAAATATACTATTGTGCAGGTTAGGAACATCCTGTGAAAGGGTGATACACCACACTCCATTGTTTCTCTTAACCTTGAAGAGTGAGGTGTGGCACAGGCTTTCCCAGTGAGCAGAGCAGAAAAGTGATAGTAATAATAGTGATAAAAATTAACATGGAGTAGGGATAAATAAAAATATGCACTGGCCCACTCATTATCACACCCTGGTTAAGTGTCCCCTGGGAGATCAAGGAATGGTAAGGGAGAGTGAGGCTGTGGGACAATCTTAAGGAAGATAATGGACTATTTGTCCAATGAGTTTCCTAGTTCTGCTTGCTTGCTGGTGGAGTCCTTCATGGCAGGACTGCTCAGGGTTAAATTTTTAGTGAGCCTTAGCCCTGCCAGGGCACCTTCAATCCTGGAGCAGTCTGGAGGCAGGCAGATAAAGCAGCATTCTGGCCTACGTGAGAGACAGCTTGTGCTGAGAATCTAGTATTTTATTTTTTTCCAAAATAAAATATTTTAGGGCTGAAATCATGTTTCCAAAGGATGTTTGCCTGTACACGCTTCATCTGATTTGTTCAGTGTTGCTTTACTTTGAAAGGCCCCAAATCCCTTACTGCTACGTGAATGGGAGAAGTGCCATTTCAAAACCCGTCAGCTAGTGCTAGGGTTTCCAGATGTCTGGTATAACCCAGAATTTCCCTCATTTTCACAGCAGCTGTATTTTCTTCATGCTCAACAGATCAATCACAGACTTACAGAATTTCCTATACTTGTTGAGTAGGATTTCAGTATGTATGGCTAGGCTTCGCAAACAAAGATCCAGGGAGGGCTCCACCCACGCTCCTCATCAGCGCCTTTTACTAGCGCGCTGATAAAAAGAGGCTAGCGGATAGCACCCTCAAGCCTGCACAATGGATTTTTTTTTTTTAGGTGAGACACAGCATGCGCAGAGCTGGACACACCCTTTAGTCCTAAGGTTCATAGCAGTCTCTGAGCCTGGAGCTTTCAGAGTTATTCAGATGTCCATAGTTGAAAGTTTGTCTCTTGCTAGAACAAAAGCAGTGTTCCAGTTACAAGACAGACCATGTGGCTTCAACAATGTGATTGTTTGTTTTTTTTATCCCTGACTTTTTGTTATCTGTTTATCTTGTTAAAAAACTCTCTTCATTTATAGTACTGGCACACTATGATTACACCATTTAATTAATTTTTTTTTGTAAATTCAAAACCAGCACAAGCATTTTGCATGTGTGTGTATGTTTACACTCATATGCTAGCATTTCAAAATGTGCAAAGTTGGCTGATCTGCCAGATTAACTAAATTTCATTTTGTCTTTACTCATTTCACATTAAAAGGAGATCAGAAGCACAGTATTGTCCTGAGTTCAAAAATCCTATACAGATCCACATTAGCGTTGTTTGATTGAGTGGTGTCTAGCGCTATCAATAGTGAACAACGTGCAAAGGTTCCACTTAGTAAGATCAGCCATTGTTTATTTTTCTGAAGTGTGAATGTGTAATCCAACTAGAATACTGTCATGCATGGTCTAATGAGATGGCTAATTCAGTTAGTTTGCCTTGTATTTTCCAGTGAACCTGTTCATGTCAAAAAACGAAAACATGAAAGTGTGATTGACAAATATGAGAAGGTGCCAAGACGCATGCAGACTGAGCCAGAAAAAGAACTCATCCATTTGCTCCCTATCAAAGACAAGAGTGGCATTATTCCCCAGACTATGGAAAAGCCAGGTAAGACATAGATTCTGAAATCAGTATAGTATAAGATGTATATAATTATCTTGGAATTCCACAGTGTTGTTTACGTGCTTGACACTAGACACTCTTTATTTTTGCAGTTCTCAGTGTTGCGCAGGGTGAAGAGGAGGATGTGGAAGAAATGGAGGAAGCAGAGGGTAATAAAACATGACATTTGCTTTTTGTTATTGTTTGATTTTTCCAAATCACTGACATATCTAAAAAGTATTTTGCTGTTCCCTAAGAAAATCTCTAATTTAAGTCTATTTTGTTAAGGGTGGTTTTAGTATGTTTGCTACCAAAGCATAACTGTGATTCAGAGCTTGCTTTCTTACCTGTTAGGACCCCAGGACCTGAGAAACAGCTGGCTTCAGAATTTACCTTTTAATTATTTTGATTTTCACCTGGAACCAATGTTTGCATGAAGTTCCTTATGTCAGTTATGTCATTTTTGCTAGTGAGAAGGGAAATCTTGGTCTTAGTTGAAGACCGTGGTTCTAGTTTGATTACTCCGAGATCATTTTGAAAGGTGGTTCAGGACACGGACATGTGTAGGCTTTTCAGTGTCTGTCTTTGTCTTTGAAATTTTGTACTTGAAACACCAGAATATCAGGAAATTCAGATTTCAGTTTGCAGTTTGCTATCCAGTTGAGTCACATTCAGGTAACAGTTGCAGTTGTAACTCTGCTGTTTCTGGGTCATTATTCTCTAAATAATGGAAGTGCATGTGGCATGAACCCACAGGGGGTTCCTGGGGCGGCCACAGCATCTTCCACCTAACCATTGCCCTGACTCACAACGCTAATTTTGCCTCTGAAATGGAGATAGGTTGATGATTGGACTTAATGATCTTAGAGGTCTTTTCCAACCTTAATGATTCTGTGATTCTGTTACTTTTGGTGGGCTTATTGTGGTAGCCGTCTGGAATGCAGTGGCTGGAACAATAGTTTGAAATATGGTATTTGATAAGCAGCCTCCCTAGTGACCCTCTTTTCTAACTCTCACACACTGTGCTAGATTTTAATGAAGAACCCCTCCCTATCCTCACTCCTGAGGAAATGGCTGCTCAAAGGAGACAAAAGCTGCAGGAAAGGAAGATGCACATTGCTGCATTAGCATCTGCCATCCTCTCTGAGCCAGACAACAATGTAAGTAGTATTTACTTGATATGCATGTATGTGTGCCTATGCTGTGCCATAAATCAATGAATAAAGATCCGAAGTGACCAAACAGTAGCAAAAGCAGAAAAATACATGGGTAGAGGGAGGAAAAAGGTCAGTGTTGTGTCACTTCTCAGGGGTGGCAAACAGTGGAACATCTTTGGTTGGTACAAAGAATTTGAATCAGGTGAAGATCCAGGTGACTGAGTTTGCTCTGTTCAGGAGTAGTTTGTCCCTCTGAATACCTGTGGGTTTAGGATTAATACTATCTGTATTTGCTGTCTAAATTACCTTGTTCCTTAAGCGTGACGCTTATTTAAGCTCTGATTTGAGGCTTATATCTGATACTTCTCAAATGTTTCAGGATATGTTAGTAATATTCTAGCATTCTGTGCAAGTTTGATAGTTTGAGTATTCCCAAGATAAAATTTTCTTGGGATATCTAGCAGTTCTTGGCTTTTCATGTCATGCCAAGTAGAGTCTGAGTAACTGCTAAGTTAATGTCTTTTTCCTTCTAGTATTTAAAAATGAGACATATTTATTGTGGGAAACACTTGCTACAATGTATATTGTGCTTGTATGCTGGTTTGTGGGTGATATTCAGCTTATTTTTATCTGCTCTGGTGAGACCTCATCTAGAATACTGTGTCCAGTTCTGGAGCCCTCAATACAGAAAGGACACAGACCTGATGGAGTGGGTCCAGAGGAGGGCCACGAGAATGATCAGGGGGCTGGAACACCTCTCCTATGAGGACAGGCTGAGGGAGCTGGGATTGTTCAGCCTGGAGAAGAGAAGGCTTGGGGGGACCTAATAGTGACTTTCCAGTACCTAAAGGGAACTTACAAGAAGGCTGGAGAGGGTGGTAGAACACTGGAACAGGTTGCCCAGGCAAGTGGTTGAGGCCCCATCCCTGGAAGCATTCAAGGTGAGGCTTGCCAGGGCTCTGGGCAACCTGATCTAGTTGGGGATGTCCCTGCCCACTGCAGGAGGGTTGGACTAGATGACCTCCAGATGTCCCTTCCAACCCAAACCATTCTGTGATTCTATGATTATCTCTTTTCCTAATCAGATTAAAAAGTTGAAGGAGCTGCGTGCCATGCTGATGGAAAAGGATCCTAATGTGGCCGTGATCATTCGGAAGCTGGTCATGGTTTCTTTGATGGAGATATTCAAAGATATTGTGCCTTCTTACAAAATTCGGCCTCTGACTGAAGCAGAAAAGGCTACCAAGGTGAAATACTGGATTTCTCTATAGAGTATTGTCAGTAGTTCAGATTTTTTACAGTTATGCCAAATAATAATACTGATATGTTGAATATGAATTTATAGTTTTGAGCAAAAGGTGAGAAATAGACAAGTACTTGTGGAAATTTTAAAACCGTGAACCTTGAATTCTTGTATACTTCCTTTAGTAAGCAGGTGACATGCTGGTGGTAACAGAAGGAAAAAGGTAGTATTTGAAAGTAGTATACCAAACCTTTGTGACTTTCATCATAAACCTTTAATACGATGGTGGTCTCTGTCAGACTGAAGGGAACTAGAAATAAAGCAAATTATGCAGGATTGTCACTTAACTGGCAGAGATTTCTTTGAAATGTGTTCAGTAATTTGCTGAACAAATGCAGAGTAACTTGTTTTCTGGAGCTTGTTTTTAACCAGTTCTTTAGAAGGTTTCTTCGATATAGTAGTGCAGTTTAGATTCATGGCTTTAAAATAATATCTATGAAAATTTCACTGCGGTCTCTATAAACAAAATAGGCCCCCTGAGCACAAGATCATGTATAAATACTTTATTTTTAATACAGTTCTAGGAATGTCTGTCTAGAACAAAAATCTACTTAGATATCTGATACTTGGTTTAAAACTTCTTTTTTTTTCACCATTGACTCATTTCAAGATTTAGATCTCCAAATAAAATTTCATTTGTATTATATTTACAGGTTAAAAAAGAAACTCAGAAACTGAGAGAATTTGAAGAAGGCCTTGTGAGCCAGTATAAATTTTACTTGGAAAATCTGGAACAAACAATTAAAGGTATTGTCAACACTTCTCATTGTTTGTGGTAAATACAGTATTGTTTGTAGCATCACAGTTTACCTCCTCTGATTGAATGTTTACTGCTCTCTGAAATAGTACTTGCATGAAGTACGCAGAAGAAGGCCTGCAGTAACTAATAATGTAAATATTTTGAAGTTCCCCTATATTGTGAACAGTAATCACTAAAAATAATGTTTTGTACAGATTGGAAACAAAGGAAGTTGAAGAAGAGCAATGTCATCTCATTAAAGGCGTATAAAGGTCTAGCAGAGATAGCAGTGAGGTGTCTGTGTGAGCTGCTTGTGGCCCTACCCCACTTCAACTTCCACAACAACATTATTGTTCTCATTGTTCCACTCATGAATGATGCATCAAAAATGGTAAGTGATTTTCTCTTTAGGGAAAGAGGTTTTATTTTGTGTGAAAAATAATCTATTTCTGAGCTTTATTCCACAGTATCCAGATCTTGTGGCCATATCTTTTTGCTGTTTTACAGTCTGTGTCCACTTTCTCATTAGTAAATACAATCAGTATTGTCAGTTAGCTGTTGTTGTGGATTTGGCTTTACAGAAGAGTTTGTTTGAATGCATTTTTCAGATTTCTGAACTGTGCTGTGAGGCAGTTAAGAAGCTCTTTAAACAAGACAAGTTGGGCTCTGCTTCACTTGGTGTAGTTAAGGTTATTTCTGGCCTTGTGAGGGGCAGAAATTACGATGTCAGACCTGAGGTAAGAGTCTTTCTGTTGTCCTACAAAATTTTCTTCTGTCAATGGTTTATAAGAAAACTGAAAGTTCAAGTTAGTGCAGCCACTAGCTGTAGACAAGCAGAATTTCCTCTTTTCTGTCAGAACACAGGCAGCTTAGGAGTGAGCTGAGCTGGAGGGTCAAAGAGATATGGGGCAAGGGAAGGAGACTAGGAGGAGGAGATCAGATCCTGATAGAGATGTGGGTTAAGTCAGGCAGGGAGACTTGAAGTGAGAGAGTCAAATGAAGGAATGTGACTGGAAATGGACAGTGCTGGGTAAGGAACTGGGAGCAGAGATGAGAAAAACAGATATTAAGGAACAGGAGGAAAGTAAACAGAAGAACCTTTGACCAGTAAATGCTACTTACCGGAATGAAATTCAGAAATTCTTACTGTCATTTCCTTTGTTGTGGATCACCTTTCATTGTATTTATTTTATTTTACGATAGGTGTTAAAAGTATTTCTTCACTTAAGAATTAAGGAAGTAGAATTACAAAAAGATTCTGAAGACATTGCACCAAAGAAAAAGTTCATGACTTACAAGGAGAAAAGAAAAAATCTTTCAAGAATGCAAAGAAAGGTATGATGTCTGCTTTTACATGCTCTACATCAGAGACTTTATGTAGCAATTTGTTCTAGCAATGATTGCACTTCTGCTGCCATTGTTAGCTCTCAAAATCAGCGATTAGTGTTTGTGTCATACTTGAACATTTATGAGGTTCTACAGGGAATTTAATTATCAATATTTTTCTCCTTTTGGTGACCTTTGATTAATTGTTTCTGATAGGAAGGAATAGATTCTGGTTATCCTGTAGCATCACAGGATGACTTAAGCAACTTAGCAAGCATGGAATATTTGTTCTTTGGGTATCTTTGGAACTTGGATATCCATGCTGGCTGGAAATAATCTATTGTCTTAAAAGCAACTATATGTTTTCAGTGGAAGAAAGCAGAAGAGAAACTGGAACGAGAACTCTTGGAAGCAGAAGCATCAGAAAGTAAAGAAAAAAAACTGAAGCTGGTAAGTAAGTTAGATATTCTTTTCCTGTTTTTGCAAAGTAGCAGCTCCTGACCCTTCTGTAACCAAGTGTCTCCCTTCCACCCCAGCCTGCCAGCATTCCACAACTCTAGATAATGTTGGCAGCTTACAAACATTTTGTCTGTGCCAGAGGTCTAGGAAAGCCAACTTGGCCATTCCTATATTCTTCTGCTCTCTGCACAAAAAGATACTTGAAAATACATTTTTTTTATTGATAGTCAAATATAGATATATATATAGATATGTCCTTCAGGTGCCCTGTTCCATGTGACACTATGTAATGGCTGTTACCAGCCTCTCAGAGTGGCCTCTAGGCAAAGGAGTGTGGCTAGCATGGACTGAAGAGAAGAGAGGCTGTTAACTAGGACAGTGTGAGGGGGCAGAGTAGGGGGCAGGAGAGCAGGACTTCGGCTCTTCAGCACAAGAAGAAGAGATGTGGCAGCGCCCAGACTGATTTAGAAGGCCTGAGGGCAGGCTTGGACAGAGAGAAGAATTTTTAATCGAGTTTCAGTGAAGTAGAAATGCCTAGTTTCCATGCTGAAGTATTTTATTTTGTTTTCTTTCCTTCAGCACACAGAGACCTTGAATATTGTATTTGTGACTTACTTTAGAATCTTGAAGAAAGCTCAGAAGTCTCCGCTTTTGCCAGCTGTGCTAGAAGGTCTTGCAAAGTAAGAACTGAGTCCACTTTTCTTTTGTACGTGTTAGAAAAGACATAAGCGCTCAAGGGATTTTTGACTTTGTAAGGGATTTAGAAGCTGTGAGAGGAGACAGTCCCTGTCAAATTTGGTGAAAGTTTTTTATTTCTCTGCTGAAGTTTTCACCTACTTCTAAAAACATTTCAATGGGATGTGCAATTTCCCGTGATAAATTGATGTGATACAAGCTCATCAGGGTGTGATGTGATTCCATTATTTTGTCTGATTACTTTCTGAAGAACACAAGCGTGTCTGTAGTGCTATAGGGAAGCTGTGATTAGCAGTTGGGGCTGAATCATCCATCTATGTGAAGATACTAATATGTTCAGCATTGGATTTGCTCTGCTTTTGAGGTGTGGATTTTGGTATTTCAAAATACTTTTCAGTTGACTTTGCACATGTCTATAGCTTAAAAATAAAAATCTCTTTGATTCAAGGTTTGCTCATCTCATAAATGTGGAATTTTTTGATGACCTGTTGATTGTCCTTCATTCTCTTACTGCATCTGGGGTAAGTTGAGCTTACTTTCATTACAGTTTTCTTAAAATTATGTTCTTAATTATGTACTTAATCATTTTTGTATTCTTAGGATTTAAGCTATCGTGAGAGTCTTCATTGCATTCTTAGTGCTTTTCATATACTCTCTGGTCAAGGTAAGAGATCTTTAAAAACAATCTTTTGTTTAATATTGTCTGATAAACTAATGAAGTAAACATTGATTTGGGATTATGTTAATAGGTGATGTTCTTAACATTGATCCAATGAAGTTCTACACACATCTTTACAGGACACTGTTCAGTCTACATGCAGGTAACTCCAGATTCTTATTTTCAGTGTTTACTTAGATAATGTTTAGTCTGCTTGTTTGATATAATAGTGTTACAAACTGCGGTTAAGATATTGGAATTCTGAAAAAGATTACTGTCTCTTTTAATCTACTTTTTTTTTTTTCAAGTTGCACATTGCACTCCTGCAATACAAACACTAACAGTACTATTGCAGTACATGGTAACAAGTTCCAATCATGTAATTTCATTAGGGAATGTCAACTATGTGATCTTGGATAAGGATTTATCCTGTCCTCAGTTTAAGTTTTTTGACTTATAATTGTTTATTTCAGTAGCAATCTAAAATTTATCTATTTTTTCTCTAATTCTTTGTCTCATAGAGAAAGATATCTATTTTTTTCTAATACAATTTAAAAAACAATTTCAATTTAAATTCTGTATTCTAAAATCTTCTGGTGCATGTTTCTGATTTTTATGATTCTGGCATTCTAATTTTCTAATAATTCTGAGAAGGTGAATAGTTTATGAAATCTCATATCTATAAATTTAGAAATTATCATAATTTTAATTAACTTCATAAATGTGTATTCAGTAAGGAGGAAAGATTGAGAAAAAATTCTACAATTCTGGATGGGTGAAAGAACTCAATCTTTGCACCATACAACAATTTATAAAAGATGATAAAATGAGCATTAAAACATTAACTGCTTCTAACGTTTCAACATTTGTGATGGATACACGTTTTCTGTTCAAAGCTGATCTATTTTTACCAAGAAGGGATGGTTGCTTGTGTCCATATTGCATTAGTGCTGTGTTTGAACTTCTTAGCTTTGTCAGGTTCAAGTGAATAGCAGAGTATTTACCTATATGTTCCTCAGAATGGTTATTTACACTTCGTATGAAATTCTGCTTTTGAGGTCGTACCAATGATGATATAGGAATTGTGCTCCAGTGCCTAGATGCCATGTTTGCCAAGAGGAGGAAGCAGGTTTTCATACAACGAGCTCTTGCTTTCCTAAAGCGACTTTCCACACTTGCTCTTCATGTACTTCCAAACTCCAGTGTTGGGATCTTGGCAACAAACAGGATCTTAATGCAAGTAAGTGTTACTTGTTGGAATTTTTAGCTTACCGGTTAAGGGTATTGAATTTTTTGACAAATTGATTTTATGCAAAATATTTTGAATTGTCTGAAGCAAGAATGATGAAAACACAGTATCCTTAAATGCTGCTGAGACTGAATAACATGGAATGGATCCTGAACTTAATTAACTTAACCGTGTTACAATTGGATGTGTTTCATGTTGCAGACATTCCCGAAGATGGACCTCTTACTAGACAATGAGTCTCAAGGCAGTGGTGTTTATCTCCCAGAACTAGATGAACCAGAGCATTGCAATGCTCAGAACACAGCTCTGTGGGAGCTGCATTTACTGCAGGTTAGTGGGTAGCTGAATGATTTGGGAAGTCAGCAGTAAGTAGCTGCTAAATGTTCATATGCTTTACAGAAAAAGGGAATAGAAGGTCTTATCAATCAAATCGGGCCACATGAGCTGACTTCATACAAAGAGGAAGAGCAGCACAGTGGTGTAGGGAAGGAATGAGCTCAGTATTATCACACTGATAATACCACACTGGATCTTACTTGCAGGTTGCCTATTAAGACTCCTTTGGAAGCTTTTTCAATCTGTTAAGTTCCATTGCAGTCCAGCCCTTCTCCAAGGAGCAGCTGACACCATCTGTCATTCCAGCCAGGGTTTAGAGTTCAGGGTTTGGGGTTTCCTCCTGCCTTCTGGGAGTAGGAGTTAGATGAACTATGGAGAGTTATGCCATGCTGTAAGCGTACTAGTGGATAAATGTATGACTGGGTGTTCTCCATTCACTTAACCACAGAAACTGACTCATTTTGAAGTGCTCAGTTTCTCTACCTAAAACAAAAGCAGAATTTTCCATCTTATTGAAATGGAAATAAATACAAGAATCCACAGATAAATACATTATCCCTTATCCCTCAGTCAACTGCTGCCTTTCTTCCTTTCTTTCAGAGACACTATCATCCAACAGTACAGAAATTGGCAGCTCACCTTATTGTTGGAGCTCCAACTGAAGGCTCAGGAGCTCTTTCGCTTGATTTAACCCAAAGGTGAGTTCCCAAAGAGTTCTGTTTTTAAAAACAGTGTCCTGAAAAGAATAGTGCCTATACTTTGTTATAGGAATCCCTAAAAATAATTATCCATAAAATTAAAAGATTCTGTTCTTCAAACTCACTTTCTTTGTTCTTCTGCCAGTACAGAACATTGGCTGCTTTTTTCTTTCTTTTTTTTCTTTTTTATCTTTTTTCTTTTGAGGCTTGTTGCCAGGCTGTGACAAGGCTAAAAATCTCAGTTCTTCCCACAGGAGTAAAAATAACTTAATTTCCTCAGTGGCAGTCCTGATCTGAATATGGATCAGGATCACTGAACCATGGCTGTCCAGTGTAAAAACTGGAAACCAAGTTGCAATGTAAGGTCCATAGTACGTTAAAACATAAGAACAGCCATCCTGGTTCAAACTAAGGATTTAATTCAGCATCCTATCTTTGGCAATGGCTGAAAGCAGGTGCTTCAGGAAGAGTAACATCAGGGCAAGCATGTAAGGCACATGCTTTCTGCAGTGTCTTAGCCTCCTACTAGTTTCAGCCTAGTGGATTTCCCGAACCCGATACCATTTTCTGTTTAATATGGAATTCTTAATGGAATTCTTTACAAAACCATTCCATGTCCCTTGAACTAAAGCACACTTGCAAACACAGCATTGTTTGGTAAGGATTCCGTGAGTCCACAGCTTGTTACATTAAGACCTACCTTCTTTTGTTTTGAACCTAGTGCCAGTATGCATTGTTTAAGGGTCCCTGGTTCTTGCTCTGGCTGGTGAAATGAACAATCTGCTTTAATACATTCTTTCTGTGCCTCATATAACTTGGTAGACCTGTATCATATTGTCCTTTATGTCTGCCATCCCTTCTGGCTGAAGGGATCTGGCCCAGACAGGAGCCATTCCATACTTTTTATCAACTTTGTTGCCTGTTCCTGAATGTTTACCAATTCTGCTATTTCAAGGTAAGGAAATTGAAGACTCAGATGCAATATCTGAGATGTGGTTGATCTGTGGATTTATACACTGATGTAACTATTTTCTGTTCTGTTCTCTGTTTCAACTCCAAACAGCATTAATGTCACAATCCCATGAAGTATCTGTCATAACAAGGTCTTTTTCCCTAAGTGTTAGAAGTCGTCTCAGAGCCTATTGCTTTTATGTTTTTTTCTTCCAAGCTAAATTCCGTTTACCATTTTACTGACCATCTCATGCAGTCTGTCTGCAGTTTGTCACAGGCAGCTCATTCTTACTACTGAAAATACCTTGGTACTCTCCAGCTCATCTTTGAGTGCGTTGAGAAGCACAGGTCTTGGCACAGACTTCATGGAAATCTATTGTTTCTTCATGATGTTGGAAAAACTGATCATATATTCCTGTTCTCTGTTTCCTGTCTTTTAACCCGTTCTTTTCCCATGTGATGGTCTTCCATGTTCTCCCACGGCTGCTTTAGTTTTCATAAAACTCTCTGGTAAGAATTGTTGGAAATTCTAGCAGATTGTATCAGCTAGATAACCTTTATCCACATTCTTTTTTATTTTTCAAGTGTGTATAGGGCAAGGTGTGGTTAAGATCTGACAAGCCAAGAGAACCATTTTCTTGACTCCCATTTCTTTTTCTGCCCCCCCCCAATGAATATTTAGACATGTTTTGCATGTTTACTTGCCTTGTTTCCTGGCTGTTGGCTTCTGATCTCTTCCAGGTGATGCTCACTACAATGACGTGTTCTCCTGAAGCATGGTGGAGGGTGTCAGTGGCCTGTGTGTGGGAAAAGCTGCTCATGATCTGGCAATACATTATTTGAAAATGTATCTAATGCTATTTGTATTTCACTGTGGTTTTTGCTATAGGCCTGCTACAGAACTTTTTGAGGCATACAGTATGAAAGACATGACCTTCAATCCTCCTGTTGCAGCAGAAACACCCAGAAGAAAGGTACCATCTCTTCTCTCTGTGCCCTTGCTTAACTACTTGGTACAGCAATATAATCTGTGTCTGCTGGCTCACTGTGCTGTGCCCAGACACTAGCACACTTAGCTTGGCTTTCTGTTTTCTCTACTTTCTCTGTCAAGTATTTTTTAACTGCCATAAGATAGCACTGACTATAGGAAGAAAAGCTGTATGAATAGTTCCACCTCCACCTCAGTTAAAGGAGCAAGATGAGTGTGGTAAATGTTACTTTGCACTTTGCAGTAGTTCAGTGCAGATTTCTTGTCCCTTTTCTGTAATGATGATCTAGTGTTTGTTCAAAAAGCAGTAATAAAAAGCCAGCTTTCTTTTCCCCAGTGTGGATAGTTGGCAGGACAGCTGGATTTCCAGAGCCATTGATTCAGTATGTAGAAGGATACTGATCTTCATTAGTCTCACTTTATAGCTTTAAAGTGTGAATTTGTATGAAGAGAAATGTGGTGAACACACTGGATGTGTTCTAGATGCCAAACTCCATTAAATATTACGCGAGTGGTGTGTCCTTTAAAAAGTGATAATCATTTTTCTTTCTTCCTAATGAAAACATTATAATCTATTAACTTTATTAGTGCCTCCAATTTGTAATTCAGTCATGTCAGTTAAAGTTTTGAAAGCACAAGGGTTTTTTCCATTTTAGAGTGGCAACTTGTAAAAATTTGTACTTACTTATTTTGTCTTTTTACAATGACGACTTCTTGACATGTCTGTCCTGCTAGGGTGTTAGATAAGCAGCTCTGACAGAACAAGACTGGGAACAGCATATAGGAGAGATGCTTATGTAGTGCTTGAATAAGGAAATGCACAAACTCTTTAAGGTAGCNAGACCCCAAGTGATTTTCAGACTGTGCCTGTAGCTGAAATAAAGGAAGAGGAAGATAACAGAGAGAACAGACTGTCCACAGGTGGTTGTAACAGACATTACTGGGAAAATTACAGTGGCTGTTTGGCTCATTTAACAAATTTTGGCAGTATCTATGTTTTAACCCTATCTGTCCTATTTTTGTGTGTGCCATGCTGCAATTGTCTTTCAGCACCCCCCTCTGTTGACAGAAGCTCTAAACTGCAGTTTTTTCCATGTGTACCACTAAAGAGAGAATCTTACTTATCCTTGAATGCACGAAGTACTTAACTATGTGAACGTTAAGACTTCTCTAAGAGAGAGGTACATCATGTGCATGAGCTTCCTCATCTGAGCACTAGGAAAAAGCAGAGGGCTCTAGACCCAGCTGCAGGCAGAAGGGATCACTTGAGGCAGGGTCGGGGCATTTCTTTCTGACTCACAACCCTTACTGTTAGCATTTTTGCCTTCACTGGCCTTTTGATCAGAGATGCTTGGTTTATTTTTATAAGTTTTGTGGAACAGGAAGCAGTGTGTGAGTGCCATCGTAGCTGGAAGCTGTGCCTATGTGTAATAGGTATTCTTCTAAAGCAACATTGCTTTGTTGCTAACCAAGTGAAACTTAATGGCAAGATGCACATGAGCTGCCAGGTGCATAGGGTCTAGTCTAGATGACCGGGGCATGGGAGAGAAACATGACTGCTAATTTCAGCTGTGTATGGAAAACATATACTTGCCTTGTTTAGTAATGCAAATAATATTTTGTTGTTTTCAGGATACATTCTCACAAATGGATTCATTCATAGATGAGGAGCTAAACAAACAGCTTCAACAACACATCAGTGAGACTGTTGTTCAAAAACCCTTGGATTTTGCTAAACACTTAAAGGAATCATCGTTTTAGTAGATGTATTTATGAATCATGGTCAGTTGGCTTCTTAAATATGGATAAAGATTGACTGAAAGAAATGTCCACTCATTAAAAGGAAAGTAGGCTTTTGTTTGAAACAAGTAGCAATGCACCAAAAATGTATCAGCATTTTTTCACACAGCTAACTACAATGTCTCACCACTTCACCACCAAGACCATTTTCTCAGGGCTTGGGAACCACAATGAACAGTGACATCAGTAACAGAAAAGGTTAAAACCCAGGCCATTTAAAAATTGTTTGCAACCCTGCATTATAATAATTTTGTTTATATATTTTCTTATTTTTGTAACAGAATATAGACATATGTTTCTGAGAAATCACTGGGTTAATAAATTAATAAATATTTTGGAAAATTTAACGTAATACTGACTTCTTTGATGTTTAAGATACCTAGAGATTTGGGATATGTATTGCTTTTTTTTCCTGTTTTTCTGCTGACTTCTCCTAACCATTTATCTTACCTTGAAATGATTTTGCATTTGGAAATGACTGAACTCCACTTCTGTTAGCATGACTGAATGCTCTACTACAATGTCTTCAATAAACCATCACTGTCAAGAATACTGGATAAATTCAAGGTAAGAATTAAACTTTTTTTCTTTGTTTAGCTTGGAAGTATTTTTATTTATTATTGCTTGGTTGTTTTAGAATCCATTTTCAGCTGCATGTTGGCTTTGCAAACAGTAAGTAAAATATATGATGTAACTTAAAAACTGAGTATTGGCTTTACATGAATTCCAGTATGTAGGGGAGTGTGGTGGCTGTTCCTGGCCACTAACACTGTAAGTGCTTAGTCAGTGATGTGATAATGTTACATATTGTAGGTTCTGCAAAAGTTTTGTTCAAGTCACTTAACCACCTACAAAATAATTACAAAATATTTCTTTTTCTCTAGTGTATTTATTCTTGTCTGCTTTATTGTTCTTAGATAGTTTTAGAAGTAATTTATTCTTACTTTAATACATTTTTAATATTAGCCAGACTACATGACCAAAGTTCATGTAGTTAAACATAAATTCACAAACATATCTGGAATAGGCATTTATCTGTGAATTGGATTAGAAAATACATATTTTATTATGTAGCTTATGAAATTACCTACATAATACTGATGGTAATACAAAACCTGCTTCTTTCTGTTTAGGTTGCCATCCCTATGGCTTTTGAGTAGTTCTTTTTAGTTCTTAGTTTGCAAATATTGATATGATTTAAATTTTAAAAAGTTCCAAGGGGCTGTTTACCAGTATTTTGTCAGTTCAGGAAGGCAAAAGCAAAGAGTCATCTTCTTAAACCATTTATTTTTTTCACAACATATACAAGTACAAGTTTATTCTTCAAGTCAGCAGAGAGAAAATAGTCCAGGTGGAAAAGTCACTTTTAAAATTGTTCATTTTACATAGTTTCCAAACAATATAAAGACTGGCACATAGTGATGTTGCATTGTCAGAATACTATGACATGCTTTAAGAGGCAGAGGAAGACAACTGTGCAACTAAGTCATTCTGAAATATCCTATATATGTATTGGAGCAAATCTCTTTAATGCTATTTAGTTTTGTGTTTAATTTGCTAACTCAGTATTAAAGTTACAAAATATTTATCACAGACAGAAAAAAAACCCACCACCATTGTTACGTTTAGTGGGCTACCCTAAAAGTAAACTGAATTTTACCAAATGTTAATTGAAGCATTCGGAGAGCTAGAGCAGAACAGACAGTTTGGATTCAGAAGCTGCAGACTCAACCTTTCACTGAAATGTGAAGCTACCAGCAAGTTCTTTTTTAGAGACAAACTATGAATGTAAGAGAATGTGTTCTTCAAATATTTAGATATTTCCATGTTAAAGTTTTTAATTCTTGTAAACACGTGATTTCTAGGAGACAGCACTCTAAAGATGGCAGTCAAGACAGTTCATCTAGTAATATTTATAGCAATAAAAATAATGTGAGTAGGTTTTAAAAATTAAAACGGACATAATATTTTTTATTCTTCTAACTCCTAAACTTGGATTCAGTAAGATAGGAACATGAAACCCTTCAGGAAGTACCTCCTGCCATGTCCCAGTTCCTGCAAACTGAGCAGTACTGCAGCAGGGCCAGAATCTGTGGCTGCCCACCTTTTGTTCCATACAGTCACACCACTGCAAGCAGCACATGGTAAATAAGGAAAAGATAAGACATTCGTACAAATGTAACAGTGGTCTTAAAATAGTATAGAATAAAATACAGAAGTATTTTTGCTAATAGGCAACAGTGTGAGATTTCCACCTGTAAACTGTTCAGCATGAGGCCTGCGACCACTCTAGAGACTGCCTGTTTCTGGAAAGTGTTGATTATTTACATTCCTTGCTTTCAGACTTTCTCCTGTAACCTGCTTCCTGTAAATAGTTTATAATGTTTAAAAAAACATGTAGTTTCCTAATTGATGTCCATGACCAGCCAAAAGCAAAGGAAGAGACCATGTTATTTTGTCAGTCTTGTCCTAAGAATGTATGAACAGGTATTCCTGCAGAAATAAAATCTGTGGCTAAGCAGAATAAACTTTCCTATGGAAGTAATAACTCAGCACATGAAAGCTTTTTAACTGGGCTTTCACAAAAGTTAACCAGCCCTCCCTCTGCAAGTTGTGGTGTATTTTCATTATTTGGATACTTGGAACCAACACAGGTTGGAAGGGGAAGGATACTGTGTTCCTTTCCAGCTTCCCAACTTCACCCCAAAATGTACCACATTTTGCCAACAAAAGTTTACTTAAATGTTTAACAATACCTAAACTTGAAACTAAGTTATTGAAAATTACTGGGATAGTATAATTAACTCTGCATAAAGTTGCCTATAGAGCTGGAGGGTTTTAGTGGTGAAATACTTAGCTGTTCTCTTTCACTGTGATAAACATCAGCAAAAAACAGCTTTAGACTTTGATGAGGAAGATACTTATATTAGTTCAGGTTGGATGTTAGGAGAAATGTTGCCACTAGAAGAGTGGTTAAGCATTGGAACAGGCTGCCCAGGTAGGTGACTGTCACCATCCCTGGAGGTGTTCAAAACCAGGTATAGCCATGGCAGTTTACGACATGGTTTAGTGGGCATTATGGCGGTGGTTCATGGTTGGACTAGTTGATCTTAGAAGGCTTTTCTAACCTTGTGATATGCCACAGGGAAATCTGATTTTTTGGGGCGGGGGCTGTCTGTGGTTACTTTTCCTAAGAGCTGGAAATGACCTCAAGAGGGCACTTTCTTGCTTTGGTAATGACTACTTTGTAGGAGTGTTCTGTAGTGCCCAGTAAGAGTTCAGAGCTTCTGCTGACAGAACGCATGTTCTGTCTGCTTGTTCATATGCCAATTAATGACTTTCTATTATTTTCTAATTATTAGGAGTGGGGTATTGATATGGAGTAACTGAGTGCTTGAATCTCTCTCTGTATTAATTGATATTTCTTGATTCAGTCACACTAGGTGACTGAAATGCTTCATTAGGGAGACAAAATGTGTACAGAGCAATTTTATTCACCACAGGTACACTTGTGGAAAATCAAAGGGGTGACTGATTTCAGCAATTCCTTCATTTGTGCCCCTGTAAGCTGGTATGGATTGTTTTAACTAACCAAGCATGATAACTCCCATGGAGAAATTAAAAATAAAAAAAAAAAAGGAGAGACACAATCACAACAAACTTAAATATCAAAAGATTAATTCAGCAAACGGAAAACTTTACAACAGTGTTTCCATGTAAACAAAAATGTCAGGAGTTATAGTCTGAGTTCTTTATACTATCTGAGTTTAACAGACAAGTAAAAAGACATTTCTTGACTATATGGAAAAATGCATTTTGAATTCAAAATTTTGAAATGTTAATTACACTTATCAATGCATTGGTTTTGAGTTTGGTCAGTTTTCAGTATTAAACATCTTTTACTGAAAAGAAACAACCAGATAGGTTCAAACATTATTTTTTCCTCTAAATCCAGAGAGAGGTAAAAATTCTGCTTTTTCTAAAACATAGTATATGACAAATATTTTATACAACGGCATGTACTTTAGAACATGGTAATAAATATTCTTTCCTTAAACATAAGCCTAGAAAAACAGAATTTATAAGAAAAAAATGTTGTTCCTTGTCCACATATCACTACTAGTTAGGTGTATTTAGCTATTGTACATTATTTTGTTAAAGTAGAGAAACTATAAATAATTTGAGCATTTTGTGTATATTCACCAAAGTTAAACAGGTATGCAAAGGAAGTTACAGTATATTTAAAACTCTCTACAGTCACTTAACACAGTGTTTAACAGAAATCTTCAGGTAAAAGTGCATTATTTTAATATAATACACATAAAAGAACACTGCTTCTCTGTCTTCAATTTCCCTAGAAGCAGTTAGCTAATGTTATCTTTTTGTTTAAAAAGGGGAGGGTGACAACACGTTTGTTTACAACATACAGTCCAAGAAAACTTCTTCATCCGCCTAGTGAGAATCTGCAGATGTGAAGATATGGGAAGAGGAGAATCTTCCAATAGCTGACAGGCATCTTTCCAATCTATACAACATCCCATTTAAGATTCCCAGATTCTGAATGTTAATCCAGCAGCACTGCCTGGATTAAGCATCTGTCAGTCCGCAGCAGGTTCCTTCAAAGGCACTGCAGAAGAATTCAGTGATGTAAATTTCAGTTTTCAGAAAATAAAAGAACAAATGCAGAAGAAGAGGGAATGTGGCTGGGATATTTCCATAATTTGCTTTGCTTTTCTTGAATTCAGATTGTTTTGATATTTTAAGGGAGCACCCTCGAGCCTGAGCAAGGGATTTTTTTTTTAGGTGAGACACAGCATGCGTAGAGCTGGACCCACCCTTTAGTCCTAAGGTTCATCTGCCAGGGCCTAGCAAGCTTGGATGCTGGCAACCAAGTCCTTAGGATGTAGGTTTTATTAGAGTGTCCTTCTCTTAGATGGAAGGCCTCACAGGAGCTCCATCTGCCTGGGTTTGGAATCAGAGTTGTCCTTCTCCAAGGATGACTGCCAGAAGGCTAATGAGCTCATCCTACCCATACAAGGATTATAGGAACATGGGTATCACTCCCCACACTTTACCATGGGCAATGAGTTTAATGCTGTTGGCACAGTTATC
This sequence comes from Bucco capensis, assembly GCA_013396975.1. NCBI lineage: Eukaryota > Metazoa > Chordata > Aves > Piciformes > Bucconidae > Bucco > Bucco capensis. The sequence goes on along the minus strand of VWZO01015897.1, from coordinate 97,083 downwards.
GCACCAGGGGCCACAGAAGACCCCAAGTGATTTTCAGACTGTGCCTGAAGGGGTTTATAGTAGCCTAGATATAAAGTATCAAATTTGTCCCTTCATGTTTGAAATATTTTGCAAATGAAAATATTATTTGAATTCTGTTAATTTAATGATTTAGCAGTTGTATGACAGTGCATGTCAAATAATGCTTTGATTAGGTGTATGTGTAAAGAAAAATGTAATCTTAAATTTGCCATGTTAGATGGGATTATCAACACTGAAAAATATTCTTCTTCCTTTACAATGAGCTGTAAGTTCTCAGCTGGTATCTCAGTGCTGTAGTAGTACTATGCAAATATCTCGTTAGTGTATGTAGGGGTCAAGTTACATCTACCATCTTCATGCAAACAGGACACTGCATTTGTTCTTTTAAGTCAAGCAAGATGGGAGAAATTGGAAGAGACACAGAAAGGAGAGTAAAATGCTTAAATATTTTTTGCAAAATTTCCACAGTGAAAAATTATCACTATAAACTTGTTTTAGCTAAAAAGGGGATTGATGATTTTATTATATGCATGTAATAAAAAAATGACAAAAGCTCTACTGGATACTTCTCTTTACTTTGGCCCAGAGCAACAATTAGCTGATCAAAATGCACGCTATAAAATCAACCAGGATGCAACATTTTGGTATTGTTTTTTTAAATGGGCAGAGAAAGTGGGTGAAACTCTAGTCTTCACACCATTGTGATTCACTGTAGCAAATGCTGCAGTAAGTAGCTGGAGACCTTACTGATCTCATTGTGCCTATGCACACCATGTACAAGGCTTTTATGGATGTTTCTCTCAGTTCCTTGTACTGCACTGTGGTTTAACCAACTACCACTTAGAAAAAGAACCTCTGTATTAAATGGTGTATTAAATGTATTAAATGATTGCTCAGGGTTAGAATCAATAGCTCATACCTGAATAGATAGTACTGTAGACAATGGTGGTTGTTATTCCATAAGGTCACTAAAAGTCAGACTGCATGGAGACCTTTCATCCTTGTTTTGTGGACTGTCTGGCAAGACCTGCAGAGGTGGAGATATGAATCCCCGATACTGCTTACTTGCCTTGGTTAACTTCTTGAGTTCACTGGTAAAGGAAATGCCTTTCCTTTTGTCATCTCGTGCTGCCTGTAAGAAAAAAGAAAAACATAGAAATGGTTTAACAGGCTTTTTGGTAGCTGTGAAATATGGAATTAATATGAAAACACCTAGCAGTTGTAAACAGGCCTCCCTTTTGAAATGCACTGCTGCTGTGCCTTCACAGCCAAACCCACTCTTCTGCTTGTTCTGAATAAATTAATTGAAAATTATGCATTGTCAAAGGTATGTTTAGCAAATTTGGTATAAACTTGTATAAAATGTCTGTGTTTATAACACAGTTACTTTTAAGCAACAGCTACTGTGGATTGGTGGCATCTGCTGAAAAGGAGAACACAGCTCCTTCTCCCAGAAGCACGTAACTTCATTCCTGCTATTTTCCAAAGCCTGAGATAAAGCAATAGAACAACTTCTTCACTGGGCAGGAATAAAGGGGACTTTATTCTAGCAGTATTTAAGTTCTGCCCATTTGAGCAGGCCTGCTTTACTATGGTGGGAAGCATGCCATGGACAGCCAGAAGATTTTGAAAAACAAAGCTGGTAGCAAAATACAAAGGTTGTCATGGGATTTGCAGGCTGGGAGGGAATTGTGTTGCTGGATGTAACTGATGAGGTTTTTCAAAGTAAAAAAGGGAGGGGTGGAGAATAGAAGAATCTGCTTTTTGCTGTTGTCCCTTCTTGCCCCCCACCCTCATGCCAGTTGTGTCTTCTCCCACTGAAAGTAGGTTTCCATTTAGCTAACTATACACCATCTATAAAAACCTGCTGCAAAGTATTTAACCTTTTACCTGAACCTGTTCTTTGAGTTTAAGGATGAATTTTCCTGCTCCCTTCCACTTGCTTTGGGCCTGAAACACACACTCTTGATCAGAGAGAATCCTCTGAGATGGTTTAGAAGTTGAGGACTTCTTGTTTGCTGGCTCTTTTGTCACCTCTTCCAAGAGCACATAATCACTTGGGTTTGGATTGCTCAAAATGCTGTAGGAGTATTTGGCTTTGCAAAGAGTCTGTTTAAAAACAGAAGAAAAAAAAAAGATAAAAAAAGAAGGCATTCTCTTAGATTCAGGTTACTAAACCAGTTGCTCAGCTAGTGCTGAGAAGAAATCCCACCTTATCTTGTGTGAAACCTACCTCCCCTCTACATGTTACAGACCTCCTAAATGGAACTGTGCTGCTTACCTGCTGTATGACATCCTGAGCTGTGCTGAAGCGGGGAGCTTTGATGACGGTGCGTGGTTGCTCTGGGGAGACATCATGTACCTGAATAAAGAAACTGTCATCCTCAGAGCTGATGGCTGCATCTTCCTTTGCTTCTTGAAAGATGTTTCTCTCATTTAAATTCTATAGAAAAAGGAGAGCCAAATTCATTTACTTCAGAGAGGTAGTTAATAGCTGGTGGTCACAGAAGGTTTTTATCACATGAAAATTGGAAGACTGTGCCGCATGTAATACTCCATTTCATTAAAGTCTTCTAAGAGTTTTGACAAGCCACTACTGCTAATAATAAAAAACCATGTTTCTAAAATAAGCATCTGAAATACCTTTCACAGTAGTCAAGGAATAGAGACATATGCATAGTACAACATAACACAAAAATGATCACCTAAATCCTTTTATTTCCTTACATATGCAAAATCATGTTTTGTCATGTAATGGTAGCATTAAAATGGGAGAAGGTGGAGAGTGTCCTTTACTTGTTCCTGCGCTAAAGCCAAAAGAATTGAAACAAGAGCAAGAACCCAGAGTGAACCGTTTCTTGGGGAGCAAGAGGAAGGCTGTTTCTCTGTCTTGTCTCAGGCTCTATGACTACTGCATAATTAAAAAAAAAATAATAAAAATTTCTACCTAGTAATTTTTGCTCCAGATACTAGAAATAGAAGGGAAAAAAAAGACTAAGAATTGGAGTCTGGAGTTCTGTTATCTATGATTCTTTGGTATTAACTATTTTCTTTCTTTATATTACTTTTCTATCACATCAAAATGTAGATTTGCATTAAATTATAACTATCGGTCGAAACAGTAAGCTAGTGGCACTGAACTGTTGACTAAGCACCACATAGCTTATACTAGGCTGAGTGAAGCCAAGTTAGTGTCACACAGGTGTATAAAGTCTAGTTGTACTCAGGATTTTTGTTTGGCTTCATGCAGTGTACACAACGTTGACATTATTCACCAACTAGTGAAACAAATACTGCACCCTTTTGTTTCCTGGTCCTAACAGCTATTTTTAGCTACTTCTGTAAATAACAATTTATCTAAAACAGACTTACTTCCTCTCGAGTTTTAAAGATAATCCTTCCAACATATCCTTCTTCTGGGAACCAACTGTTCAAAAGCTGCACTAGCCCTTCTTCAGGACCAATCACTCTCTGGAATGGTGATTTTCTGCATTCACTCTTTTCTTTAGAGATAAAACTTTTCTCTTCCATCAGAAAATAGTCCGCAGCACATGACTCAGTACCTTTTGTAGTAGCCAAGATCTAAGACAGACCACAATAAACACACAGCAATTAGAATGCTAAATATAAACACTGCATAATTAGTAGTTATAAAAGAGAATTAATAATGAAGCTTTAAGAATCAATAACTATTCTGATGGTGAAGACAAGATTTCTGATGTGCTATTTATTATTCAGATATTTTACTCCAGGGTAATGTACTATTCTCTATAGCCCAGCCAAGCAGTTCAGCTATTCCAGACAAGGCACTACTATTTAAGCTTATTTCTGTCCTGCTTGGCTGCCCAGACAATTTATTCATAATCCCAGGACAGTACAGTCTTTTCCCACTGCTAGAAAAAACAATCCCTGTTAACTGATTTTTCTACTCATGAACTTAGCCCTCTAACTTTTACTCTGTATTCCTATGGTGCTTAAATTCAAAGAATTGCACAGAAATGTTTGCCCTTGTTTCTAAGGACAGCCCACTGCCTCCATTGGTCAGAGAGACTGTTTTTCTCATCTGCATATGCCCAAATATTAAAACATTAATAGCAAATATGTTCTAAGATAATGAACTCATTCTCTGAAGCCAAGATTGATATTCTGTATTTGCAGTGTAATTATTTCCACAGTAGTATGTTTCTAAAGCACCTCCTTGCTGTGATGATGCTGCTGCATGTGAAAAATGCAGGGAGATGAATGTCCAGAATGATGTTAGTGTGGACTCTTGCAATTAGAGTCTGCAATTCAGCAGGCAACTTACCTGATAGAGTAGCTGTGCAGCTGTGGTCCCTCCACTTATATTAAAAACAGTGAAAGGCTCTGGGCCTGGAATTCCATGAATTGTCACTTTATAAGTCACAGCAGCTTTCCTTTCCCCGATGCTAAACAACTGTTCAGACAATATTCATCAGGTTACTGAATGTTTTTACACAGGTATGTTATTTTTAAGTTGCTTCAAAGAAACTACCCACAAGTTGTAAGGACCTTGGCAGAGCAAAGCTATCCAGGTAATACATGGCTCTTATGCTATAAATAAAGGCATTAAAAAAACCCAACAGCCAACCCCCCCAAAAGACCCTATGCCACCCTGCCTTTAAGCTGAAGAGAAAGAAAAAGCAAGTTTTCCAGTGAGAGTACATAAGCTACCACTTGCCAAGGGGTGGACCTCCATTGCTCATTATCCATTCTAGCTGAGCTCAGACTATTTGGATTCAGCATACAAATAACTGGATGAAAATCTAAAGCTTTGGTTTACCCTCCAAACCACTTATGTTCGTTTCTTCTCTAGCAATTCACCAAGATACATTTAGCATGTATTCCCAGGAGGATAACATCTGCAACACATCTGCTGAACACACAGTAGCTCCGGAGGTTTTATCTAACACTCTAGGAATTGCAAAATGATAATATACGTGCATCAAGTTACTAAAACACAAGTAACTCAGGGAACATAACGTTAATGGCTATTTGAAAAAATCCACAAAACACATCCATATATGCATATATATTTTTATGTATATTCTAAACACATCTGCGTGTGTATGTATCCATATTTGTACATATAAACATATAGAAGTGCACGCACATACATAATTATATATGTATTTATGGAAATACAGACTCCATCTTTTCCTGTAACAAGAGTTCAATTTTACTCTCAATTATCTCAAAGTTGCTGATAATTTGCATCTTTTCTTATCCCAAATGCATTGCTTATGACTCATGCATAAAGGAATCCATGAGACAGCTCTGAACCTTACTGCTCAACAACACTCCTCCAACACAGGAGTTCTTGTGCTAGACCAGAAGCCACACTCTGAAAAGATGTATCCTCCCACAGTTTCAGCCAGGTGGGATAACTTACTTCCACTGAAGCCCAAAAGAATTAGGCTTTGAGGTACTTGTGAAAAAAGTGTGTGCTTAGAGGCTAACATCTTTGAACAGTCTAGTTCTAGAAGGCTACAGACCATAGTAGTCATTAAAATAAGAATACATGGCATTAAAAAAAAATTTAATTAAATTACCATAGATGTAGGCAGAGTGTTTCCAGAGGGACTTTCTTCCATTCTCCGACTGTTTATGAACAAACTAGAAATTTCTAAGGGTTCATTGTGCAGATTATGGAGCTGAACGTGTCTATAACCTAAAGAGAAAAAAAACCTTCTGTAAGTACTTTGCCACATCCTAGGACAAAAGTCTCATAAATGGAAAACTCAAATTTGCTGTATTTAGAGCTACTATTTGGCACACCTCTAAGAGCAGATCCACCTTATGGAGTATGATCACATGGCATGTGTAGGACAGCCAGGGGATCAGGCCCAGCCAAAATGGGTTCATGAAAAAAGCAGGTCCTGCTTGACTAACCTGATCTCCTCCTATAAGAAGGTGACCTGCCTAGTGCATGAAGGAAATGCTGTGGATATTGTCTACCTAAACTTCAGTAAAGCCTTTGGCACCACCTCCCACAGCATTCTGCAGAAGTCCTGGCCTGGGTGGCTGAGCCCAAGGAGTTGTGGCAAAAAGAGTTAAATCCAGTTGTCACCTGTGTTCCCCAGGGCTCAGTTTTGGCACCAGTTCTGATTAATAGCTTTATTGATGATCTGGATGAGGGGATTGAGTGCACCCTCAGTAAGCCTGCAGATGACATCGTTGGGCAGGGGTATTGATATAATTGAGGGCAGGGAGGCTCTGCAAAGGGGTCTATCTAGACAGGCTGGATAGATGGGCCAAGGCCAATGGGATGAGGTTCAACAAGGTAAATACCAGGTCCTGCACTTTGGTCACAACAACCCCATGCAACCCTACAGGCTAGAGGCACAGTGGCTGGAAAGCTGGCCAGCAGAAAAGGACCTAGGGGTGCTGGTCAACTGCATGAGCAGTGTGCCCAGGCGGCCAAGAAGGCCAACAGCATCCTAGTTTGTATCAGAAATAGTGTGGCCAGCAGAACTAGGGAAGTGATCATCACCCTGTACTTGGCTCTGGTGAGGCTGAACCTTGAATAACATGCAGGCCCCTCACTACAAGAAAGACACTGAGTTGCTGGAGAGCATCCAGAGAAGGGCAACGAAGGTGGTGAAGGGTCTAGAGCACAAGTCTTATGAGGAGCAGCTAAAGGAACTGGGATTGTTTAGTCTGGAGAAGGCTTAGGGGAGACCTTAAGGCTCTTTACAACAACCTGAAAGGAGGTTGTACTGAGGTGGGCATTGGTCTCTTCTTCCAGGTAACAAGCAACATTATGAGAGGAAATGGCCTCAAGTTGCACCAGGGGAAGTTCAGGTTGAATATTAGGAAAAAAGTCTCTTCACTGAAAGAGTGGTTAAGTGGAATAGACTGCCCAGGAGATATCAACATCTCTGGAACAACTGCATACAAGATGCCCCAGTCTCTGCAACACCAGAGGATCTGACTTCTTACAAGTCACTGGGGCAGCCTCCAGCTCCTAGGGAGGCTATCAGATCAACATCATACTGCCAGTTCAAAGTATGTTGTCTGATATTTGCTCCCTGTGTCCTCTAGAAAAATGCAACCAGCTGATTAAAAATATCCCTCTGGCAGGATTCAGTCCAGGAATCCGCTGGACCATTTTGGCATAGGGTGTCACCACAAACTACACTGTACCTCTTTTTAGAGCTTTAAGGGAAATGATTCTCTGCGCTGTTACAGCTGAGCTGTTATTTTCAACAACTGCAAGCCGAAGAAAGACCAAATCTTCGAAGTGAACCCGAAAAAGGAACTGTTCATTCCACATGGGGTTGAGAGTGTTGCGATGAATGGGCTTTGTCCGGAAATGGCAGCTGTCCAGAGGCATCCCCAGCACATCAATCTCAATGCACGGACTGCCCGTGCTATTGCTAGGGCAGACATTCTGTCCAGACACAATCTGAAGCCAAGGAGTACACAGAGAAACCAATTACTGAAGTAGTTCTTTTACTGTCAGAATTCTAAGCTAAATATTGTTCAGCACATTCCTAAGCACAGTTTGTTAACATACTGCTCTAATTACAATTCTCCCCTACTTTTGTAATTGCCAGGGCAGTAATTTCAGAAGCAGAGCTGCTTCAGCCGCCCGCATGCCGTTGCTACAGTATCTTTCCTCTGAAAAAATATACTATACATCATGAGTGTAACCATTCCAGGCATCCGAAAGTTAATCCAGAAAGAATGTACCAGTAATGTAGTCAAAAAGGATCAAATTTTCTTCTCCAGTACTCTGGCATGATGGCACTAGCCTCTGGCTTGCTTTGGCATACACAACACAAGGATTAGGTTTGCAATTAACACAGGTAGCTGGGAGACTTTTGTTTCTTAGGAACCTCATTTTCTGAAACACTTCCTGGATGGGACTAGCTCCTTAGAATCCACTGATGACATATAACTTCTGAAATATTAAATTTTTTTTTGTAAGATTCAATACAGGTTTTCTTAATGGCTTTTTGCGTAGCTTCTCAAGTGTTCACAAGAGTATAAAATACCCAGGCACATGTATAATTTTACGAAGTTGTGTAGGCCCAGGGAAAATGCTTTCAGGACTGGGTTTTGACAAATATTATGAAGGAAACAGTGAAAGTAACTAAGGATACAAATCAGCCAATAAAATAAAGACAATTATTTGCTCCTTCCTCCTCCTCCAATTTCTGTTAGTTATGCTGACCTTCAGAAGTACAAGCAACAATTAAAAGTTCAATATTTTCATAAAGAAGTATGACTGTAATGCTGGTTAAAGACTGCAGTTAAAAACATTGTCTTCTGTTTGGCTGTATGAAATTCCCTTTTAATGTACTTACTGTTAAGGAATATATAGCTGGCTCCTTATTATCAAGATCTCTTTCTAATGGACAGAACTGCTGGTACATCGCACAACTCTTATCCCACAGAACAGGAGGTTTCAAAACGTATCCACAGCCACCATTAGCCTCAAACATTGCTGCGTTAAGCTGCAGAGGAAGATCTGTGAAAGTAAGGCAGTCAGAACTGATGAAGAGCAATGACACAATGGAAAATGGGTAAGAGGGAAGACAAAGACATTTTTAATTTTATTTTTTTTGAGTTGTGTACTATCAATTTATTCTTGGTTTTCAGATAGCTCTGATTTTTTTATCCAATACCTAATTATACAAAACTATAAGAACAATTCTTTCTTTTCTATCTCTTTCCATTGTCTTTATCCAACTGTAGGGCTTGCCTACACCTATTCTCTGAGATGTTTCTAGGTATCTGCCCTGAAGTGTAGCATGAAAAAGCACTTAGTATGTAGCATTGGATATGACCTAATGGATCTCCCCATGAAAAAAGTGATGGAAGACAAGATAGGATAGAAAATGGCCCCAAAACATTTTGATCAACATTAAACCAGCATCCACAGCAACACTTCCCAGTAAAAAATAGTTCAGTACCTTTTTATACTTAAAATTATCAGAAAGGGTAACAGCTACTGAACTGAGGAAAAAACCCAACCTTCAGCAATATTAAAATAAAATAAAATGGAAAATATAAATAAAATGGAGGCTCTTGCTGTCCAGGTACTTCTGTGCATTGGCATAAAGTTCATGAACTCTGGGGTCATCTACTCTCAAGGACCAGATTGTCATGGTATAAACCTGCTTGTTCTGGGGCTCTGAGACAGATACATCTCTTTGTGACAGCAGGTAAACGCAAACGTTAAACACAAATCCACAGTTTAAGGACTTATTTCACATTCAAAATACATTACAAAGTGTGTTTGTGTTCCCATACCGTCTGTTTGGTAGTTAAGAGCCACAAGCTGCACCCCATGGAGCCAGAAGATCAGTGGATGGGGATTTGAGGAGTCGATGCGCGTGGCAGCAGGGTAGGTCCTCAGAAGCTGACAGGTAGTGTGCTGGATCAGCTTCTGAGAGTATCGCCTGCACAGCCGCTTGGCAGCATTCTCGTTCAGGGAAGAGATGTGATAGCACTTGGGCGTCCTTATGATAGCGCTGAGAGAAGCTGGAGAGTTGTAAGGAGAGCAAGGATCTTCCCAGGTCTGCCGCATCACATCAAAAGGTCCTGGAAAATAAAACAGTATCCTGAAGTTACAACTGCAGATCCACAGACTCTAAAAATTCAATGTTTTCTAGTGAAGTATGTGTGCATACACTGGTTATCCTAGAAAAAGGTGATCCTGGAAAATAATACTACCCAGGGTGTCACATTCCTTCTTGCACAGTAAGAACAATCCATGAGAAGAAATATAATGTTTAAGTATTGAAATGATACTGTGATTAGATGTGCTAACAATCTAATCACATACTTAATTGGCATTTGCCTGAAAAAAACCAAAGGAATACAATTTCCTTCTTCTCATTTATACAGAGGCGAGATTGAAACCCATTTGCTAAATCTCCAAACAGACAGTCTACAGAGGCCATGAAAGTTAAGAGGACAAAGCCAGCAAAATACTTATATCCTTCAGAATTTGACACTAGATGTCTTCATTTTTAGGACGTTGGCCTCTCGAACAGAATCCAACCTGTCTGCTGCAGCTGTGCCCTTGGCTGAAAGAAATGCAATGTTCCTTGAGCCAGAAAATGAGCACAAGAAAGGGTACAACTGTAATTTTCTCTTTATGGCATTCACCTGAAAGGCAGGAGAGCTGGTCTCATCACAGCCTCAGAACCTTTTCTGTACATTCTCTGTATTTTTTTACATCTGTTCATATGCAGAAGTGCAAATTTCCAAGTTCAATCACCTGCAGAGTCCAAACACCTCCAAGGTGGAACACAGGTGTTTGCACAATTATGTGCTTGGACTTGGGTGAAGTTTAGACAACTAAGTCCTACTTCAGACACTAGAAGTCCTTTACTGAATCCTGTCCTACAATTCTGCCTTCCATTTGTACTTCAAAAATACTCATTCATACCTTTTAAAATACAAAATTTAATATACATCATTAAAAATGCATGTTAGTTTTGATTCATTTATGAATTAGTCTTCATATTTCTAACCAAGTAATCCTATTTTAACATTTCACACTCAACATTTCACCTAAAATAGTGTTACTGTAATAGCTGCTGCACTAACAAAAAACCATCCCAGAATTCAACATCTTACACATTGCAAAGTATTATTTGATCTTTAACAACTAGGTCTGGTGTGTGTGTTGGATTACAGAGTCATTCCATTTGACTGGTGAAAGAAGATGCTAACTTTACCTTTTCCAGATGCTTTGGCAAGCGTAGCTGACTCCCCAGGGCTCAGCCTGCCAGGATTGTTGCCAAAAATGGACTTCCTGCTTTTTCTTTCTTTTCCTCTGCTAGAGCCAGATGGGTTTAGAGTTGACAAGCCTGTTCCCACAAACATAAAATAAAGGAGCCAAAAAACATGACCAAGAGGGCATGACATTTTCCATCATATTTAACATTATTTTTGAAGGCATGAATACTCATGTTGCATAGTGCATAGGGCAAGAAGTGTATTTTTCTCTATAGTTTTTAACATCTTTATATACATACATACCTTTTTAATGTATAAACTATGTATGTTTATATATATATATCATGTATATAAAAACTTATATGACTAATACAATATACAGTTCTTTTTCTGTGATAGAACATTTCTCCATTTTGATTTTTGGCTTGAGGAAGCTAGTGGCTCTGTCTCAAATTACTAATAGTCCTAATTAAACAAATCTGCAGTAATAGCTCTAATGTATTCATCCTTAGAATAATTAACAAAAAAAATCCTAGGACAGAATACCTACATAATTAAATAAATGCAAGAATATAATTAGAAGATATAACACAAAGGAGAAAGCCCAAATGCTGTTTAATAAACAGTTCAACCTCAAGATGTTTTCAAGAGTTTTATTCTTCTGTTTAGAATTTGTATTTCAATATGGTAGGTGTGCAAAAGTCACTAAGTATTTAATGGCTAGTATGTACTAGAAGTGGAGCTGGTAAGCTCTAGTATAGCTATTCTTCAAACATAGGCATTCTAGCAAGATAATCATTGAAGTCATGACCTAAATCCCAGTGAAGTAAACAGATTTAATCCCCCTTAAGGTCAGTTTCTTTCTCTTCACTTGGACAGAGCAAATGGCAGACCAAAACTAAAGTAAAAAAACATGACAGTTACTCTGACAACTGCAGCAGTTAGGTGTGGGTTGCTCTCAGAAACCCAAGATGTACTTGCATTGTAAAATATAATAAAGTACACTGTGACTCACAAGATGACCATCATGCACTCACATCAATTCACACCTGCCTAAAGACAGTTCTGGATTTAATACTAGTATTTCAACTAAAAATGTAAAATCACAAGGAGGATACATCAGACTTTCTTCTACTTAAGTCTCTCCATGGCTGTAAATTTTCAGCTCTCAATCCTGACAGTGTATCTACAAATTCTTAGTAAAATTATGCTGATAGTTTCAGTGGAACTGCTTGTGTTAGTAAAATTTAGGATGTACATAAATGTTTTCAGTGTTGGAGATGTACTGTTTCTTTGGGCCAAAGCATACACATAAAGCACAGAAGATGGTAGAAGGTGAGATCAAAGAAAATGAACCGACTAGAAGAATGAGGATTTATGCACTGTGTGCATCCAGCACTATTTAATCCCAGTTTTCAATGGATTAAATGGATTTTGCAAGCAAGATCAAGGTTTCAAAATCCTGTTGTGGAGACAATCACTGAGGAAACAGACTAACCTCATAAATCACCAGAGTGTGCAATGCAAAACACCAGGGTTTACTGAACCCAGTGTGATGGCCACAGGGTAAGCTGTTGCTGGGAGTTTTCTTTCATTCTTGCCCATGGCCATGGCTTTGCATGTGACATGCCTCCTCCCAGAGGCAAGTTCCATTTTTTACTCCAATTTAAACTTGACTCCAAAGTACAACATCAACTATTCATAGAATCATAAATTCATAAAATAATAGAGGTTGGCAAGGATCTGGAACTCATCTGGTCCAATTCTCTGGTCAAAACAGGACCTGCTTAGATCCCATCATACTGCACACAGATACTACCATACAACCATAATGACAGAGTAAATGTTTTGTATTTCCCTACAATCCCTGTGCTATATCCTTCGAGTTACAAAATTTAGTGGTCATCTCTCACATTAGATATGAATACACCACTTCACTACTTGCAGATTTTTTAATCTAGAGAATGGCAAACTTCCCTGTCCTTCTTATTCTAGCCATGCTAATGTAACAGATTACACTAATTATCATAGAATCATAGAATGGTTAGGGTGGGAAGGGACCTCTGGAGGTCATCTAGTCCAACCCCCCTGCAGTGGGCAGGAACATCCCCAACTAGATCAGGTTGCCCAGAGCCCCGGCAAGTCTCACCTGGAATGCCTCCAGGGATGGGGCCTCAACCACCTCCCTGGGCAACCTATTCCAGTGTTCCACCACCCTTGTGGTGAGAAACTTCTTTCTAATGTCCAGTTGAAAATCGTCTGTGATCAGATCAACCTTGTGCATAATACATTTGTATGAAAATAAACTCCCTTATCACCTTATCACCATGTGTTTCAGACCAGTTAGTCTGTGGGTTTGCAGACTTTGAAAAACAATTTACAGTACTTTTGTATGTAGGGTGTCCTTTTTTATGTTCACCTTAATTTCCTGGGAATTGATACCACAGGGGCAGATAGTCTATACAGTGAAGATGGTGACTGAATTTCATGCTGGTTACCTCAGATGACTCACGCCCTACTCTCTGCACTTCGTTGTGCAGATCCTGTTTTTAAGTACTCAAATTCCTCTACTTATTGTGTAAGGATCCTCAGCACCAAGGCAACAAACCATGTCCCAGTGGGTGAAGTATGCTTCACTGCCCTCATCTTGGATAAACCAGAAGAACAGATCTTCACCCTCTTAGATAATGGTATGATGATATCCAACAGACTGAAAGTGAAGTTAAGCAAGGACTGTAAGAGTCAAAACCCACTGAAAGAGCAAGGGCTGTGTTGAGTTCCTTGTTACCGGAGGTTTTATAAACAAGAAATGTTATTTTCTCCCCATGATAAATTCTGTTTTGACCTGGGAGCACTTAGGGAAGTCTGTGTTACTCAGTACACTAGGATAAATGAGCATAATGGTCCTTGTCCTTCTTTATAATCACAAATCAGTGATTAACATTCAGGGACATAGGCAACTGTAAACACAGAACAGAATTATATGAAGACAGGAGAAATAAAATATTTACACCATTCATCAGCCATGAATTCTGCTCTCTTTATTTCCTAAAGTCTTCTGTTTTCTGAATTGGTTAGGAACTCAGTCAATAGAGCTACATAGTGATAGATCTACCAGCCTTGTTCTCATTATTAACAGACAATATTGGGGTATGGCAGTGAGTGCACCATGTCTGTGCTCTCCAGCTGAGCAAAGGAATCTAATGAGTAGCATAGTGGCCATGCAAGTCTACGTATCTTGCAGAGAAGGCAGTATTTGTCTCAAAGGAGACAAAGTTTGTTGGAAAACTAATTTCTACAGCTTTATGTGTTCCATTTGTGAAGGAGCTGATTTTCTTAATTGTTCTATCCATGTCCTCTTTAAAGCAAGAGGAGAAAATCCAGTAATGATAGTAGGTACAACACAGACATATTTTAAAGTTTTCTTAGAACATCAGAATTTCTTTGTGTGTCAAAATGCTTGGAACCACTTAAACTATCTCTGTTTAATCTTGAATATCATTCTTTAAAAGAAAATATTTTATTTGAAAGATACATCATTGCAGAGTTTATCAAAAAGTATCAGTTTTGAATTTTTAGAAGTTATTTTTACAAGCGACACCTAGAATTCTTGAAGTTATAGAAAGTTATAAAAGAATGTGTTTCCATTTTTCAGCATGTTTATCCTGCCTATTTGACACTATTTTATGTTTGGTTAGCTTCTCTAATCTGATTATAGTTCTATGTGCATAAGATCATGATTTGGCAGAATTCCTAACTTTTCCACAGAGAACCATTCCATTAAAAAGCAGATCTTTTTATTCAAAAAATTAAACACATCAATAAACAATAAATTCTCCATTTGAAAATGCTTATGTACACAGCATGAACCAAAACATACTCAGCCTCATGATTTAGTACTGAAGAAGGAACTATCTGTGATCTCCTCTTCAGTTACTCCATCTCCTTTTCCTCTGCAATTATTCTTCCTATTGTACAAAAGAAGACCCTCCCATTTCCTTAATCCTTTCCATAAAGAGTGTGAATGTGCAATCACCTGTCCTCACTCACCCCATAAAAAGGCTGCTTACTCCCTCAAATGACTCCTCTCCTATCCACTTAGGAAACAGTATAGGCAAAGGTGAAACACTAAACTGAGGTCACTTAAAGAAATGTGACAAGCTCTTCCTGCAAGGTTTTAAGAATATTTTCCTCCCTAATTCACTATGTCCTTAAATGGAAACTCAAGAGCTCTTAAGATAAAGCTTTCTGTTGTCTGTCATTTGGCAGTGAAGCAGTTGTCTAAGTTGTGAAGACTGGCAAATTTCACTTTTGTAAACATTTTAATATGACAAACAACACGTCTTCATATAATTTATGAATACTATTTCTCAGCCAGGAGCTATTATTATGTAGACTACCAAATCATCAAGAAAAAAGTTTGTCTACTTGAATTTGAAAATGCTTGTACTAACCCATTCGAAACATAAACATAATGTCTCCAAGGATTAGAAAGCTTTAAGCAATGAAACAGGGCAGTATACTTACCCGGGAACTTCACAGCTTGACAGTAAATGACAAGATCTGATAGCTCTGGGGCTATCTGTCTGCTTTCCTTCTTATTTTGTGGAAGATAGAATTCTTCACCCAGCTCCATGTCGTAAACCTAAGCAACAATTCCAAAACAATATAATAATAAAACTAATGAATATGAAAGTACTCTTGTGTATCTTATGTCCTTAAATTCCTTTATCTCATTCTTCCTATAAGGTTTGTTGTCTTCACCTAGCACACCTCTGTGTGCAGGTTTATGCATCAATATCTGTTATTGATACTATGTATCAATAGTGTGCAGTCAGCCCTACAAACATTTAGACAAAAGAATCGTATGCAGGAGAAACTACAATTTACTGAACAGTAATGCACTGGTTCATTTGTCAGATGATTTAATCAAAGGTAATGTGGCTATCTGATATAGTGCAGTATTTTAAAGTTATTTAGATACAGAAAGATGCTGAAAATTCAGATGAAATCTTCAGTTCCAAAAATGCTAATGGAAATTAGATATCTAAGTAAACTTCTGGATCTAACTTCAATCAAGTCTTCCACTGAAAGCAATGACAGCTAAAATTTTCAGCCAAATAGCCTATATATACAATAACCTCTGAAGACTTTTCTTGAACATATGTTGAGCATTTGTGAAATTTATTCTGTTTTCTCTGGTGTATTTCCATGCTTTCTACTATTTATCTTCATTAAAGCACATTTGTCATCTGATGTCTCAGTTACCCAAACTGCTCAAATCCTTTTGAAACTATATATCAAAGTGTGGCTAAGAAAATGAGAAAAAGCAGAACTACCTTTCCTTTATTGTTGTAAGCAGCACAATCAGCCTTCTTTATTCGTTTGGGAGTCTCTTCATTATACTCAAACTGCAGTTTATCACTTGATAATTTATTCTCAGGTCGATCTTCAAGAATGTTATCTAAAAATTAATGGGATTTTAATAAACATAAAGCCAAACAATTTCACCTGGAAATTTAATTTGAATTAATAAAGTTTCTGGACAATGCTGTGAATCCTATCTGAATAACCAGATGCCAAAATAATGCATTTACTAGTCAAAGCATTCTCTTTTAGAAGTAACTTTCTACTTCAAAAATGTAATGCTTGCCTTTTGTTAATATGTTGCACTTGTTTTAAAGCCCATCCTTTTGTGTTCAGAAGTTGCTTAAAACAAAATTGTCTAATGAATTAAGCTTGCCATCTGAAGACAACTGATACTCCTGAACAACAAAGAATTGCTTAAGTACAAACACAAGTAATCACATCAAACACGTACACTTTGTACAGCAAGTTTTGGCTTTCTTCTCCTTACATTCACCATGAACAAGTATTTTTTACATATCTACACCTACTAACTGGGTCTTTCTGGACCAAAATATTGTAACTGTCACAAAAGGAATGGTTTTATTTCATTCCTGATGCTTTGACCATACTCCTTTTATGCATAACCAGTGTCATACATGCAGCCTTCTAACAGTTCCTGAGCAGTTAACAATACCATATAAAAATATCTGATTGTATTTTGAATAAGAAGTAGGAACCATATATCCACACTGTCACATTTAACAGGCTAGAGATGCAGTGCTGATTTCATGCAGTTAAAATGCTCAACCAAATGGCTTTTACCTTCCTGGCTGTTAGGAGCAGGACAAGCATTAAGGACATCAGCTACAGGGAAACAGAGTCAGAGAGGGAATAAGAGTAAAGGAAATTAAGATTTACAGCCAAAGAAATGAAAATTAAGTGTCAGTTGTAAAACTATTAGCCTTACGCAAACCCAGAGTATCAGTAAAGAAAATGAAACTGAAAATCTTTTAGAAAATTTACAGACCATTATTTAGATTAGTTCTGCAAAAATATTAATGTAATTAAAGATCCCCCAAAATAATCATTGTAATAAAGAAATAAACCATGCCGCAGATTCCTTCATATATTGTAAGGTGTGAATGTTTCTTGCTAGCTTCAGATTTCTCAAGCCTTCTCTTAACTGGAACATTGCCCAAACACCACTTACTGCAGTCAGCTTGCAATATTTTCCTGGCAAGTCTCTTAACAAAGATCTAAGTTTTTCACAGCAATTTACATCTACACCATCTCCATCTTATTCCACACAAGTATTCTCAAGTAGCCAGCTAGGTCAATTTTCTAGCAAAATGCAACTGAAGGCAGCACTGGCACCAAACTCATGGATTTTCGTATTAGCATAAAAAATATGGCTACGCCACAAGCAGAGATCAGGTCCTAAACGACATTCATTAATTTTGTGTCTGTTTTTAAAATCATTAAACACCGAAGCAAGTAATGTAAATACGAGACCAACAGGAAAGAAGTCCTGTGCTTCAGGGCATGCTTGAGCCTTATATCTTGTCTGAACATGGTACCTAGAACTCAAACAGGTACCCATTAACCTAAAGGTTCAATCTGTGAAACAGTTATAGAATCATAGAACAACCCGAGTTGAAAGGGACCCACAAGGATCATCAAGTCCAACTCCCATTAGGCACAAGACAAAACCGCAAGATCACATGAGGTGACCAAGGGCATTGTCCAAGTGTCTCTTAAACTCCACAAGATTTAGAGCCATAACCACCTCCCTGGGGAGCCTATTCCAATGCTCCGAGTGAATAACTTTTTTCTAACATCCAGTTTGAATTTTGCCCAGGACAGCTTCATACCATTCCCCTGTGTCCTGTCAATGCCCACTAAAGAGAAGAGCTTAGCCCCCACTCCTCCCTCTCTGGTGAGGAGGTTATAAACTGCTNTATATAAGTAAGACTAACAGGCCTGTAATTACCAGGGTCGTTCCTGTTACTCTTCTTGAAAATAGGAACTACATTAGCACACTTCCAGTCTGTTGGGACCTCTCCAGATTCCCAAGAGCGTTGAAAAATCATCAAGAGAGGGCCTGCTAAGACATCAGCCATCTCTTTAAGGACTCTTGGGAGGATTCCATCAGGCCCCATAGACTTATAAGGGTCTAATTGGAGGAGCAAATCACACACCAGTATGGGGACAGCTATAACACTGACAGATTCTATGCTTCCGGTTTCTGCCTCATGACACTGGGTATTGCATATCCCATCTGCCTCGTTAAAGACAGAAACAAAGAAAGTATTGAATATGTCTGCTTTGTCAGTCTCACTATTTGTAAGGCCATGTTATGGGGTACACGAAACAGGAAGTTTTTTTGTGTCCACTTTGCCTCCTCCTTCTTCCCCCAAACCTGTTTGTTTTGTTTTCCAAACTGCTTTGCCTAGCTGCCCCGGCCTCCAGCTAGTTGATGCTGGTAGCCATGGCAACAAATGGGTGGGTGTGGGGCGGGCTAAAGCAGCAGCCGAGCCACGCTCTGCCCAGGGAGCCGTGGCCCAGCACTGAGCAGCCGCGGTGTGGGGAGCCCAGGGCAGTACGCCATGCCACATCCAGGAAGATCACGTTCAGGCACAGAGCAAGGAAGTGACTTTCATGTGCAAATCAGCTGAACAAAAGCTGTGCCCGGCATGGGTAGCCCTGGGATACTTCCGCTCCCTATATAAGGAGACAGCGATGTCACACTCAATCTCTTTCTGCCTCACTCTCTCTGCCTCTGCACCTCACCAGAGACAACACGCAGGAGGAGAGGAAGGACTGCCATCTTGGTCCTCTGCCATCTTGACCACGCGGTGCTTTGCCTTCCAATCTAGACCAGGAACCTCTCCTCTTCAGTCATCCATGTCCCTGGCTCCATCCACCAGCTCAACTCAGCTCACCTTTCTTCTCACCCCAACCAGACTATATTTCTTGCAGGTTTTATCGGAGGTTGGGGGGGAGAAACCTCGTGGCACAGTGAGGGCGGAGGGACCAGGAAAGTTTTCCCTACCTGTTTCAGTATTTGCACTTTTATATATATACTTATTTGTTAAAGTTATTCTTTATCACTTTGCCTCGGGTGTGCATGTATGTTCATTCTATATTTATTCCTTTATCCTGGGAGGGGGAGGCTCTTTTATCTGGGTCTTCCTAAAAATTGCCTTGTCAAACTAAGACAGGCCACCATCCTTCTTTAGTAATGGACCAATATCATTCCTGATTTCCTCTTACTATTAAGACGTTTAAAAAAGTTCTTTTTGCTATCACCCACAGTACTAGCCAGCTTTAACTCTAATCGGGCCTTGGCTGCACGGATTTTTCTCTACAACGTCGAACAATTTCTCTGTAGACCTCCCATGTTACCAGATGCTGCTTCTACTGGTCATAAACATACTACCAGCTGGAGAATTCCTGCTTTTTCAGACTTGTGCAAGGCTGTCACTGCACTGCCTTTACTTTTCTGGTTGGCTTCTCTCTAGCTTCCTTAATCCCGCTATATACTTCTCAAGATCTGGATGCAAGAATCGGACACAGATCAAGTTGTGCCACACTAAGGTTTTATACAGAAGCAAAAAGATGTTTTCAATAGTGTTCCCAATGTTTCCCATCTTTTCACTGTCACTACACACCAAGCTGAGGTTTTCAGAGAACTTTTTATGATTCCACGATCTCCCAAATTGATACTGCTGTTGTCGAGCTTAGACTCATATAAGCAATGTTTAGGTTTTTTTCCCCTAAAGGTATTTACCTTGTGTTTATCTACACTGAAGCATGCCTGTAACTTTTGTCCCCTTAGTCAGTTTTGTGACACGTTTATGGAGTTTAACAATGGTGCAGCATTTAAGTACCCAAAGAACTTAGTATCACTTACACTGTCACTGCTCTCATTGGGTAAATGCACTGTGATCTACTTTGATATATTATCTGAAAATTACCAATTAAAAATAGTAAGTAACCCATTGCGATGCATGTAGTTTGTTCAGCCCACGCATGGGGGTTTTGACAAACGTTTTTTGGCAAGACTTGAGAGGATTAAATGTTTCTGACTCCAGCTGTTTGCTCTACCAAAATCTACTAGCTCCACAGCATGAGAAGCAAAAAAAGGTGCCTGGCTTCAGCTCAGCTGCCTCAGTGTGGCACATTCTGTCCTTCATCTATAGTTGAATCAAACATGTCTGACTGAACTGGAGAGCTAAGGAAGTAATACAAGTTACTAACTGCAGTATTTTTTATCACCTCTGGCATACCAAACTTTATATCCAATCTACAAACTTCTCCTAAAGGTGGATTTATGCTAAACTGCCAGTTCCTGAAGGCTAGGATAGCTGAAGTGAAAACAGCACATGAACTTAATAGGCAAGTCAGTAAGGCATGCCTTTCCATTTATTCACTGAGCAGCTAAAGCTTTAATAAATCCATCTTTATTGAACAAGCCAGGGACTCGGTGGCTGCTCTACCTTTATGTATTAAATGAACAGCTGATCCTGAAAGTGTAACTAAAATAGGTACTGCAGGGGTCTCTGGAATTAGACAGTAACCAAGGAGGACTTTGGAGAATCTGCATCTTATGTCAATTTAATGGCAGTCATGCAAATGCAAGGACTGCTGTGAACCTTGACCTTTCAAGTGTCTAAACCCCATATGAAAGACAATGAAGGTGAATGTAGACCGAGTAGACCATGAACAGAATCATTTTTGCATAATATAAGTAATATAAAATATAATTTATAAAGACTACAGTTTAGCATGGACTGCACAGTTAAAACATCTAACCTTTGGAGTTAAAATCACATTCAAGTCCTTTACACAGTCAAATTATTCTCACAGTATTATAGACAAGTGCACCAAAGCGCCACTAAGGACATTCAGTGCATCTTTCTTTCACAAGGGAAGATCAACTAACCTGTGTCATTCCTGAACTAGAATATTTACATGTCTTATTGCTACCATTTTAACAATAGCACTGTAATAAAAAAAATACATATTGTTACCATCAGAGAGAGATTCATAGTCATAGTCATATTCATCCTCTTCATCTTCTTCGTCTTCATTGGTAGGTGTGGGGTTGTTAGCACCATTGCTAGCCTGTGCTTGCATATGTGCCAGCTGGTGAGCCTACAGTAACAAAACCATTTATTACATGGTTGGTAAGTATTTTTAAAAAGCAAGAGTTTCCATCACTGTTTGCATCTTATTTTATTTATATGAAAGCACTAAACATATAAAATGAGAAATAAGTAAGATTGTTAAGATTGAATTAAAATACCATTTTAAGGGTTTGAATATAAAGAAAACTTGTACTGACAAAAAACAACCAATAAGAAATGAAACCTAATTAATTATGGGAAAATGGCCATTCTGCACATTATTCAGAGCAAGATTGCCTTTTTTCAGTTTGAAGTATTCTGCTTTGCAAAGAGTTTAAAATTTTTTTAAAAGATGATGATAGTTTCATATACTCAAATTATCAGTGTGATTTACTTATTTTGATACAAGAATTCAATTCTAATTCAACTGTATTTATGTTTCGCGTAAAGGACTCAATCTAATTGCTGACTAACCATAGATGTTATTAAATTAAGGCTACCAGAGATGCAGCCCTAATTTTTAAAAAACAAGAAAATTCTCACGTAGGTATAAGCACTACTTAAATAGCAGAGCCCTGCTGAAAAGGAATAAAGAAAGAGAGTATTTGCCTGGATTGAATATGAAAAAAGAAACAAAGCAGTTTCTACCAAAAATTACTACATACTGTATAAATACACACATACTCTGTGCATATCACTATTTCTTAACAAATATGAATAGCAAATGCTACAGCCTCAGAGTGAAACTTCACTTATGTTTATCACATAGGGCATGTGGTACCAATCATAATATTACAAAGTACTGCAAAACTAAAGGACACTAAAATTTTGTTATGCTCTATCTATACAATACTGTATGTCTTTTCTACTTATGTGAAATTGTTGCAATCTAATGTGAGTTGTCCAAGCATGAATATGCATTAGATTACTCTGCTGTACATGTTGGAATGGCAAAACCTTCAAACAGAAATTAATTATTTGTAAGAAAATTTAGGTCTCACTGTTTGCTATTAAGGACGGACTTTACCTTTTGTTTCAATATATCCACTGGTGTTTGATGGGCTTTCAGCTTCTTGTTTTTAAGCAGGATTTTTCTTTTCAGTTGGCCAGGGGAAGGAAGCATGGGATCATCGGAAAAGTCACTCTCAAATAAAAACTTTGTTACCAGCTTATCTCCAAATACATTCTGAAATAAAGAGAATGTGATGTATTATGGAAAATCTCAAGGCATGTGCTTAGAATAAATTACTGTTATTTATGGCCTACCTTGAAAATTTCAGCCATCTTGCGTTGCTGAGGCAATGAACAGTGGTTTTCTATTGATATGATAATTGGCATGTCAGAGGTGATAAATGCATTGCGATCAATAGCTTCAACTACCTCCTGAGAGAAAGAAAGGTCATTGAAAGAACATGTGATTATTTTACAGCATTCAGGTAACAGTGTTAGTTGAAAGGGGAGAAAAGAAGGCATCTGTATTCCCCTCTAAGAAGAAAGAATCCAGAATTTGCTTTTGAAACAAGGTCCTACAGATCAACCTAGCATCTTGTTACAACAGAACTGGCAACAGCTGCTTATGCTAGTTGATAATAAAAAGACAGAAAATTACAGTAGATATGCTACAAAAATTAATTTGGAAATGGTAATGTTTACAACTGAGGAGTTCATAGTTCATATTCTAATAGAATTTAGCCCATTAGGATTTGTACTCTTCTAGTAGGTGAATTTTTTCCTTCATGAGAGAAAAAGTTATTTTCTTTCAATTTTTGTTTCTCTATGGAATTATCAACATACCTTAAAAGAGATCTTAGTAGTAAGGGTGTGCCCATGATAAATAATAGGCATCCCATCATCACCATCCCAGCAGTCTAATTCTACACTTCTGCAGCCTTGTAGGAGAACCTACAATGTAAGTGAACAGTGTAAGCATGTATAGGCCATAGTCTCATGCCATCAAGGCAGAAGACAGACATTGCAGAACTAAATGAAAGAGCAAAATGCTGGAAAGAGCACTCTCTGCAGAGTAAATGCATTCCATAGAAGTTACAATACCCAGCTAACTGCATTCCCTAGGTTGAGAAAGAGAGGGAAAATTAAGACTATATTTATGTTCTTAGGAGAAGTACCAGAAAGCATTAAAATTCATAGTATCTTACAGGACGCATGCAATCTGTTTGCAGAAAGTGATTCTTATTATGTAGGTGCAATATTCTGAGGGAGAAAAGCATTGCTGTATTTCTACCTGCAAAAGCTATTGTAAAGCAACATAGCAATTTATTCTAGGTTGTTACCATGACAGATTATGGGCACAGCATCTGCAGGTCGTTTGCTGGTTCTTTTTGTTGTTGTTATTAGGTTTTAAATAGAAGAAGGTCTGAAAATAATGTCTTATGAACAACTTCTATGAGGATAGTTAGAATGGAAACGTGCCAGGACACCTTATTTATAGAATCATAGAATGGTTTGGGTTGGAAGGTACCTTAAAGATCATCTAGTTCCAACCCCCCCCGACAGAGGTAAGGACACCTTCTGCTAGCCATGTTGCTCAAGGCCTCATCCAACCTTGTTTTGAACACTGCCAGGGATATGAAGCTAATTTACAGCCAGCAGCCCATCCATCCATTGTTTATTTATTTATTTTGGAAAGCCCTGCTTGCTAGAAAACCACAGAAGAAAGCAAAGAGGAAGGATGGAAGGAAATATAAGCTAACCCATCTGTTGTCATTTCAGCTTATTATTGCTATCAATATTTAGCGTGCCTATCATTGAAAGAGTTATCTGTACTACAATTAAATACTGAAAACAGAGATCTTGACAATCAAAACCATTTCAAGCAAAAGCATTCATGAACAAAGAAAAAAATTACTCCTCCTAATCAAAACCTGAATAATTAATTTTCAGGCAGTTGTGTCCATAGCTGGCACACCACCACTTCTGAGACAGCCAGACACACTGAACCAGAACAAAGTGCCCTGCTCTTCTGGTGACAACTACTTGAGGAACAGGAAGAAGCTTTTCTGTATCATGCAAATTTTGGAGCCTGTTGAGCTCTATCTCACTTCCCATCTATTATCAACACAAAACTCACATCACTCTGTGCAGTGCTACTACAGGAACCTACTTGCAATTGCATTAGTCAATGCCATCATGTTACTCAAGCTTTGCTAACACAGCCTCACTCCTCTGTCTTATAACTCCAGGCAAAGCAGCACATGGGATGCTATGGTGAGTCATTAAATATTTAGAGTAATGAAAACACTACTCACAGGAAGTTTGATGCTTTCTATAGCATTTGGTGAATACACAGACACACATATATATACATACACACACAAACCAACCCAGAACCAAAAGCCCTAGGGAGAAATCTTTCTTTTCCTGTTTATCACCAATCAGGTATAGTTGAAAAAACTTTAGAATATTCCTAGAAGTAATGTTTTCAGAAGTACTTGTTCCATCTGAAATTTGTCTTTGTGGTGCAATGTACAGTATTTGAGTAGTGCTTCTGATAGCTGAATGAACTAAAATATTAGATCAGTCTTTCCTGTGGGAAAGTCTAATTTTAGTAGGTTGGGTCAGACCGACTGGTGTCTAAATGCTATGAATCTCAAACTAAGCCCATTTTTTTGCCTTAGAAAAGGCATTTGAGCACAACTGTGCTTACAGACAGCTTTCCCACACGTCATGTTTTCCAGTGTTTTGCAAGCAGGGGTTTAGGACATTGAGATTTTCAAAGCAAAAAGGTCATGTTTCTGCAACTTGCCAGTTAAACAAACAAGGTCATGTTGAAAACTACACGATAATCCAATCCTGCATACCTCGCTGTAGAGCTCTACTGAGGATTCCCCTTTAAGCTGGTGACCAGTAAGGTAAGTGTTGTGGGAAGATTCTATGTAGTAATAGGACAGTGGAAAATGCAAGTCCTCGGGATTCTCTTGTGACTCATCATTTCTGGAAGCAAAGTTGTCTTTATCCATCAAAAATCTGGAGATGAGAAGATGCTATGTTGAGTATTTTGTGACTATCAAACAAACATCAATACACTGGTGTCACTTTCATATATAGATGTATATATACACATACACACATATACACAAATATAAAATTAACACATAAATAATTACCTTGCAAATCCTTCAAAAGATAGCAACCCCTGCTGGCACATGTTCACACTGGGTTCAAATTTCTATAAAAGGAAGACATTTAAGATATATATAATAACAATTCTTAGAAATACGGCTTTTTTATATTTTCATAGTGTAGTCTGCTCACTGAACTGACCAGTTAGCAGGTAAAACCTGTCTTTCTGTGGATAAAGTAATTAGGTGCTTGCAGTATGCTCATGCTTGTTTTATAAATCACTAAACAAGCACACTAAACTTGTAATTGTAAAACATAGAATCATTCAAGTTGGAAAGGATGATGAGAGGTCATTACATTCAAACTCTTGTTGAAAGCAGAACTTTGCTGAAATTAAAGTTCAGAGTCAGCACTTAAGCTGAAGTTAAAAAAGATCTCTGCTCAGGCATTCTTTTCCATTATGTTTTAGCACAGCACATCCCATCACCATCTCACATTAAAGAGACTTGTGATGTGCTAACTTGACGTTTCTTTAGAATTTTGGTCTTATAAACTTTGTGATTCTATATTACAAGTTCATATTTGAAATTTACAGCTTTTAGCTTTTATTAACTGCTAAGTGGGGGTTTAATTTTGGACTGTATTAATTATGCATGTTTGAATTAAAAATTTTCTACGTACTTTCTAATCCCTTCAGCCACTGTACATGTTTGCTCTGGAAAATAATTTATAATAAATTAAACATATGTTGAAATAGTGGGGTTTTAAGTGCCAAATTAGGCCTATGGTCTATCAAAGGTGGTCACAGACAACAAAAAAACAATATACTCTCATGAATGCTTTTCCCAAATGGTGACATTCCTTTCTGGATAAACCACACATAGCCAATAAAATTGTTCATTTGCATGATTTTTTTTTCTTTTTATGGACATCTACACAGTTTTATAGCCCAGAATAAAGACAGTATTAAATTTTAAATTAAAATAGACTTCAGTGACAATGTCAGCGTGAAAGGAGATAGCCACACAGGCTATCCTGACTACAAGGCAAAACAGCACTAGTAAGGAAAGCAGAAATAACAAGAGTTCAAGTAAAAGAAATGACAAGACGTTTGTATTACAGACCTGGATAATACTGAGGATTTCATCATATGTGCAGTGTTCTCCTTGGCAATTCACCAGGAAGTCATTTAGCTGCTGAATTCCCACTCCAAATATTCCGAGAGATGTGCTCTCAACTCCAGTACCATTGGTTACAATACTGGCAGCGGCAATAGCATCAGATATTTGCCTCTGGTTGTCTGATAGTTGCTGCCTGCTCTTAATGAACAAACCAAGGTCTGAAACATTCCTAGTCAACAAATCTTACAAGGAAAAAAAAGAAAATATAAATATAAGCTATATAATTATGTGAATTATATATATATATACTGTGTACAAAACAATGTAATAAATATTACACATTGATATCTGACAATATTTTAGCACTGACATAGAAAATTAGAACAAACCCATCTTGTTTCTATTCACTTAATAGAAGAAAAAGTACTAAGCATGTATGAAAACAATGGAAGTGGACTTTAAGTGTTCAATTACTACAAACAAAACCTTGGCACCTTTAATATGTATTCATACTCTCTCACACACAGTCACCCAGGACTCTCTTGCGTCCTCTCACTGCCACGTACATCCTCAAAGCCTTTCCTTCACTGTGTACAATCCCATACTCTTCCTGTGCAATCACTGTTTACCTTCTTCCAGACCCATATACCAATTGTACTGTACCCTTCCCACAGGCTGCTTGGCAGAAAGACTGTTTTTTTCTAAATGTGGACAAAGCTCCAGACTTAGATTATGGTAACTGGGGAATATAAAGTGAGATGTAGGTTTATTTCCCCTTTGTCCCACATAAAGGAGATATACCAGGAAAACAGATAGGAAAAAAAAATCACCAAATGAGACACTGGGTACAGCCTTCTCATTTCTCCTTCTTGCATCTGCTCAGTGTTTTAGCCCTTCCAGAGCTCCTGCAACCACACACAGATCCCTGTGTTGGGCCCAGCCACTCCACAACAAGTTTTATGGCTCTACTATATATAGCTAATGAAAAGGAGGGATACTTTTCCTCCCCTTTATTTCTGAACAGAGAACTTGTCTTACATCCTGCTAACTAGGTATTAGTGGAGGTATGGCAGAAATTCTCTGCTTATAATTGATAGTTCTTTATGAGACTGAGACACTATTTCTTAAGGCCAATAACTGCAGCTGTTCAGCAGTCTAACAGCTGTATTTTCCTCTCTAACAAACCTAAATCCGGCTGGAATCCACTGCTATTCTCATCAATCTTCAAATTAGTGTAAAGTGGAGCAGGCTCTAAACCAGATCGATTGCAAGGCACAGCATAGACATCAAAAAGGTCTTTCAGATCCTTGCGGCTACGGACACTGTGAAGAGAGAGGAAAAGTTCAATTTTTGCTTTTTTATAAGCTTAGATGAATGAAATCAGTACAGAATAAAAATATACTTTACCTGAAAGATTTGAAGAGCTCTACAAATTCTACAAAAGTCATGTTACTATCAGACACCATGAAGTTTTGAAACCCCTTCATTCCTCCTTTAACACGGCCATGCCAGCTACTGCTGCTCCATGTGCTAAATCAGAAAGAGACTGCTGTAGTTTGGTTATGTTAAATTTCTACTTATTGAAATATTACACATTACTTCATTAACACTTTATCTGTGCTTTCCTTACTGTATTAATTAGCAATATCTGGATGAGGCAAATAAAGCAGTATCTTATAAGATGCATAAAAAGAGTTTGTACTTCCTTGTTTTATAGAAGCTATTCTTTTCCTTCAAGACAACTGAAGACTTTGCCAAAATTAACAATGCATACGCATGCTATTTAAAACTCTTCCAATGCCAAAGGACCTGATGCAAATGGCACAAATGAAAGCATTCCTGTTTTCCCTTTGAAGAAAATGCCAGTATTCTTGTAGCTCAGACAGTTTATGAGGTTCATTGTAGATTTGCTAAGAGAAAAATAAAATTATGTGGAATTCCTTAAAGCTCTGCACTGTCAAATTGAAACAGTAATATTCTGACTGGATATGCAAGAAAAACAAACATTTTCCTTACGCAGCTGGATTTTCTTATACCTAGGATCATTAAAGGTGCAGATTTTAAGAAGCATTACCCTTCCCTTTTCCTGGCATTCAATCCTCATTGTTTCACAGCGCATGGGTTTCCCAGATACTTGCCAAGAACAACTGGGACTACCAGTTTGATATCTCAAAGATAGATCCAGCTACAGTCATCCTTTTCTTTTGGACAGTAGCCTCTGGAGGCAATTTCCTTCCAGAAACAAGGTTCTGATGATTGCCTCCTTTTAGCTTTGTGGGCTGAAGGAAGGAAAGCAGACTGGATTTTCTTGAGAGCAAGTGCAGAAAATGATCATAAAAACAACTGGCTGTTTGGTACTTATCATTTTACTTGAGTAATACCAAGCCCAGCCAATTTCTTTATTAACTGCAGTTGCTAACCTAAGATGTGCAGTTTAGCAAAGTTTTTTAAAGCAGAACCAGTACCTATGCAAAAGCAACATCCCAAAATCCTTGGGCTACTACAGGATTTACACTAGTAAATGTAATTAAACCCTGACTTGAACTATCCCTTGAGCAGTATGAACAAGTCCTTAGTGAATTTCACATACTAATCTGCAATGATGAACTGAGCTCTTAAGCCCCTTTCTGGGCCTAAACATCAATTCCACACTGCAGGAATGGAACCCTCCAGCACTAGCATCCTGAAAAGGGAGTGATCTAAGCAGCCAGCACAAATATCAATAATTGTCTAGTTTAGACCATAACTAACTCCAGAAGTACAGAATTTCTTTCAAAATATCATACCAGGTGACTGTGTCAGATTTTATTACTCTGCAATGTTCAAATCTACAAATCCATTAATACATGAATTCTGCCACTAGGTTCAGTACAAGTAGTTCCAACAGCTGTAATGGAAAAACAGGACCAGCTTGTTGCCCATCGTTCCTAAAGACTTTTGCAGTCCCCTGCTACAAGCAGGCAACTTTTTACATAAACATGCTAGATGAGACTCCTCAGTTCACTCCTGGCCTGTGATGGATGCATGTAATTGAAAACAATGTGATTTAAAAGTATTTAAAAAATCTCATCTACTTCAGTTGATAATGTTCAATTTGTTTGGCATCACTATGGCAAGTACTGACATATTGCATATAATTTTTTGGCTAAGATAATTCCTAACGTTTTTATCAGACAAGAAAAATAAAGCATGATGAAGAAATTCTATCAATCCCAGAAAACAGCCTGGAACTGTAGAATACCAAACGGAAGACCAGCAGCAGATGATAATGCTCAGCATTTCACCAAATTTCATTACCAATGAGTATCTTCCACAATCATTCCATGGGTAATAAATACAGGTTATAAAAAAATGCCAAAAATCTCAAGAAAACACCGCTACAACCAACAACCAAAACCATAATTAGTAGCAGTCTTGATTATACCTGTATACAGCTAAAGAGAGAGGCAGCTCATGCTTTGTTCACCAAAAAGCTCCATCTCTCATTTTCCATATCCTGTTACCTGTTTTCCAGTGTTGTTACCACCCTTTCCCCTTCTTCCTCCACCTTATGTGTGGCATTATATTTCTAAGGAACTTGGGAATTTGCTGGATGCACTTCTGCTTTGAAAGAATGACAGAAGTGCAGGCTACTTGTGTTTGGAAATTATCTGGGCATCTGGATTCAATAAGGTTTTATTCTCAACGTAAGTTATTTGTAAGAATGTCAGGAATACTAAGGTTGTGAGTTCTATATGTAAAAATACTGTTTTTCATTCTCTACATATAAGAATTGCTACTATTTAAAATGGACAACAAAGATAGCAAGGTCCTTTTTTTCACTTTAAGAGATTTTATTTTATTTAGTATTTATCACCTGGTGGAGGCACTGATCTAATTTACTGGTCAAGTAAAGTTAATGCACGTATTATATGGCAACAGAAAGACAAAAAGACCTAGAAACTTCTCTTGCTTTCGTCCTCCTAGCCACTATGTATGGCTAGGCTTCATGAATGAAGATCCAGGGAGGGCTCCACCCACACTCCTCATCAGTGCCCTTTCCAAGCGCGCTGATAAAAAGAGGATAGCGGATAGCACCCTCGAGCCTGCACAATGGATTTTTTTTACGTGAGACACAGCATGCGCAGAGCTGGACCCACCCTTTAGTTGTAAGGTTCATCTGCCAGGGCCTAGCAAGCTTGGACGCTGGCAACCAAGTCCTTAGGATGTAGGTTTTATTAGAGTGTCCTTCTCTTAGATGGAAGGCCTTACAGGGCTAAACAAGCTCCATCTGACCGGATTTGGAATTAGAGTTGTCCTTCTCGTGGGATGACTGCCAGAAGGCTAATGAGCACACCCTACCCATACAAGGATTATAGGAACATGGGTTTCACTCCCCACACTTTACCATGGGCAATAAGTTTAATGCTTCCTCTGCTGTTGGCACAGTTATCGCACCAGGGGCCACAGGAGACCCCAAGTG
This sequence comes from Bucco capensis, assembly GCA_013396975.1. Taxonomy (NCBI): domain Eukaryota; kingdom Metazoa; phylum Chordata; class Aves; order Piciformes; family Bucconidae; genus Bucco; species Bucco capensis. Next base: position 66,205 of record VWZO01015897.1, on the reverse strand, counting down.
ATTTTCAGACTGTGCCTGTCCTAGCCACTACATAGAATCATAGAATCATAGAATGGCCAGGTTGGAAGGGACCTTAAAGATCATCTAGTTCCAACCTCCCCGCACTGAGCAGGGATGCCAATCACTAGACCAGGTCACCCAGGGCCACATCCAGCCTGGCCTTGAACACTGCCAGGGATGGGGCATCCACAACCTCACTGGGCAACCTCTGCCAGTGCCTAACCACTCTCCGGGTAAAGAACTTCCTTCTAATCTCCAATCTAAATTTCCCCTCCTTCAGTTTATATCCACTCCCCCTTGTCCTATCACACAGTTAACAATCATTTGTTACCAGAAAGCTCAGCTTTCTGTGTTACAAACGTTTCTACACAGCCTGGTAGGATCCTCTGCTCCCTGCTCGCCTAAGCTCTGGGTTCTGGGGGGATCATGCACTCGCCAGCTCATGTCCAACACTGCCTCCAACTATGAACCCTTGTCAGTGTTTGAGTCTAAATCCAGATGCTGATCTGAATGAATAAGCTCTATTGACTCTAATCTGTGCAAAGACATACAAACGCATACAAGCACTCCGAGTGGATCCTGTATGTCTTGTATTTCCTAGGTTATTTCATTACCTAGGTCATTCCAACTTTCAGTTACTTTGAAAAACACATACTTCATTTTTCTTAATTAATTATTTTACTGACATCAGCCTGTGTGGATTCCCAAATTTGCTTTGCTTGTGTGTCATCGCTGCTAAAGGCAGCAGCTTCCAGGAAGAATATTGCACTGCTCACAATCTATACATACTACAGCTTGTGGACCACTGACCCAGTCTGCTCCTCATTCAGTTATGTCTATGTCATAAAGGAATCTATCCTGCCACTTTTTCTGAGTGGGGCAGAAAGGCTCAAATCCACATTGCTCTGCACTGTCCAGCAATTGGCTCAGGCCTGGTTTGGTCCCCCATGGTGCCTGCCTGTCTCTAAGACATCATTTCAATTTTTGGTGAGTAGTCTGTCTGAAGTGGCCGAAATAAGCTCTGGCATGTTACTGCCTGACAGACTGGCATTTATTCAATGTAACACAAAGTAATAGGACATGTCATGACTATGGGTGGATTGCCTGAAGGTACAATCCTTGCTATGAGTCTGTCCTACAAAACAGCATATTCTAGATGGTTTGAGACTGAGTCAGCTCTCCAACCATAATATCTAATTACAGAAGTCTCCAGAGCAAATATTCCCATAACTGCACCTAAATTCCATCTTGGAGGCAACAAGCAGGTTTGCTCTAAAGGAGATCTCTAAAAGAAATCCCAGGAGTGGGTGGATGATCAGAGGACTTTGCAGCAAAGCAGAGTGCCAGGTATTTGATAGCTTAGACTTACTGATCACAGTTGAGGCACTACAGATCTTTATTCCTCTTAGCACATGGGAAGTGTTCACATGCACAAAAACTGACGAACACAACTCAGACCTAACAAGAGTTTGAAGGGTAAATATCAAGAAGAAATCTCTCTCCAGTACTCCAAGTCTCTTAACAGCTCATGAAAATTGGGTTACGGTAATGGATAAAACATGTAATTCTGTTCTGAGGAAGATTTCCTCAGGACAGATGAAAGAGCCATACAGCTGTATCCTGAGCAAATTCTAGCACGAAGGGTCATATCAAGTTGGGGAGAGCTCTACCGAACAATGTTGTGGAGTTTCCAGACAACTTTGCCAGGGAAAATCTGTCATAACTCAGGGAGGTCTACAGTGCTAAGCCACACAGAGATCTGTACAAAAATCCAGGACTGAGAGGATTTAAAGGAACATTAGCTGTCCCCCTGGGAACACGAGTTCTCCGTTGAGCCTTTTAATCTCATTTAGAGAACAACAATTATTTTGGCATAACCGCAAAAAGCAGATTTGCAAAACAGAGAAGCATTTTCCAGCGGGAGTAAAGCAGTATTTCTTCAGTTTAATGTAATAGAAAGCTGTTCTAATCCTTTAAAAAAATAAGAGAAATGTCTTACAGAGATAAATCCTAATCAGGCCTATTCAACCCATGGTTGTGAATGACAGTGAAAAACAAAAAGTAAAGAACATAGTAAAGAGTCTCAGAAAGAAGTGTTAGAAGGAGAAGCAGCCAACCACAGATGTCCACAGGTTGCTCTACTAGTCACGCCTATTGCCAAACTCAACTGTTTTAAGTGCAAAAAAATCCCAACAACTAAGAAATACACAAAATAAACCATTACAGAAGACACGTCTCTTCAAAAATCATGTTCTACCAGCAGCAGTAATCACTTCCATTGTTTACCATCACTTTCCTGGAAACCCCAAGATTTGTACTCATAACCATACCTCAGTAGTCATTCTGTTAGAAGGCACTGGAAGGTCTCTGTTGAGACTGTCTTCTTGTACGTCGTAAAGTACCATTCACATTCCTGACATAATAGCTTTGTTATATTATATTACTACTACAACTTCTATCACCACAACAATTATTGACAGAATTAATACGATAGTGCACCACATCGATGCACAATCACACCATAACCTTTTGCACAGCCTAAGTGACACAAAAAGGACTAATGTTCATGGAGGAGAGACCTGTAGGAGAAAGATTTCAAATCTGTTCCTCTAATTCCCCAAGACAGTACTGCAATCATCACCAGGAACATCAGCAAAAGTTAATACTAGCCCAGGTAGAAATTATTTGTGCTGAGAAACTTCAGAACTCCACACATCTATAATATTTTTGGTGATTTTCATTATGCAGAAGACATCTACAACTATGTTTGAGAGAGTATCTGGAGAAAGAGTTAAACTCCATATTTGTCTAGTTTTGGAACAGCATTCCAATCTGCTTCTGTAACAGACAAACTGAAGCATGCTGCTCAGGCACTTGCTACAAAGCCATCCTCAGATTCATGGTATTTTGGCTTAAATGTCCTATATTGTTCTACAATGTGCTTTAGATGCCTATCAAAAGGCTAATAACATTTCTGGCATTGTTTTTGTCAGATTTCATCAATTTGGCACAAAACTCACATTTGATGATAACTCAGAACAGTAACTTTTTTCTTTTTAAATCAAAGCATTGATTTTGTCCTTACCTAGACTGACTCTTGCTTGAAGACATTACAGGAGAGGAGACTGGTCTTGCTGGAGAAGATGTTGCAGCTCCTAAATTAGGAGATCCAGATGCTGTCAGAGACTGAGCTCTTCTTGATGGCAGGTTGTTAGAAGGAGAAGCATTAATAATATTTTGATCTATGGAGAAAACAAAAGTTTGCAGCACAATTAAAACATCTGGCCCAAGAAACCTAATATGTTTCTAGATTTCTCCCAACATAGCAAAAAAATACGTTCTGAATTACCCTTATATACCCACTTCATCTGAATGGAAAGGAGGTGCTACTAAAACTAAATCAATGAACCATCATGATTAACTACAGAAATAAATTTAAAAGTTTATAGCATTTGGAGTTTCAACTGCAGAAGTCATTTTGTATCATAAATGTATTTTTAACACTATAAAAAGGGTCTGTATATAAAGACTTCAAGCAAAACCCTGAAGGACTTTTAAGTACTAAAGTGATAGATCTACCTGGTTCTTCTTGTTCATCAATATCTTGAGGATCTGAACCACTTCTATTACGATATTCCTTACAGCTTTTTGCCTTCCGAGTTGTCATTTCATCGTCAGTGGCCTCTCCACTTTCACCCTAGAAACAATGAACACCATAATAAACATCCCAAAACCACTGCTATTCCCATTGTTTATCAGTGCAATCTGTAAAATAACCATAAGTCAGATATTCCTTATGAAACAAACACCTGTAAAGCTGACAACCTGTAGAAAGGAGACAACTTAAAACAGGGTACATAGTGAAGTGTGGGACCATTAGGTTTTACCTCAGTTTGACATCACACACAGAAGAAATTATTATGCCTCTCTAAAGTGGTACAGCTGGTTTTACAGTATTCCACTGGTGCACAGGAGCCCTAAAGAGGATGGATCATGTCATTTGAGGACCTCCCCTACCTGCCCACTTATAACATGTGGATAGCATAAAGATGTTAGTCTTTATGACTTGACTTTACAGATTTTCCTCTCTCCTGAATATTGCTGAAAGTTGTTGAGTCTAGGAAAAGAGAGGAGACTGCCAGACGAAGTACAGTGTTCCTGTTACCTATGGAAGGCAAAACTGTGCTAACCTGAGGCACAGTAACTGTGCTGACATTTTTGGGAACATGGAACAAAAAAGCAGCAAAGAAACTGACACCTGCCTCCAAAAAAACACTTTGCACATTAATATTTTCATTCTTATCAGCACTTTATCTTGATACTGAGGTAGCACCTAAAGGTCTCAAAAAGATTCTGCCCCCTTTTGATAGCCCCATTGCTCATGTGTCCTGAGAGTACTTCAAGCATGAGAAAAGACAACCAGTGACTGGAAAACAATAAGCCCAAAACCTGAAAGTGCAATAAACAGTATCAAAATTATCACCAAACTTATTTTCTCTGGTTCTGAATGCAGTTATCTATACAGTAACTGTAGGAAGTAAACAAATCAGCCAGATAAGCAACAAAACACATGAATAACAAAATATTCTACCCTCATGAGTACTTTCTTCTTTTTCTTAGCTGTGCTTATTCCCAGAGTGTTGTTTCTCTGTACACTAGGTTTCTCAGTGCTTTTGGTAAGAGTTCCTGTGCTCGTGTTTCTTGCACTCCATCGTCTGCCTCCAAAAAGCTCAACAGCCTGAGCCAAAGTTGGGCCTTCAAACCTTCCATCCTCCTAGAAAAATTCTCAGCATTAATAAAGCAAGGAGAATAAGAATAGACACATTTTCCTAAGCAATAATATAGACATCTCCAAGAAACCGATAAGAGACAAAACATCAAGAGAAAGCAGTTTTCAATTACTGCATAAATACCAGAGGTCTATACTGTTTGCTAATTTGGGGGGGGGGTGGCCCTAACTTGCATCACTCAGTATTTCATCACCCTTTTAAAAGTACAGTTGTTGCTTTTTCTTCAACAAAATACTTATTCCAAAACTCCAAACACAAAACAAAACATAACAACAACAAAAAAATTAACTTCAGTGTATTGAAAACATGCAAGGTTTGACAGAACATTATGTGGAGAATCAGATCTTACTGACTTACACCATGTTACAAAATTGGAGATATAGTGCTCATCTTTAATCTCAGCTTACTTACAATAGAAACTAATTGCATTACATTAAGTTGTTGACACCACTGAACTTTTCTTACACAAAATCACAGCATCTTTTACCTGATAAAGGCTGACGTACTGTTTCCGTAGCCACTGTAGTCTTTGATCAGGGAATTTCCTCATTTTTCTTACAGCTTTAGTAAATTCCAGCAATCCATCATACAGCATTCTGGCAGTGTATTTTGGAGCAACAAAGTGCAGCAACTTATTATCAGTAGTCTGAAGTCCATAAAGTAGTGTTATACCATTTTCTTCAAGGGACATATTGCAAAGTTTATTCTGAACACACACAGTGTGCATATCAATGCCAGAGTGTCCCATATATACAGCCTTGGCTGAAAACAAGTCCAAAAAACCTTCCACCAGTCCAGTATTACCAAGAAATTGGTATTTACCAAGCTCAGCAGTATTACCCAGAACACTCAGTTTTGCCTTAGCATTTGCAGGGCAAACTGTTGTGGGTTTTGTCCAAGTCAAAGTACTATTGTCAGGCTGAAGTTGAAGAAAGCAACGTGCTGAGAGATGTGTCTCCTGGTCATAATGAATGACAGTTGCCCCTTGTTGCAGGAACTGATGGACATCAGCTCTGATAGATAACACGTACCAGGGAATGAGTTCTATCCCATGGCAGAAAGCCCTTTGCTGCTCTTCAGTTGAATTTGTGTCCCACTCTTTCAACTGCTCAAATATGTCACTTTCAGAATCCGAAAGATCTCCAATTATAAATCTGTATGTGAATAAAGATGAGAGATTTAAGCTATGATTGATGAATTTTTTTCCTACTATAGTTCAAACAAAAAGAATATCAAGTACCATATGTGGAAACTGTTAACAAGATCTAGTGGACTGAAGACAGGACTTCTTAATCTCTGTTCTTCTATTGATTTAATGTGCAAGTCTTTCACATTATATAATTCCCTGATTAACACTTGTAAAATAACGGTTAAAATACATGCTTTCCTTATAAGAATGCAGCAAGAATTTCACCAGGTACTTCCAATTAGAAAATTTAATTTTACTTCAGCAAAAGATTAACATGAAACTTGTATGCTGCAACCAAAATTTTTGAAGCATTTTACCATAATTAGAAAAGGCAGATAAAGAGCAACAATAGTGAACTAATAAATAAGGCAGTTTAAATAGAATTTCTTCCCTGTGGAAGCTTCTAACATATATGAATGCACTAATGTTCCATATTTTGATACTGCTTTAATGAACATAGAAAAAAGAGCAAACTGTTCCACGTACAGCAGAACTAATGAAGCACATTTTCCTAAGGATATCCAGCCAATAAAATCCAAACCAGCTTCCTCTGCATATTCTTCATGGCATCTTGTCCTAATACCCTCAGTGCTCCCCCTTCGTATCACCGCAGTACTTTCAGCTCCTGCCCATGTCCTACCAGCAGAGCAGAAGATGATTCCTGTTGCGAGTTGATCCAAGTAACGTATACTATCTCCCTACATTAAACAGCATGAATAACCATTAGCCCTTCCTCAAACTCTTTTTTACCCAGGGCACTAATTTGAGTTTTTCACTTATTCCATACATCAGTATTCTATATATCAGGCCTTTGACACTGTCTCCCACCACAATTTCCTCAAGAAGCTGGCATCACATGGTTTAGGCAGGTTTACTCTTCACTGGGTAAGGAACTGGATGGATGGCTGGGCCCAGATGATACAGAATAACTGTATCATCACTAACTATAGTTCTATTTTCTTAAGAAATCTTCCTAAAAATAAAGACCATGCATTATAAATGAGCTAGCACAAAATGTCTTACCAGAGTCTTCCCAGACACATGTACATTAAAATATTTACCTGTATCGTACAAGATTCAGATTTTTAAATTAAATAAACAGCTAAACCAGCTATTTCTCCCCCATGCCCACAAAACAATCAAGCAAGTTTCTGTAAAAATGCCAGAAAATGTATTCTGAGACTGGATGTGCATGGCTGGAGGAGTCTAGCATAGTGGAGATAGAAATGGCAGAGCTTTGTTTATGCTCTATTTCACATCTGATAGTACTAGTGTTGCAGATTAAATTGTACATGAAGCAGGTAAGCCAAGCACACACATGTAATCATATACAGAAACATAATCTCTTACATCTGCTGCCAAAGACCACACAGCTATCAATTACTGATATCAATTACTAGGTTTGAATCAGAAGCTTTCTTTACATGTGCTGCACTGACATGAAAGGAAATTAAAAGAAAGAATTAAGGAAACATTAAAACAGATTGCAGTTTTAGAGGGGAAAATTGCATGGGATAAGAAATGGAAAAGACATGACATTTCCCTTGTTCTTTTAAAAGGTATTTACTGTAATTAGGAAAGCTTAAAAGAGAAGATGAGATCAGGCTATTAAAGTGATATATCACAGTTCAGAGTATCTTAATAGGTCATTTGATTAACAATTCTATAAAATCAGTATTTCAATCTTGGCATTTTTTGTCTTTTCCTATCTACCTTTATTTGAGATTTGTCAAGACAGAGTTCTAATAGTGACGAAAGTTTGGTAATTTATCTGGTATGTACAAAAATTCAGGTTGATCAGACAGATTACTGCTTACAGAGTGATAGAGTTTATTTGCTAATATAACTAGGGAAGTAATTCTACCTGCTACCTACTGATTTTATTAGATGCCTTTCAACTAACCTACCAGATTTGGCGGGCTCATATTTCACAACACTAATCCAAGTAAGTAAAATGCAAACTAATTGAAAATCTTCCTTGCAATTTTGAAGTAATAAGAAACACATTATACAGTAATTTTTTCTGCCTTTATGATCACAATACTACAATTATCAGGAAATACATAGTTACTGAATCATTTGTATTCTATAATACTGTATGCAAATATGACTTAGGTGTCACAAGAAAGAAACCTAAGTTTCTTCCTTAGAACTCTCTAGTTTTTCACAGCATTAAAAACTGGTTTGAAATCAAACACTGCAGCCTCCATATAAAAGACAACAGAATATAGCCCTTCTGCCTCTGCAGGTGAACAAGGAATTTCCAAAGTCTATGAGGTATTTGAGCTAAATTAATACTTTCAGAAGTATTTTTTTACAAGCCATTACACTGTTAAAATCAGTACTTACTGCACTAGGACTACAGATACTGCTGAGTAGTTAGCAGCCTGAAGCAGGAAACAAATCTGTAGTTGTGTTCGTTTAAATTATATCAGATGAGGCTTTAAGCAACTTAGTCTAGTAGAAGGTGTCCCTGCTCATGGCAGGGGGGGTTGAACTAGATGATCTTTAAGGTCCTTTCCAACCCAAACAATTCTATGATTCCATGGCATTTAAATATAAAGCATAAACAACTAATTTACCAAGAACTGATTTCATAAACACATAACAAAGAGAACTTAATTTTTTCCATACTGTTCATTCATATTTAAGTTTTACCTTGCTCATACAAGTGAAATGTTGATTTCCCTAGCTTATTCTCCATTTGAACCATGAGTTGCAAGCTGATCTAAAAAGTATATTAATTAACAAACATAATTCCTAGAAGAAAGTATTTGAACTGAAATAAGTCAAGAGACAACATAAATAGAGAAGTGAGTCTGTCTTTCTTGGCCTAATCTACGGCTCCACTTCCCAGAAGCAACTAAAGCCAGATGTGAATAATTCTATTAGAAACCATTCTTTCAGGAAATAATGATTATTTATTTGAAATGAAATTTAGAATTGCATTTTAATGAAATAAATGCATTTAAAACAGGAAGACAGTAGTTCCTTCTCAAGAAGTCACTTATTAGATTTTATGTATAAGTAGCTGAAATATGTTGAATACTTCTGAACATATGGATATTTCTGATACAAGCATGCTCTTTTATGCAAACTCTCATGCAATTTTACAGTGTTTCACTATTGAACAGTGCAGTTACTTAATTTGAAGTTACTCTAAAAACTAGTTTAAAGCTAACCCACCTACGTCTATACAGGCTGCAACTTCACCGCAAAGCAACATTCTAGATCAAGTGATGACTTAAAACTTTGCATTTACCTTATTTCTTGCTAGTAAATAGTAAAGAATTTAACAGATCTTCAAAACAAAAAGCTAAGATATTGAACACTGGTGCCTTTTTTCACATGGAGCACAATTAAGTAAACATATGCATAATAGTAGGACTACAACAACTGGAAAATTCAAAATGTGTAATGACTTACAAATGTTTTCTGGACATAATTTAGAAGCCTCACATGAACATGTCCTTAAAAGAACAGGTCTTTTGAAGGATAATAAATAACCGTTATTTTGAAGGGGGAAGAATGTTCCCCAAGCATGCAGAATATAATGTTCTGAGCTCTGATAACAGCTATGTCCTGGTGCTATTCCTGTCACCACAGATCAAAACTGTAATCCTAACTGTGGATTTTTAAAGTTCTGTGTGTAAGACAAAAACGATTTACCCTTATCATGAGAGGAAGTAATTACATCATCAGGGAAAAGATAACTGTAGAGAGAGTTTCCAAGCATTTGACCACCAGATGCTTCACATAATTGCAGGGGTAAAGAGGATAAATACAAGGGAAGATGTTAATGTCACTCTTATTTCTAAAAGTGAACCTTGGTAGAAGGAAATTAAAGATTCAAAGCATGAAATACACAGATGATGATAGAAAATAAAAATGAGACTTACTGGTATCGAGTCTTGTCCTTCAGTGAGTTTTTTCTTGAATTGCTCCCTTCACTAAAATTATCTTCACCCTCTTCAGATTCCAAACTGCGATTGCAGCTCCGAATAGTTTGAAAGATATTGTTTGCAGTTGATTCTTTTTCTGGATTATTTAAACCATCTTGGCCTACTCGTTGCAAGAAATTATCTTGTCCGCTGTAATCTGAAACAAACTAGAAATATCTAAAAGATTAGTATAGAAATAAGTAGAATATTGCATCACCTACTTCTCAATGGAGAAATTTTTACAAGAATGAAGCTTCTAATGGGATTTTGGACCTACTTCCAGTCCTAAACAGACTGAAGCACTGCATAAATCAAGCAACATATATTACACTAGCTCCTTAAAACTTTTTAAAAGCTTCAGTCTAAATCTGTTCATGTAATAGGGATATTTTCCACTGAGCTTCTGAATTCAGTTTTTAAGGAACTGAAAAACCTTCCAGTTCCCAATGAGGTAACTGGATGGTCAGAGAACTCAACAGAAAACAGTTACATCTTTAAGGATTTATATACTTACTTTACCCGAAGTATAAACATGATCCTTACTAATGTCAATTTCTCAGTACTTGAATTCTGAACTAGGTATAAACAACCAAATCTAAATTGCTACAGTAACTATGAGAATTAAATTAAATTAAGAATATCAGAATTAATTAAATTAAATTAATATAACTGAACAACCTGGTTTAGAAAACTTTAACTAGATGATGTCTTTGTACAAAATAATAAATCACATAATATAAAGTACTGGATGGCTATGAACACAACCTCTTAGAACATCAATCTCATTTACCTCTAATGTTTCATCCTGGGAGTTATATTGTGGACAGAGTCTAATGAGGCTTGATGCTCCATCTAAAACTTCACAAAGCTCTTTTAAAAATACACCACAGAAAGGAACAACTTTACAGCCTGGAATATTGAGTGCCCGGTTGACCACTTTCCTGTATTCAGATGATGATTCATGTTGTGCCATAGCATCTTTCAGGCTTCGCATGGTTTCAATATCAGATTGGTCCATAAATTGCCACATTTTTAATACTTTCCTTGACCTATTGCAAAAAGAGATCACAACATTTATTTAAAAAATTAAAACCAATTTACATTCAAGTTCAACGCCTGCAGCATATATATAATAGAGGAAATTACTGAGAAGTGAGTGAATGAAATCAAGGTCATTATTTTTATTAAAATTCTTGTTAGTGGACCATTTTCCTCTTTGAATTATTAGAGAGCAGAAGTAGAAAGGAGAAACAAGCAGTCTGATCTACTGGAGTAACATTTGACATTTTAATAAAAGCTCTGGTGCATAAGACACACAAGCAGGCTTTCTAACATCTTTGGATACTTGTCTTAAATTTACAGGGGTCTGGGAAGAAATAAGATTAAGGAAATGGTTTAAGATAAGCCAGATGTTTTATTAAAAATGCCTACAGTTGTATTACGAACAATCCATAAATTCAGCAAAAGTTGTGCTTTTAGTTTGTTGGGTTTTTTTTAATTAAGTTTATTTAAATTTGTTTAGATCGATTATTTTTTTTCCCATTTCACTCACAAAACAAATTATTTATTTTTACAGAATTAAGCAAGATAGGACCATGTTCCAGCTTTCAGGCACCAATGTAGTGCTGTAGATGACGAAAAGAATATTTGATTTCAAACATGATGCTTCCTGAGGATTCTGAGTGCTGCTGGAAGTTCTCTCACCTTCTGAGCTGTATGTCTATGCAGTGATATGGCTTTTCCACCCACCCTGGCCCAAGACAAACCAAAAGATCTGTAGAAATGTCAACAGCAGAACATTGTTAACTCTACTTTCTGTCCTTATCTTAGAAACATAGCCTTCCTTTCCTCTCTTTCCCTTGTGCTGTGCAGATCCATGAGAGATAAAATTAAGCCCTTAATTGGCTTTGCATTTTCCCCTCACAATTTACATGGCTTGGAGACTGCAGATACATTCTGCTCAAGACAACTCCCTGTGCCTATGAATGTTTCAAATGTGTCTTACATACCAAAAATGTATACAAATAGCTCAGTGAGAATCCTTACTAAACCACAAAGAGTGATAACACAAACACTTTAAAGCTTTGTTAAATAAACACGATATATAAGGACAGTCAAAGCTAAGAGATGGGAAATCTGATCTTAACTCTTTCCTGTTCATTTCAAATTGCTCTGAACTGCCTGTGCAAAGGCACTGCTTTCCTGCTCACTGGTCCCTAGCAACCTGCAGTTCTGCAGGAAAGTTAGCAACAAATTGTCTTGAACTCCATACTCTGTATTTCTCCTGGAGATGCTGCAGGTCTGACTATATAAGACCATGACAGCATAGATTCCAACATGTCAGTGTAAGTAAATTGGAGGGGTTTAAAAAAAAAAAAAAGTTTGTTATCGTTCTGTTTCACTTGTGTTTTAGAAATTCAAGTTATATCAGTTTTAGTTCTTATCACATTTTAAAATATATCATTTAAAATTTCTGTTTAAAAATAAGTATGTTTTCTAATGTAACATATTTAGTATGCAGCAGGAAAACCAACGGTATCTGCAGAACATTTTGAAAAAACACAGCTTTTAGCATGCTTCATTTTTCCAAAAGGGATTACTAGCAAGTTACAGGGTGAGATTATGTGATTTAGCCACTGTTCTCCAGAGACATCTGCTTAAGAGATGCTGCAATGTTATCTAGCACTGAAAAGCCAATTAAAAAAAAAAGTTGTCAGTACCTTAGCCCTGCCAGAAATTCCATTACAGCATTGTAGTTGCCCATATTCCAGCAGCATTTTGCCACATGTACTAAATATGAGAAGACTTCTCGTTTCTCTTCCATAGAACCTGCAGTCAGGATCAGCCAGGTAACCCATGAGCTCACCTTGTAAAATAAAACAGGCAGTACAGTCAAAGCGATGTCACTTGGAGCATTCATGAACACTTGATGGACAGCACAGGGCTTTTGATTTCCTTCCATCAGGAGAGTATCAGTCAAAATTCTACTTATACACTCATGGCCAAATCACAGATGCATTGCAAACACACACACTGATATACTCACGCTACGAGAGTTAAATCATTCACTACTCTAGAAATACTTATATTTCACAATAAAATTACTGTATCTTAATATAAGACATTCTGAATATGCATTCAGGCCACGGGAGAAATTGGACAGCTTAAGGTAGTGCTGATTTCTAAAGCTACCAGTGAGATCTGCAGTGTAAATTCTCATTAACATAGCATACAAATCTCAGCCTCACACTGTGTAACTCTTGCTCTTACAGCATGGACAGTGAAAACTGATAAATGGAATTTTTATTTTCGCTTAATTTCACAAAACTGGCAGTTGTATTTAATTTACAAATTTGCTAGTGCCTATGTTCACTAAACATTTCAAATAGTTCACACTATCTGCAAGATTACAAATGGAGTAAACAAAAACCCCTCAACTTTCCTAAATGTATCCATACTACCAACTTCTTTTCAGTGATTAATTAATGCCAGAATCCAAAATTAACTTAGAACATGACTCTGTATTTAAACAAATAAAAATCAAACATTCATTTTATTGGTATGTAGATTTTCTTTCCAGTTTATGTTCCCACAACATTCATAAAAAAGTAGCTATATTTCACATGGAAACTTAATTTAAACCAACTGTTCCTTTTTACAATATCATTCCCTGGGGGCTTGTTTTTTGTCATTGTGTAAACACTTAGGAAGCAATAAACATGATTTCTTTAGTGACAGTGAGTTGCATTCTTTGCTCCTGAAGGATTAAAGTGTTTACAGACAATACCAGTGTGAGGAAAGGCTTAGAAAAATCAGAAAATGTTAGTTCACACCCCAAGGGGCACGGACTTTTATTTAAAACACCAAGCATGTGGAATAAATGTAAATGCATTAGTATTAGTAGGGGAAAAAAACCCACTTAAAATACACAGGGATTCCATTCATGCAAGTCTATACAGATACAGTGTCCTGTACCTCTCACTCCTGAGGAAGAGCAGTCAAAGAATATGAAATATCCAAGACATTATTTAATCATTCTGATGCCCAAATCAATCAAGAACAATAAGAAGTGTGCAGATAAGGCTAGCAAGAACTCCAATATATGCAATGTATACATGCTTTATTAATTAACACATAATAATAGAAAAGATTAGGAGCAGACAACATGTACAGAGTTTTAAACGAAGGTATAACAAGTACCAAATTCAAAGCTGTACATGTAAACATGCTCAAGAAGCTCTCCCAAACATAGCCTTAATGCACTGCTGCCGTAGAGCCCAAAACACAGAAGTAAACAACAGCTATTAATATTGGTTGCCCTATACGAGACATAGCTAATGGATGCACCAGCTCTGAATGGGAATTTGAATTTAGCTGGAATTTCATTTGATATGCTCAGTTGGTTATTCCTAAAATATAAAAACTGAATCAACAAAGAAGTGCATACCTGAAGATTATGAAGGTATGGAGAGAGAGGGAAAACAAAACAAAACAAAACACAAACCCAAAAAAACCCCAAACCACTGCATGACCCTGGGGTCAAATGTAGGCAAAACCAGAATAAAAGGCAATAAAGCAAATGCTTTAAAAAAAATAAATCAGAAACCAGGAACTGTGAAACAAAACAGTTAAATCTGTGATTCAAGGTTGGCATGGATTTGTTTGTGTATGCTGGAATAAAATTACATATTGGTTTTGGATATTATTCCCATTTTTCAATGGCTCTGTTAGGGAATGCAAATGCTAAACATGCAGTCTCACAAAAAAAAAAAAAGAAAATGCTTGGTATGAAATACCAAGTGTGGTAATGACAGTTTGATTATTATGTGTTTAAACATTTTAGAGAATAATATAAAGAGATACGTTTTAATCAAAGGTAGTAAAGACATAATGGTCAGGAGAAAACTGTATCAAAATTGATAAAGAATGTCTAACACCTCTCCTACGAGGACAGGCTGAGGGAGCTGGGATTGTTCAGCCTGGAGAAGAGAAGACTTTGGGGGGACCTAATAGTGACCTTCCAGTAACTAAAGGGAGCTTACAAGAAGGCTGGAGAGGGTCTGTTTGCAAAGGCCTGGAGTGAAAGGACAAGGGGCAATGGTTTTAAGTTGTAGAAGAGTAGATTTAGACTGGATATTAGGAAAAAGTTCCTCACCAAGAGGGTGGTGGAATACTGGAACAGGTTGCCCAGGGAGATGGTTGGGGCCCCATCCCTGGAGGCATTCAAGGTGAGGCTTGACAGGGCTCTGGGCAACCTGATCTAGTTGGGGATGTCCCTGCCCACTGCAGGGGGGTTGGACTAGATGACCTCCAGAGGTCCCTTCCAACCCTAACCATTCTGTGATTCTATGATTCTAAAAAGGCAATTGAATTCAGACTCCCCACTAAGAAGCAACCTTGAAACTAGGACAGTCACTTGAAATTTTATTTAATAGAGAGTTTAGGACTTCTATAAACAGTTACGAGGAACTTACAAACATTCTGTAAAAGCAACCAAAAATTTAAAAAGGTCAGCATGAACAAGCCTTTGCAGCTCAAGATGATCTATGTATATGCAAGAGCAAAATAAGGGAACAAAAGGCAGTAGTCTGCCATGAAGTTGATGCTCACTCCTCTTGTAGAACAAAAATAGAATTACAGGAAAAGCAGAAAACATTTTGAAAGTTTTTCACTAAACAAGAAAGAAAAATAAAGTGTCTAAATCTCTAAATTGTAAAACAGAATGGGCAAAGGCAGAATTGGGGGACAGAACTGAGTCTCTAAAGACATAAATGACTCCTGGAAAATGAACAATGCCTGCTTTAGAAACATCTATATTTTCATTTTTCCTGGTGATCAGGGAGAGTGTGAGGAGCTGGCTAGGATACTTCAGTCACATACAGATAATGGAAAATTTTATGTGTATCATTTCACATGTTAATGAACCTAGGAATGAAACAGAATTGTTCCTCTACATATGCCACAGACTGTTTCGACTTATGTTGTTCTTCTATATCATATCTAGCAGTAGCCAGGAGTATAGATTCACCTTTCTGGTAGATTCTGAATAGTATCAGGTCTCCACAAATTTTTTCTACAAATTTTACAGAGACTGTTGGTTGATTAATCTCAATGCATCAATACAGTCCCCAGAAAAAGGGATTATGGGCTTCTCAAAAGGCATGATAGACTGGTACCCCAAAACTCATTTCTTTGAAGGTTGCATCAGACTGAAACTAAACCAGAGATGATTAAAATGCAGCAGTACTGCCAGAAAGGAACAAGCAGAGGAAAGGAGCTGTGAACACAGGTCATCTCCTTTCATTCAGTGAAGTTTTTGCTTAGTGTTGTGCCTAACATCTGCAACAGCTTTTCTATTCCCAGCATTTTCGTGAAGACAGCTGGAAAGGGAAGAGAATTCAGTCAGATGACAGAACTGAGGTGGAATTTCCACAAAATTAGATGTGTTCCTGGAGCCCACCAAGGAAATAAACTCCAAATTAATAAGTCGGTCTATCAGTTATCCACTTAAAATGCCATGGGGCATTTTTCTTAGAGGAGTTTTGAAGGTGGAAGATCTATTTGAATCAATAGGCTTTAAAGGAGCAGAAAACTGAAGGTAAGCTTCAGCTGACTGAGATCACTTTCGAGCTCTGAACTCCTTGAAGATTTTATTCTGCCCAGGAAGATTGAACTG
Source organism: Bucco capensis (assembly GCA_013396975.1). Classification (NCBI taxonomy): domain Eukaryota; kingdom Metazoa; phylum Chordata; class Aves; order Piciformes; family Bucconidae; genus Bucco; species Bucco capensis. Next base: position 49,609 of record VWZO01015897.1, on the reverse strand, counting down.
ATGGATCAAAGAACTTTATCATGAAGAATAACACTCTAAAGATCTTCAACAAATGCATACTTGGGTATGTCATTAATTTGAGATGATTAGTCATAATGGGCACAGCTAAAACGGATGATGTATGAACAATGCTGAAATGCAGGTTAGTTGAAAGGACCACACTTTTCAGAAAAACTCATTTATGACAACTTAGAGGAAACTTAAGTATTTTAATTAAAACACAGTATGTGAATTAAAACATACACTCATTAAAAAACACTCGGCAAATGTACTCTTGAATGTCATGATTTATTGATATGTCAGCTGTCCAGAGTATATCCTCAAAGATATGACTCCATAGGAATCACTGACATTCTCAAATGACTGAATAGCTGCTGCTGGATCCCCAAAATATCGGATAATGCATAGACTGTATTTTTGATGCCTGGGAAGCGTAACTTCCTCTGCACAAACCATATTCAAGAAATAACAGACTTTTCAAGATCTTAATCAAAATAGAAGTTCAGAAGTGGGATATCTCAGATGCTGTCTGTGTAGACCTGAGCTAGACACACCTCACAAAAAAGAAAAGCAGAGAACAAATCTGTATTTGTACCAGTTTCTTGGTGGCTATGAAATTCACCTGGATGTTGAATTCAAAACCTTGTTCTTTTCCACTTTGGCAAGCAAGTAGCAGAGGCAGTATTCTGGAGTGGCACAGTTAGTCACTAAAACTATGCATGATCTCTACCTCCAAAAGCAGTTTTCTAGCAGGCGGAAGAGAGCAAAAGGGAGCTCCATCCTGGCAGGCTCTGACTTCTGGACACTTCATCCAGTTGGATGTCAAATGGCAGCTCCCCTTACAGTTGTTCATTCCTGGTTGGCTTGCAGAGTGACCTCTCCAGCTGCATCACACCTGAGAAGCACCTAATGTGAGGATGAAGTATCATCAGGTAGCCAGCTGTTTAGTTATCAGGCTGCATGAGGGCTTCCCAGCTCAGGTAATGCCTGAATTAGCTAGCTCTGGTACAACAGACAGCAGACCTCAGCCAAAGGAGTGTGCAGTAGTAGCCTTGCCAAGAAGATCGAAATACATTGCAAGTATTTCTCAGAATGAGCAGTAATGCTTTTTGGACCAAGTTTTTGTGTTAGATATCACTTTAACATGAGATCACAATCTACATATTGACATATTAATCATTATTTCCTTAGTTTACTTTTTTTCACAGTTGCCTTACATAGTTCTTCTTACATAACTCATTTTAAAGTCCCTTCAAAACAGAAGCAATCACAGCAAACCTATAATTAGATTTCCGCTGCACTGCTGATGAGTTTGAAAGTTATGAGAAAATGTATCCTGGCTTCATGACTTTAATCCACATGATTTCACAACATGAGAAAAGTCATAAATTAAAACACAATCTACTTAAACAAGTAGCTAATAACATCCATCTTTTCATTCAGATGAATAAAAATGTGTGTCCTTCAGGATTATTGCATACTAAAGTAATAAACAAACAAAATCAAACCAAAGAGATACTCAGTTAAGATTTAAGTATTTTCTGGTACCCTAATACAGAGAAGCACTGACAACGCTGTGCCAAATTCACTTCAGATGTATTGTAAAGTAGGCACATTTGAAATTTTCAGAGGTATAAGAGCCTCCTTCAGATATGAATCTGAGCACCCAGGATCTGCATCAGATGTCTGGGCAATGCAAACTCTAGTAGTACAAACAGACCGGTACAGTTTTAGGTTTTTTTAAATTATCTTCTTATATCACACCTTGCTATTTTAACTGCTCAAAGATCTATTATTTTCAATTAACTTTTTTTTTTTAAAGTTTTTAGGCTTATCTTACTTGGATCAAATTTTTCAAACAAATTCAAATTAGATATTACTAATGCATTTGCAATATTAATCTCTATTTAAGACAGACAAACCTTCCTTTCTCATGGCACCACATTCCCAGAAGGCTCCAGGGATTTCTGTTCCGGTTTTCAGATTTTCCACTTAATTTGTATTCTTTTAAAAGAGCAATTAGACTGAGAATTTCTATAACCCAACTGTCAGAATTAGTAGTAGGAATATTTTTTAAAAACTTATAGCATTTTATTGACAAAAACTAAACAAACCCACTCTAAATTATTTTAACTTGAGAAATCTATAATTTAAAAAAATGAGTCTATGTTTTCAATTACCTAACACTAACCTACCACTGATTTAAAGTCATGTCAATATGCAGGCAAAAATCTCCCAATTTGTCAGGGGCAGGATATAGCTTATTAGTGATGCTCAGCTGCTTTTATTAATAAAATATGAAGGACATAAAAGAGAAACCCATGAAGGGACTTGATCTTCGAGGTATGGCACATGACCTTCAAGTCCTTAAAAGTGTAAAATACAGAGCTGTTTACCATTTACTCTACGGGAATACTGCTCCGTGCAGTGCAGAGGACAGAACAGCACTTCATGCCTGTTGAATTAACTGTATCCCTAAATTTGCCATGGATTTACTTTTCTTATTTTCTTCCTTTAGTCTTTTAATATATAATATAATATAATAATAATATAATAATATAATATAATATATAATAATTCATACACTATTTCTCCATCTGCAAAGGTCCAGTGTCTTGTCATCTGTACTACTTTACACTCAAGTTTATAAGGCTTTTATAGCAATTACCAAGCTACATACTTCAGTGGATGATGCTACATGGAAGAAATGATGCCTTCTATTTTTATATTGCATTTTTTAGGAATTTCATAACACTTGAGACATGCAGTTTTCAGAGGTGAAATTAGTAAACACAGCTGTCTACCTGAAGGATAACACTTACTCACAAGTAAAAGAAAATCTTTTGCTTATCACAAAGAAAAAAAAAAAAGATAAAAATTAGCCACAGCTATCTTTCCATAATAAATTACAGCTGATTTCATTACTGCCTAAACTGAAGCAAAAAAGCAAGCAATTTTAATACTGACAGAATAAAGTATGTGTATGAGAAGTCTCTGAATACAAGACAAGAAGTTGATTTTCAAATATCCAAATGATGAGTATGATAATCTGTAACCCATTTAATCAAGCCATTCTGGTTTTAATAATTTTGTTTGATGAAATCAAGAAATGTAAGTAAAATCTAAGAACATGAAAAAATCTATGTAAAGAATTAACTCTCATCAGATACCATGTAGTATTTTCTGGCAAGAGGGAAAAACATACATTATCTTGTTTAAAAGCAGAATTCTTAGTATATATCCATGTACTCTGATTTCTCCCACTTTAAAAAAAAAACAATGCAACTCTACCTTTCACAAGATTACAAAGTCTTCCCACAAAGTAAAAGTGTTGTTGAGGGATATTATTCTTATAGAACTATAAGGAGCAGATTTGCATTTATGAGGATTTTTAAACCTTTCACAGTATGAACCATTAGCACTAATGGTGAGCTACAGTGACTTCTGTTGCATTCTTTGCTAACTCTGCACAAACCTGTCAGTGCATACAGATGGGTATAAGGATCACAGAATATAGCACAGATTTGGGTTATTTTCTAAAGGTTTCATTAAAGTTTTGTTATTCATATTTTTGGGCTTTTGGTATAATATGCAACACAATTTTCAGATAGAATTTTGAAATTTGAGTACTTCAAATTGCATGTCTTATGAACAGATGGTTCACTTCACATGCTTCAGTGAAATTATATAACCTTACAAAGAACATTTTAAATCCCATTAAACACTATTCCAAACAAGGACTGGAAAGAGTTTGATATTTGTACAAACACAATCTTTTTAAAAGTATTATGCAAACCCATTTAGGCATTGCAAAAAAATGCTGAACTAAGGCACAGAGCACAATATTTATTTACATTCCATTATTTCAGTAAAATGATATGTCTCTGTTTTGCTAGTGAGGGTCTAAATTTGTGTTTTGAATGAACAATGAAGAAAACTGACAAATTTAAACCATTGAAAATAAAAGTATCATCAGTCACTGTCATCAATAGCCATAATTAACTTTACTGAATAGAAGAATGACTTAGTGAATGATGAAACCACCCCAGTAGCAGTGCTGTACTGGAGCAGTTCAAACATTTTTACCCTCTTAGCTTAATTTTTGGCAATCTAATCTTTCAAAAAAAAATCTATGTATTGAACTTCTTGGTTTGCATTTTCACTTCCATAGTGGGACTATGTTCAGACATCTGCTTGAATGATCTTCCAATCTGGTGCAACCTTCCATCTAAGACATCATATTTGCTTTGTACATGTATCTCAGCATGGAAAACTATATGCTTCATTTTGTTTTTATTGGGTTTTGTTTGGTTTCTTTTTACTTGAAGCTGTGGCCAGAAAGATCAAGTTACAAGAGACTCTTCTCATATTTATATAAAGCAACTTGAAATGACTTAAAATGTTTACCTAAACATAAATGTTTACAACATGTACACTGAACTTGTGTTTCTGTGGTTGCTTTGCTGGTGAGAGACAGAAGAGTGGCCNCAAGTTACAAGAGACTCTTCTCATATTTATATTTGCTGGTGAGAGACAGAAGAGTGGCTAGGAGTAAAAACCATAAACATGGAAGAATTTGGGAGGATAAAGATCCAGGAAAAAAAAAAGCAGGTACCCAGGAAGACTGTGGCATACCATAAAGGTATGACACCAAGTAAGGACCACAGGGCACCTGAGGTAAATAAGCAGGGTGAACTCATAACATCATACAGAAATTAGAGGAAAGAACTTAAATAAGAAAAGAAAGGCACAGTGCGCAACAAGGAGAGATGGAAAAAAGTATGCTGTTACTGTTCCCATGGTGCTAAAACACACTTAGGTACCATTTTCCTAATCTCTTCTCAGCTACCAGGGCTCTGCTAACTCTGCAGAATCTTCTTAATAGCTTCCTCCCACAGTTTTTATACATCCATGAAAATGAAACCTCTGGTAGTTAGCACTCTATCAGAGCAGAAAAATCTATTAGTACTATTATTATTATGTGCACAGTCTTACAAAATCCAAATGCTTACCGTTTTGCAAAGCTAGATGTTAATTTATTTCACTTTTCTCCTCCCACACTAACCACTAATCCAAAATCACCTTTTAGTTACATTTATTTACAGGAAAGAATATCTGCCTTTAGCTTGATCAGCTGCCTTGCTCTGACATGTCTCTATGATCAATTTAATATTATTAGAGGCAAATGAAATATCAGCTGTTTCTTGCTGATGAGTATGTGTTGTGCCTAAGTCTCCACTATCATATAACTACAGTTTTAATCAAACTTTTAGAGACTATGGGCTTTTTTTATGGTTGCTGATACTGAATGTGTGTAGCCCAAACTCTTCATAATAAAAAAAAAATCAAATGGCAAAATACCTTCTGATTATCTGTGCACATATGGCACAGGCTGCAATATAGCTTTAAATTCTTCTAGTACAGTTACAAAAAAAGGTAAAACATTGCAGAATATTCAAAATATCTACAGGTGGATTTGCTGTTTCTGCTCTTGTAAATCTGAATTAATTACTGAATCAAAGTTAGATGGTATAAATGTGTAATAGAACCAAGTTTTTTTCTCAAGTACCTCTGGCGTAGCAATATATTATCTTTATTTATATAGGGACGCTATGTATTCTTAAAACATATAGAAAGATTCTTCACTACCTGAAAAGGCTTTAAAGAGATGCTAATTCCTGTATTGCAACACTTCCAAGTTTGGAGCTATACACTTAATAAAAATACAGGAAAAGTCCATCGTTTTAAAGAAGGCTTTCCCTACTGTCTTCTAGAATTAGAAAAAACTATTCTACCAAACTTGTTTCATAAAAGATCTTATTCTTATTTAGTCACCTGCTGTTGAAAATGTTAAGTAAATGCATTCAGAGTGTCTGAAACAATGTTTTCCTCAAAACATCTATAGAGAAGTAACAGAAATACTGCTACTAAGAAGTACAGAAAAAAATCCATAGGAACAAGATGCATAACACAAAGAGAATTTCAGGTCAAATAGGTTAAAGGGATAGAAATATTGTTTCTGTAAAGACTTGAGAGCTGGGATGAACCAAAATTTTTAAAATACAAATGAAATGCAAACTGAGAATATATTCCATTCCCTTTTGCAGATTTCAACAGGTCATTCATGACTGACCTTTCTCACAATGTATTTTTGAAATAAGTCACTGGGTGTTCAAGCTCCTTGTCAGGGCAACCACCTCCATTAGTACAGTACGTAATAAACTGATACTTGGAAAACCATAACAAGAAAAGACACAGGGAAATGCATGATGTCTGAATCCCCTCTAGTAACTGTATGTCAGGTCTAAACCATAATCACACTCCCTTAAACAAAGGTAGTTTCTGGTTCCAACCTTAGCACAGGATTTGCAAGTTGCATGTTTGTGCTGCTACTTCTGGAATGCTTGACAGTAGCTTTAATCCTTGTTATCCATACTTCATTTCTCTACGCTACATACGCTACTACATTTTTTTCCCTGTCATTCTTGACAACAAAAAGAAAAAACATGTACACATAAAGAGGATCTAGAGTGCTAGAATTTCCACCTTTTGTGAATGTTAATAAAAGTAATCCATTTCTCCAATCTTTGTTGTTTACTTTTTAAGATCTTCATATACCAGAAACAGAAGTCACTCAGTTATTAGTTTCATTCAGTATCTGTGACAAATAAAGGTATAACCAGGCTGCAATAGTATTCCTTACTGTACCAATATAAGGTCAAAGCACTCCCTAAAGTCACATAAAACAGGACAAAGTGAGCAGTTGAGAGTTCTCAACTTCAGTAATTAATTGGAGTTTCTGGGAATTACTGGAATTTAAACAGTAAGTAATATTAGTAAAATTTACCTCAAAAAGACCAAATTTTTCCCTATTTTTCATTTAAACTCACTTTTAAAAAGGTATTTTAATAATTTGAAAGTATGTAATCTTCAGTCTTTTTATAAATTAATATAAATTTATATTTATATAAATATATAAATTCAACCTAAGTTTCAATGAAAATGTCAGTACTTTTTCTAGTGAAGAAGTTCCTTTGTGTCAGCAATTCCTGACTGTCATTTTAAATGTTATAAAGTGTTCCTCATTAATACGCAGTGTCACAAAAATTACTGAAAAACATATTGCTTTACAAAAATCCTCTATATACTATAATTGCTCATTTAACAGAACAATAGCATGAAATGATTTTTTTTTTGCTTCATTCTGTATCAGAAGCCTGTCATCCTGAAAGTCATTCTGGCTCTGACATTATAAACACATATCAGTATTTCTATAGGCAATGCCAAAAGAAATTAGCAAGTGCTCACTGGCTTTTGCCAACAAAAGCATGACTCTTTGCACAAGAATTTTCTTGCCGTTTATAAACAACTACATTTTAAAAGTTCATGGTTTTGACTGGCTATGGCAACTGATATATTCTACTACAAGACAAAGCAGATAGCAAAATAGTGATTTATTACATGCAGTAAATAATAACTCAAGTTTAAACATATAATATCTATACTTTAAAAAAGTTATTCCGGGTTATACTCAAAAGAATCCATTGCACTAAATATTATATAGTCTGTGCACCAGATATTCGGGAATTAATTCAAATTATGTGAAAAATTATCCTGTTGAATTACCAAATAAGTAACTCTAGAGTACAATAATTGCCAAGTCACAAACCTCTCACACTAAAAGATAATGTTGACTATTTTACCAAAAGGCAACTTTAATGATAAAATTCTCATTGATATGGAACAATCTCAGTCATTTCTAATAAGACTTCACCACCACCTACTTGCTCTTTAATCCTGTGACTGTTCAGTGCCAGAACAGCTAACTGCAAAATGTCCTAACAAACTGCTCAGGAAATGTACCTCACCTGGGCATACTTGAGTTTGACCACCTTTTTCTCACTACCCTCACTATGGTGATCACTCTAATAGAAACATCACAGGAAGGATGACCCTAGCTGGATCAGCAGCTAGATTCCTCTCCAGCTATGCACCAGCCACAGTGCTTTCTTAAATACAGTAACTAGAGCTAACTGAAACAATTTGTAAGCTCTAAAGATTGAATATTGTAGCTGCAACCTTTATGTATGTTCCCATAGTAGAACCAGGTGAAAGAAGCCAATATATTTATGCAATTTTAGTTCATAAATCTCAGTAACATGCAAGGAGCAAGAACACTTTGACACATGCTAAAGACTGAGTCACTGATTCTTACTTGCCCAAGAAGCAGGAAGTTCACTGGGGGTTACTACATATTCTGCTCTGTCTCTTTTTGAGACCTGCACAATTTTCATCCCTTATTAAAGCATCAGAAACCAGTAGACAACAAACTAGAAGAGTATTAAGTCAAGACTATATTTCATTCCATTCTATGAACCTAGAAACTGATTAACATTGCATATGGAGCACAGAAAAGTAGGAAAGGAATTGTTTCCTTTTTCTGCAGCTAAAATGTGAGGTTCTTTTGTTGGTTTGTTGTGGTTTTTTTTTCATTTTGGGTTGGGTTTTTGGGTAGATCTTTTTCTTTTTACAGTTTTCTCAATCCCATATCCAATGATCTATTAAACTTATCAGGAGATCACCTTACTAAAAGTAAAATCTTAGCACAGAATTCACTCTTTGGTTAATGAAATGTGTCATGCCAAATTACATTTTTTTTTTTTATGACAACATTCAAGACACACACAGGGATTAATTAAATAAATAAATAGTGCATATTAGTGTAGTTATATTATACAGAATATAGAAACATCTAGTTTATAATTCTTCTGTAAAGACTCCTAAGATCATGCTTAGTCTACAAAAACCCAAAACAAATAAACAAAACTCCAGCTCCTGAACAAAATAATAAACTGACCGAAAGTATATCCCATGCTGTCAGTATAAATAAAGTTTGTAACTCTTTGCATGTAAAAAATCCCCTTAGGTTGCACTTTTCCAAATTCACTGAGCAGATCAGTCATATAACTCCTATTAAATTCAGTGGAAGGTATTTAGCTAAATCCTCTGGTCATCTTAACTCAAGTTGTAAAAATTTGTCATTACAGCTAAATTCAGCTATGAGATATATAGGAAATAAATAACCCAGAAATCAAATGTAATATCCTCTATGAATTGAAAAATTTTGTCTTACCTCATTAAACCTTGTCACAAGATCTTCTACAGCATTATGTTCACCGTTGGGGGAAGAAATAATAGTAGCAGATATGGAAGCTTTAATAGATGGCAGCCTGCTTTGACATTCAGCATTACCCAAATCCTTAGTTAAAAAGCAGAGGTAGTCAATGGGTAAGACTTTACGGTAGAGCTCCTGCTCCTGCTCTGTCAAAATGCTGGCAACCTCCTCAGGGAACTGGATAAGGTGCTGAAGTTCGATCAGCTCTTTGCTGATACCAGCCACATTGGAGGGAAGGATGCTGGAGCCAGCCATAGATGTACACGCTTGACGTTCTAAAATGAAACAAATACAAAATTTATTAGGTTTTGCTTTAACTCTTGGACTGGGCTGTGCAAAAGCAAGACAACTTGTTCTTTTTGTTCTGTTAAACCATTCATTCATGTATTCAGCAGCAAGCTATATCCTAGCCACTTCATATTCAAACAAGCTAGTATGTTAGTTGGAGCCTTTCTGCATATCCCTTTTTCAGGTATTAGCTAGGTAGCTGGTAACCAGGGCTTCTGAGAGTGTGAAACTACCTGCCAAAACGTGCTTGCTTCCTGACTTACCCAAATGCTTGCTTCAGTCACCTGCAGTCTTTTCAAATTAACACCTGGGCAGGGTGTGGCTCTGTTTTGCCTCCATATTAGAGACCACAGTACAGAGATTTGAGGCCTTCACTGGGGCATCAGATCTCTACTGCCACAAGAAATAAGTACAATGATCACCTAAACCACATGTGGGTCAGCATTTTTTCTTCATATTCCTCTTGCTGTAAGATACAATTTGTCTGAACTCAGTGCATGGTAAACTAAATGTCCAAAGTTACAAAACACTTCTCATTGCTCCGGGAAAATGCATGTTTTGGGGTATGTATGGTTTCTCTCTTATTACAAGACATTCATGGTAGTTTTATAACACCCTAGCAGTGATGTCCCTTAAAATATAAAACTTTTCCTAAGAAGGAAGAAGTCAAGCTTTGTAAGAATGTGGGAAGCCTGAAACATCAACACAATGGTTCCAGAACAGTGAGTATGAGCCTTCTGACTAGATAAGTTTAGAATGGGTTCTCTGAACAATATTTTTTCAAGAATTACTTAAATGTATAAACAGTCATAGTAGCATATCTTGCAATCTTCTTCCTTCACAGCATTGCTTCACGAAATTTATCTTTAAAGATTTTTTTGTACTCATAATGGTGTTACACTTCAGATCTATCTTTTATTTCCATTTTTTATATCAATAAACTCTCACTTCATAGAGGGAACAAATATCCTCAAGTTCATAATGACTGATTACAATTAGTTTTCTTAAAATTAACATAAAATATGCTACATGAAATTTCCCTTGTTACATTTTATGCAAACTCTATTATCAATCAGTGGGAAGTTACAAAGACAGAAAATTGCCTTTTCTTAATATATTCTACTAAAAGTCAAAAGATAAATTATAGCAGTCATAAATAAAGCCTTTGGGCTAACAGAACCCATTCAGAAATTCTGAAACACATAAAAGGATTCTGAAAGAGCCAAAACCCAAATGTTTCTGCATCTAGACTAGTAAGGAAAAAAGGAATGGACTTAATTTGCAATAAGCAATACCCTGGTTACATAGTGGGAAACAGATATAACTTCAAGGATAGTGAAGTAGTGCTCTACAATATCTGCAGATATAAAAAAAATCTCTGTCACTGAAACTCCTGCAACAATGATCAGGGGGGAAAAGACAGTTAAGAACACTATGTTGGCATGTTGATCCAGTTTTAGTCAGCAGGTGAGGCAGAGAGAGCTTCTGGGCTTCCTTTCAGTCTTGTTTACTTTGATTCTACAAGAGACTCCAATTTTGTTTTCTATTTCAATCTGTGTGGAACAATTCTGAAAGGTTTCTTAGCAAAAAGCTCTTAAAGCTCATTTGCATTGTTCTTGACTTTGCAACAGAACATAAGCTAATGCCAAAATAAAAACAATGCAAAATACAATGTTCATTTTTTATTACAGGGATTGTGTATTTGCATAGTACTTTGCAAATACTTACTGAACTGTCACCGTCACAGCCAGCATTATCTCAGAGAGAGGAGGACATGGAAGGCATGATGCAAACATCCGCTACCACCTATTTCCCTAGAAGCCACCCTGTCTTTCTGACCTCCCCCCATGCTCGACAGCTCTTCTCACTCAGAGATTTTCCTGGGAAATACATGGTGCTCTGCCAGCCAGGAGAAGGCAGGGAAAGCACAGCCTGTACCAGCCTCTCCTATGCCTCATTGCTGAAAGTGAGAATGTATAGGCTGTGTCTACATTCTGAATTTATTTTAGATCACAAACGCACTTTTGAAGCAAATATCCCTAACATCCTCACTTACTCTGCTTTAGTTTAGAATCTATGAGTACGTGAAGTGGATCCTTTTCTGACAAAACTGTACCAAAAGATGCACTCCCCGAAGGCAACTAACACATCCCAATTGCTAAAAAGCTGTAGCTGTCAGCATCAGCAAACTCTGGAAATGACACTGAAGTCAGGAAAGGACAGTCAGCTCACATTATGGTTCAGCTGCAGGTGATCACATAATGCAGGAGACAAGACAGCAAGTAGTATGGACAATGCAATGCCACAAAAATACTGGTGCTTTGCAAATTCAGTATTATTTGGTAATTACAGTTATCAACACCTTATATCTATCAATATAGCAGGAAAGGAAGGCATAAGGAGTGCCCAGTCAAGTTACGGCTGATGGAAGACAGGTAACACGTAGTAGGGATGAGCTGTTCCACAATGCACTGCCTGATGACTAGGTTTAGGGCCGTATTCTCAATAATTCACCTTGTCTATTACAGTATGAAATAAAAAAACCCACCCACTTTCAACAGATCTACATTCCACTTTGTCTCTTAACTCCAGCTCTACTCAAAGACTTCAAAAACTGGCAAAGGTTGACACTGAATTTTCAACAGGCTATAGCACTGTTCATTTTCCTGTTGCAAACTGCAGTGCCTAAGTATAATCACCATTTGGGCTCCACTTATTAAAACATCTCACATGTAAGAAAAAGGCTCAACACACTGAAGTGATCAGATGTAAGAAGGTTGCTCCACAGTGTATCTAGAGACTGCCAGATGGGAATAGCTCACTTGAATCCTACTTCACTATTTTCACTGCCCATTGTTCAAGTCTAGCAGAAAGCTAATGCAGGGAAACTACCTCTAATGAAACCATCATCTTCCATAATGAAGGCTTCACAAGCCAGCTTCATTATAAGAGAAAAAATGAGACTGTCAAAAAGTTTCCTTGTGGAAACTAAGCCACAAGTCACAGGCTTAACAAGACCAGCCACTGGTATTGCTGGATTTGGAAGAAGACAGAAAATGAATAGAACTTTTCCTGATCAAAAACCTGAATTTCAAACTGGCATTTCTCAATTTTCCATTAAACTGGAAGAATTAAACAAGTGCTGCTTGCTTAAGAGTCCACGGAAGAAGCTGCTGCAGCAAGAGTGCAGCTGATATCCAAGGAGAGGTGCACAGCCCAAACTGAATTATAAAGGCTCATAGCTAAAGTATGGATATAAATATCAAAGAAGTAGAAATATACCTTATTTCTGTTGATGTTTCTATGCCTATAAATATTTCTTTCATCTATAATTCACATCTTTGCAAGTCATGGTTGTTGAAATATTTCAGTGCTCCAGACTCTTAATTTTTTTTCTCTTTCATCATTCCAGTTATCTGTGTTTTCTCACAGAAAATCCAGGACCTAAGCATCACCACCTTCCACAATTTATACTCTGCACAAAAGCCTACTTAATTTTCTTTTTCTCTTTTCATTTGCCTGTATTAAACTATAGGGGGTTTTTCTAGACCTTTTTTTGGATCTCTTTCACGTCTATGACTTTTATAATTTTTCATCCCAGGAACTGATCTGTACTTTTCTGTTTCTGATATAAAACTCCCTAACCAGTCTCATCCACAAGTCCTCCAGCTTTGTGTTATCAGTTTATGTTCTTCAGGAAACAGATAAAATCTTTCTGTGCTTCAAAGGAAGACCAGGTCCTTAGGTTAACTTGCAGAATGGAATTGCTTTCAGGCCAAAATCAGAGTAGATTTTGTTAGAGTTAAGGCAGGATACAATCCTCGCTAAAATTAGCTGCTACAGCAGTAAATGGCATTATTCTTTGTGATCTACCATATCAAGTTAATGCTAAAACTAGTGGAAGAAAATGAGACCCTGACTATTCATTTGCAAGTTGTCTATAGCTGGAACTGATAGCTTTATCTTTCTGACAAACAGCTGAAGCAGATCGTCTTTTCAACAGCAAGCACTCTTTTCATTAAGCAAAAGAAGATAACTTCTGCTGAGCCTTAAAAAAAGGGTTCATGGATTAACTTAATCATTGCTGAAAAAAAGGGTCTAAGGTCTCACCTTCTCTAACAAAGGAATAATCTATTTAAGAGTAGGAGAAAAACACAGAATGCCTGCTTCAGGGACATTACTGAGCCTCATAACCTCTAAAAAACACTGTCTCAAGAATTATTCATTTTTATTTTTTAAAAAAAATTTCTACAAGGTTAAGTAAGGAGTTCTATCAACAGAGTAACATCAAATTAACACAGCATTTCTTACTATAATACTTAATACATTACTATAATACTTTCATACATCTTACATATATAGGTTCTATAAAACCTACTGAAAAAATAAATTTCAAGTATGCAAGTATGTAAAAACTGTGTGTGCAAAAACTGGGTTTTTTTCTGTTGAACCATATTATGTTTGTGTTTGCTCTATGAGCAAGAGGCTGATTCATATTTTTTAATATAAAAAACAAATTCACCTTAAGGAAAAATCCAAAGATTTTTTAAAATAATATAATGAAAAACACTGCTAGAAGGCTAGTGTTAATTATCTATAACCATTCATGGAATTTTTCCACACTTTTATGTTCTACTAAACACAGTAATTATATGACAAGTGATATGTCCTAACAATAAAAGCAAAATTATCTGTATGTTTAGCATATTTCTTGTAAGTTAAATTAAAATGTCCTTATTTTTTAAGTTTTATTTCATCATGCAGACAGATAATTTATGAATACACAATATGATATAAATGTTGGGCTGCTGCCATCAATCTACTCTAAGCAGAATTTCAGGATTGCGTTTGACTGAAGTAACTGGAATTCGTACAAAGACAGAAGGAAAATAAATACAGCCCTAACTGTAATCACACCAATGTCAAAAGTGCTAATCCTTCATAAAATTACAGTTGCCAACCATGTAATTTGTACTTTGATAAAATCACACTGCTCTCCATGTGAATTGTGACCAAGTAAGGACAGGGGTACTGAATTACTTTCATCCCAGTTCAAACATAACAACTTACATTTGATACTTGTAGGAATGTGCTATGCATATGGGAGTACACCCAGGGAAAAGGAATTGTACTTTTAAAATGAGCACAATTTCAAAACACAAAACCTGCTAAAAAGATCAAAATTGACTTTCAACTATGTTTGATGAATTGACAAATGAAATAACCAGATTTGTGTCTTAGGTTTTTTCTTAGGTTGCTTTTCTTTCTACATTGAATCTAAGAAAAAAAGTATTCCGTCTACACATTGAGAAAACCAGCAGTTTGAAAACAGTAAAGTGAAAATTACAATCACTAAAAAAGTGCTCACTCTACTGGGTGAAGATCCTGTGTTTATGACAAATTATGTTCTAAAGCAGAAAACAGATTTCAATAACTGTAAGGATAAATAGCTATTATTCAAGCCATTACAACATTTTTTTTACTTACTTGCTTTTCTGGTAACAGACTTTGCTTTCATAAAATTATACTACTGTGACTGAAATTACACAAAAATAATCTTGGAGGATTGTTTTTCTCAGCTGGTATTAAAAGGTAATCCAATATATGGATTATATATATATATACAGAAGCTTTTTTTAACAAACCATGCTACAGATATCCTCCATACTGTTTGTATGCTTTAAGAGAATATATGGATTATATTTGCAGTGAGAAAATAAAAGCACACCATGGAAAAAAATCAAGAGAGCCACAGGTAAAGAACTGTCAATATACATGATACGGAAGTGTTCTGTTCAAAAAAAGAGGAATAATACAACAAAAAATTTCCCCAAAGAAGACACATATGTAATGTATGACAGTTAATTGAACACCAGCTTAAAAACAGACCAGCGGAACTGGGATAGCATTGTTTTGATGTACCTTGGATACAACATATGTCAGAACCATAACAACCAAACCAACAAGCTTTTGTTAATTTCCTGTTCCTCCTCATAATTAAAAACATCTCTGTCTCTCTTTTATTGAACATGAATTTACCATTATCAGTTTCGATTGCAAACAACTCATTCCAGTGTCTAAGGGCCTGATATTAAACGCAGTGGGAAGCTTGCCACAGAACAGGATTAAGTTCAATTGCCCTGTAGAAATCACTGAAAATAATAGAACCCATTTCTTCTTCAAATTTACTTATGACTTGAATAATCAGAAGACACACATGTTCTCTCTCCATATCCCTAAACCTAGCAATATGAGCTACCTCTTAAAATGGCGTATCAGCATGCTTCGTAAATTATTAGCAGGGGAGCTCTGGAGCTGCAGAATACTTGCACTAAATAACACTGGAGTTCAGTATGACTGGAGCATCAGTAAGCAGAAGATAATACTCTGAGCAAAGGAAGATTCCCAGATAACAACATGAAGAAGTTTAATTTAGTCAGAGTCTATACAGAAAATAATCTTTTATACAGTATCACAGTATGTCAGGGGTTGGAAGGGACCTAGAAAGATCATCTAGTCCAACCCCCCTGCCAGAGCAGGATCACCCAGACAAGGTCACACAGGAATGTGTCCAGGTGCCTCTTGAATGTCTCCAGAGGAGGAGACTCCACAGCCCTCCTGGGCAGCCTGTTCCAGTGCTCCGTCACCCTTACTGGAAAGAAGTTCTTCCTCATGTTAATACTAAACTTCCTGCGATCCAACTTGCTCCCATTCC